>NC_069449.1:30081626-30114985 GCF_026875155.1 Cherax quadricarinatus
GTTTTATTGTTATTGGTTTAATTTATTATTACAAAAAAAAGGGTTTTACTTTACAACTTTATACTAAACAAAGTTAACAATAATCCTCATACCGGGTACTGCATTGTTTTCTTGATTTTCAGAATTCATAACTTTTTTTCTGACACCCCTCCATTACCCCCCAAAAATGGTTAAATTACCCCCAGGGGGTAATTTACCCCCAGTTTGGAAACCACTGGCCTAGCTGAACATAACATTGTAGCCCTACACTCAGCTAGGCTAGTAGTCTCACCCCACTGTAAACCTCTGCCCACTCTTTGAACTCTATACATAAATACTGGATAGAAATTTACAAATTAAGGAAGAAGCTAAACCAGAGTAACTTCACCAACCGTTCATTATAACGTTTTTTATAGAATGGCGGAAAAACTCCATGCTGCAACCATCTCCATGGTGAGTAAAATAGTGTACAATACCGACAAGTAGACATGTGCGACAGTTAGGTTACTAGCGAAACGTTTCACCTCCACACTAGGCTTTACCAATCGAATATGATGATAAATACAATACCGACAAGTTGATAAATAAGACACGTGTGCAACAGAATCAGTATAGAAAAAACTTTTTGCATGTCTGCTGCTAGCTAATCTTTCTACACAAGACCACACCCATGTGCTGCCACCTGTGACCTGAACTGCTTCCCTGTCTTTACAGCATATAATATGATCTCTTTTTCCCTCCTCCCTCTCACTGAATGAATATTTCAATAGTAGTATTTGAGTTTTCCTGTAGATTTTATAAAGCTTAATCCTCAGCAAAATGCCTAAAATAAAGGCTTGCTTTGCGTTGTCTTTATACTCGCTTACTGGCCAGTTGCTAGTCACCATCCTAAATAGTGAATAGAGAATAAAAATAGGTCTCTAACACTTGCTCATTACTAACCCTCAGCCTAAGCCAATATACTACTCGACCAACAGACTACTGTGTCCAGTAGGCGGGACCTGCCCTAAAGTATAGAAGAGCACTTGCCAAATAAAGTTATAAATGCCTGTAATAGTAGAGGTTAGGATGACTACACATTACACAGATGAGCTTAGAGATGCATTGAAAAGAGGCAAAGCAACATCTCCAGAAGATACTTAACATGGCAGCAACTTGTCGATTTGTCCAAAAACCCTGTACTCGAGTTGCTCACTCTATGAAAAGAATGCAAATAGTCAATAACCACCCCTTTTAACTAAAAATAGCTTATGCTGCTACCCTTGCCTTAGATAAATGCACCTCATGCCTGGTACAAATGTCTTGCCACAGGAGGCCTGGTCACAGACCGGGCCGCGGGGGCGTTGACCCCCGGAACTCTCTCCAGGTAAATTCCAGGTAAACAGAAATGGTGCCGTTATCAATAAATGGTACTGTAATGTCCTCAAGTACTTGTCCAACTAGCAGTTAACTAATTGCTCTTGGCAACCATTCATTGCCAACACTTCTCACATGATTGGAATACTCCCTTTTGCTTCCCTGACGGTGTCCTACTTTCTGTTCCTTAATCTGGTGAACTAGTCCTCTCTCCTACACTACGAACTTCTATTCCTCCAGGCGCTGAGGTCAGATAATAAAGGTTGCTCCTGTTCCCATCTTACTGGTTCCCAGATCTTGCAAATTAATTTCTGTGTCCCACCCTGGGAAAACAAACCTATTGCCTCTTCCTAATCTAAGTCACCTACTATTCCAGTTATGTTGGTTCCAATTTGTATCCCAGCCACAGGGAAAAAAACTTCTGCCTCTTCCTAATCCTAAGTCACCTACGACACACAGTGGCTTTCGTCGTGTCTTAAGCCCAAACATCATTCGTCGGCAATACAACAAAAGAATTGGTAATCGACAGCAGTTTCCTAAGCCTTCTTAATTTTCAGCTTTAATCCTAAATGCAATTAAATTTCACACTTGCGGTCGCTAGTATTGCTGTTATCATTTTCCTTGTTCTGGAACCGAGTTGTTTTCCTTTCTAAAATCCTGTATCTGTCCAAGCTCCCTCCAGCTGTGCCTTAATTTGAAGGTACAGGTACTTAACCCCGAAAGCATTCTTAACTCTTCAGTAACACTATTATTATTATTATAATCAAGGGGGAAGCGCTAAACCCGGAGGATTATACAGCGCCTGGGGGGGGGGATGTGGAAGGCATTCAGGCTTAATTCGGGGAACTGGAGCACAGATCCAATTCCCTAAATCAAGAGCCCCTCACCAACATCAAGGAACCTTCCTTGAGGGGTTCAGTAACACTAGCATAGAGAGTTCATTAAGCAGATTTTTAATGGACAAAGACACAAAATGTGTACATAACACTAGCACGGTGAGTTCATTAAGCAGATTTTTAATGAACAAAGACAAAATATGTAACTCATTTAATGAACATTATTCTTATCCTATCCCTCATTTATAGTTGAAATAAAGTAATTTGTATGTGTGCTTAATATCGAGAGTAGACGGCATTTGCCGTCTACTCGTATAATCGTATAAACGTGAGTATATGCTCTAATCCTATAGTGGAATCATCGTGTGACTGAAATAATGCACTATCCTGTGGGATGGTTGTGGCCATGCCTAAGAAACCTCAGACTTGCCGGAAGGATTCAAGTCGAACTTGCAGCTAGTGCACCGAAACTTTCGACATTATGATTATGTCCCTATCGCTAGTGTGAAGTTTGTCAGCATTAGGTAGCAAGCATTATAATTTTTTTTTATATTTTATTTAAGACCCATACAGTTTAACATAAAAATAAAGAAACAGTATAGAACCTAATCAAATGAACTGACAAACGGATTGTACTTACATGCTCGCAAGATATTACAACAAAAACTTATATCAAGGACAATAACTAAAAACAAAATTACATGTCACATGGTCATGAATTGACATATATACAAAACCTTGCATATATATAAATTGTACATATAAATGAGACATCAGACAAATAAACAGAAGAAACAGAATACAAGCTTAGAACACAATCGACAAGCTCTATAACTGTTACAATACACCCATATAAAACTTTCAGACAAATGGACTACGTCACTAAACTGTCTAAGAATGTCTGTATACCATATCCAGACTAAAACTTAACATAACAAGGAACATTGCATGAACACCAAACCGGTATCAGGGTATACAGACCTTTAATTATAAACTTTAAAAAGAATCAATCATGCGTATATAAAGTATGATAACTTCTGACCCATGACAAAGGCCATAAAAGAAAAGAGATATATATTATAAAAAACACATACACACCCCACACACCCACGACCCACATCCCACACACACTACAACACACACGTACACAAAAAATTTCGAACAAAATCACATTAATCATAATGCACTGTATGCACAATGCAAACAGGATATAAGTATCTCTCATCGTGGCAAAAACCCAGACTAACATAAATAACAAACTAAAACCACAGCATGTCGCAAATACCTTATTTCTCAAGAAATCATGTTATACAATACTGATACACTTCATAATATACATAAAAAATCTACTATAATAAACCTACATTGTGAAAAGTGATTATATCTAACCAACACGAACCTTGAGCTCTCATCCCACGTTGGATTCCATAAAGTCCTCAATGAAAACCCAGGAAACCATTCCAAACCCCACATTCACAACACCTCTCCACGACCCCCCCCGCCCCAGGAGCGAGCCCGCTGTTGCCCCTGACTCCCTCCAACCTAGAAAACCCCTTCATTTCACTCATAATCCAATCACAGATTTACGAGAATCCCTAACGTTAGCATTCTATAACCCCACTGAGAAAAAGCCTGATTCCACCTCCTCCCATACAACTCTCTGTTACGACACATCGTCTACAGAACGATACCTAAAGAACCTTTCTTCTCTCCTCACATCCCCTCTCCCCCCCTCATCACCCACGACAATAATATATAATCTACCAGATATAATCTAAAGCTCTTATGACACCCCCGTCTAAAAACCACCCAATCTCGATTATTGAGTCACGCAAAACCGACACCTACGCCACGGCCCCCACCCTCTGAACCAACCTACTTATAACCAGCACCTAACCCTCCTCTAAGCCCTTCACAAAAGTAAACTAAACACATGGAACGCTGTCCTCATCCCCTCCCACAGATAACCACACCTCCCCACCCTCAACAACCTGTCCCCTGTTTCGTAATATCTCACCTGACGGAAAGGATCCCATGCAGAAAACGAAACATCCCTCACGCGCCCGCGTTTTAACTTCAATTTAACTAAATCTAAACCAAATACTCTTCCACGCATACATGGGGAACAAACCTCACAACTGGGACAACACACCTACCTACAAGTAACCTCACAAAACCCTTATACGAACCATTCTCAATTCCCTAACCAACATAACAGCCTCCAAAACTATTTCACATTCCCTCAACTCCATACATCGAATACCACGTACCCAGCCTGTCGTGAATCCTTCCCAAACGCCTCCGCGTTCACATCACACCTCGCACAGACAACACTTCCCATTTAATGAACAACAATTAGAAGGCCCTCCGTCTCAAATCCAACAAGGCCCCCAACCACCCTACTTACCCGGGTAACATAACAACCTCCCTCCGTAACCAATCACAACGTGAACCCATAAAATTTTGTACAACCCCGTCTTAGTATCCCCGCAATCGCTGTCCCTGTAATAGTGAACACTGCTGCAACATACCAAACACCTTACAATACAATAAAATGTTCACGATCTATCACCTCGCGAATCAGAGTAAGGAGCTGGGTTCTCAGAACACCTAGACCCGCCACGATTCCTTTCCAATAAACCCATCCGAATTTTACCCTCCCGCGCTCGCAACCATGTCATTCCCCTATAAATAAAAAGAAAAACCACAAATCTTTAAGAACACCGCCCATTTCTTTAAACAACATTACATCTCACCCCTCCCCCCCACATCCCCCCCACCAAGAACCAAACCCCATGCACCTTGACTTCGCACTATTAACCTGCATACCCGTGGCACTTCCAAATAATGCACCACCTCCGTCCAACACACTCATTGACATCCTGCACAAGAAACATGGTGTCGAGTCAACATACTCCAATTAACCCCGCCCGGCCCACCCACCGCCCCACACTTCCCGCATCATGGCTACAATAAAGCTACAGGTCAACCCCATTCTAATAAAAAGGGTCCTGGAAACACAACGCAAACATAATTTGGGACATGGGGCTCCTGTCTAAGGGGGCCTCTTCCCCCATTGCAATTTCCCTCCCCTTACACCCATTAATCTGTATCCTCATTTTCCGCCCCCTTGTACAACGTATTTACCCAATCGACTATTTCCTCCCCAAAACCCTGTCTCCTAAGTATAACCTGCAAAGCTCCCCTACCACACTATCATATGCTCCCTGCCATCTAGAGGCCAACAAAGCCGCCCCTCCACCCCACCCATAGCTTCCACAAAACTTCCTCAGTATCCCAAGTCCTTCCAATCATCGACCCTTCCCAGGCAACCCGAACTGAGATTTTGACACCACCCTCTCCACTACACATTATGAAAACCTATTACCTAAAATTTTTGCAACACCTTATAGTCTGCACCAACAGTGATATGGCTCGTTACTCTTCTTTCCCGAAGGGTGGGCTGGCCCCTTGACCTTCGGGACCAGCACTACTACTGCTGTTTCCTGCATCTCCCCAACTTAACCCTTCTTCCTTCATAACTATGTAAATAACCTAACATAAATTCCCTTTATCAACGCCCAATGTAGTAAATAAAGTCTAACCGGTAGACCATCAATACCGGGATCTTTCCCCTTTCCTCATTTCCCCTTAACGACATTCTCTATTTCCTCTGCCGTAATCTTCCCACCTAAGCCTTTCGATCACTAGTTCCTAAATTACACGTCACATACTTACACAACAAACCTTGTCCAATGCCCCCCGCACCCACCCCCCCACAGTTCCAGTATTTCTCGACAAGCCCTCCGCATAATCACACATCCCCTTCGTTTTCGTATCTCCTGCCCTACCTCTATAATTCCCGAACCATCTCCGTTACCTCTAAACATGGGTAATAGCCGTCAGCGCCTGCCTTTGCTTTTGATTGCCGCAAAACACACGCTGACGGCTGTGTCGCCCCACAGCACTTCCTCCACCCCTGTCCTGCATCCTTACAGCTTGAAAACCTTCATTTTTCAACACCTCAAACCTCCCCTTTATTTCACTATTTCATCCCTAGGAAAATTATTCCCACCCACCCCCCTCCCATAGCAAGCTCCCTTAACCTATCCATCTAAATAGTTAGCCATCCAATATTTAAATTATTAATACGTTTTCCTTCTCTCACATAAAAACGTTCGAATCCTTTCCTTTGCGACACTATCCCACCATGTCACAATTCATCCACTCCCTGTTCTACCACACTAAGCTCCCTCCATAGGACTGAAAAACCCCTCCAACTCCACCTCATCTCCTAACACACTTATATTCAATTTCCAATAACTTCTAATATATGTCCCGCGAGCGTCCCCCACCCAACCTGTCCACCCACACACTGCCCTATGATCTGACATTGTTAGTCTCAACAGTATGAAAGATTCCACGTTTCACTCCCTGAGAAAGGTACAACTCTATCTAGTCTCGCAAGATAACCACTCCAAAAAACTAGATTCAGTCTCCCACAACCGCCCCCAAAGGCATCACTAACCTAACATCCCCTTAATAAATCCCTAAGAGCCACGGACCTATATCCCAGCTACCTCCTTGGGTCCCATCAGCCACCCTGATTACACTATTCCAGTCCCACCAACTATCGCCACCTCTTGCAGTGCACTTAAGAAAAACACAAGATCCCTCACAACACAAAAATCATTCTTTACCTTTATGTATTTTCCTGCCGGCGCATACACACTCACAAAAACACACGCTTACCCATCCACCACCCATACCACACGCAACACCCTCCCTCCCCCTCCTCCCTCGCTTTCGATCGTCTGCAAAACAAACGGGCTCGTCTCCCTTATTAAAATTCCCCGCACACACCTTTTAGACGGGAGATGGCAGGGTAACATACCCGAAATCCTGCCACCTCCAACAACCCAAGACCCCCATTGAAATTGTGCTCCTGCAGGAACACAAAAATCCCCTCTAGATTTATTCAGAAAATTACAAACCAATTCTCTCTTCATACCTCTCATAACCCATTAACATTTACAGACATACACCTAAGGCCTATTATAGTTTTTCCACCCCTGCTGACCTCCTCTCATCACTCTTTACAACTCTCCAGCCAGAGCATGAATTTACGTTCAACACCTATCAAGTGCCCTCTTTCCCTCCCCCCCTTCTTCCGGTGCTCCTATCAAGGCTACCACCACCTACAGACAACACCTAACACCACTACCTTCAACACTTGACCTCAGTCTTGTTTTCCCAGGCCTTTTTGAGCAGGGCCGTAAGGAAGTCATCAGAATCTGATTAGCCGCCCTCTTCCGTGACAGTCCATGTACACATATCTTGAATCAATTTCCCTCTCAGATGAACCTCACCTCCACCTGAGAATGGTTAATTATCAAATGGATGACTCCAAACAACCATCACGTCCCAAATATCATGTCTCAGATTCTGGAAGGCGACGATTCTCCAATGACATCACGCTCAAATGTAACATCCCTCGCTGTGGTGACAATCGTCTTCAACACCTCCACCAATATCCTCCTCAATCTCATGAACCTTCTCTTAGTACTTGCTGCTCCTCATTATCACAGGAGACCGACACACCTGATCAGCAGTTGGGGGCTGGACTCCAACTCAACCACCAGTCCCAGTGCCCGATCCACTATCTCCTCTCACAAAAACACCACGCCCTCCCATCCGATGTTTTTTGTTCCTCACCTGCCATCTTTGAAGCAGGGGCTGCGGACATCCACCACAAGGTCCAAGCTAATGTCTATCGCTTGTACCACAGGTCGCCGCATTGATCATACTCACCACATAGAGGCGGCACGTAACTCGTTGTCCTGGGTACATTACCATTACCTGCGTCCCCTGAAATCTTGTAGGTACACCTAGATGGTATTTGGTCCGTCAAAGTCATTTTGAGATTGAAAGAAACCCGCTGGAAAATCCAGCAAGGCTCCTGCCTCCCACGTCCCATGTTGAGCATAATGCACCGTCCCATACTTTCCAAAAACTTCCTAAATCTTGCCTCGTCCGCCTCAAAGGAACGTTGCTATTTTGATCCCACGTATAATACCGTGAAACATCTCTCATTCTTACAGTGACAGCTGTGTGACGTTAAGAACTCTACGTCCAGAAACCTGGTGATTTAACGATTCATAAACCGGCAGTTAGCAGTTTGGACGAAAATTCGTTGTCCCTCCTTCAATCATACACCATACAAGTCACAATCTTGTACTCCATAATTCTCCCGTAAGAACTTTGGCAATAGCTTGCGCAGACCTGGTCGTTATCGTTCCTTTAAGTAGCTCGATGCCTACAGTATTTATCCTTCGTCTCAGACTAACCGCCATCTTGACGATCACAGTGCACCTAAGTTGTTAGCCGAGTGGTGACAGCACCACTTCACACCACTGCAGCCAGTTAACTGACAAGGGCGCTCGCCTACACACAGCAGAGGGGTGCAGAGCACTACCGCACACTACCATGGTCAGGCAGCGAAAAAACACAAGCATTATAATTAATGAATTAATAACCATCCTGCGTGATGGAAGCATTAGATAAACTCTTGCTCTGACCTGGTAAAATGTCATACAGAGCAGGGCAACCGCACATTGAAGTGAACTAAGTTTTTGCTATTAAGAAACTTTCATATATTTTCAGTGGAATAAAGAATTTTCATAAATTTGAGAACCATTAATATAAGCAAATACTGATTACGCCGTTCGCGGAATCAACATATGCTATTATCAGCTGTATATTAAAATTATTGTCGTGTCTGCTTTTGTGTTTGATAATAGTCTTTGGTCTGATTCCAAATGAATTACAGCAATAAATAAAAAAAGGATTGTCTAATGAATAACATTATTAAACATACAAACACTGACATGTAATATTAAGAAATAATTTGATTACCAGGACATACCTGGTTTTATGTATGAGCGTTGGACAGGCATGATCTTTGCTAGGGGTTTTATTATTTGTTACGAGAAATAAAATACTTTTTGTTTATCGAAATTTGGGTTTGAGGTTAGTGTATGTTGTATATTTAACCTATGTGATTTAATTTCATACTCGATATGCAAATAGCAAATCAATACTGGACGGGGAAACGGGCGGAGTCCACGTCGCCTGGATAAGAGGGGAAACGCCGCGCAGCCCTTGTTCCCACGTACGTGACCAAGATACTAGGGATTTGTTTTGTAGGACCCCGGGTCTTTTCGGGGTTCCCTTGATACGGGGGGGGCCCTTCGTCCTAAATTTTGGGCGCTTGACCTCCATTCCAAAAAATCGAACCTTTTCCCTCCCATTTCCCGGGCGTTGTAAAACACTACGGTTTTGTGTTTTCCCCCGTGAATGGTAATAATGTGTGGGGACCCTGAAACTAAGAAAGGGGACCAAAAATAAAGCATCGTCATTTTCGGGGATTTTAATTTTGTTTTTTCCTTTCCCTACAAAACAATAGACTTTATTTGTAAAAAACATGGTGATTATATTTTACAAAACAATGTTCATAAAAAAAAATGCAAAACAGGAACCCCAAGAACAATATTATGTGACGTTTCCGACACCCTTTTTTTAAAAAGGTGACCTACAAGGCCATATTTTTTTGTCTAAAATCCATGACATGTAATCCGAGGTTTCATTAAGTATCTAAATTCCACAGAGGGTCGGTGAATTACCCCTCGCTGTCGGTTTTCCCCAGTTTTTTGACTGACATCCACGGTAGATAGGGGGTGCATAACAAAGCTACAAAAGTAAAGGGCAGGTGCCTACCATGTTTGTTTAACTAGAATGATGGGGGCAGTTAAGAAAACGCTTCGCAATTTGTTTCTGCATTAGTTAGTAAATGAAAACAGTGTTCACCGTAAATTAAAACACATTCAAGGGATCCAAGCTTTAAAAAGAAAAAAAACAGAAAATAAAATTATAATCAATTATTTAAGTGTTAAAACATAGTGACGGGATGGGGGGCGATACATTTTAAAAATTAAATTTTTCGGGGGAAGCGTTAAATTTGTGGGGGGTTTAAAAAAAGGAGGTACTTGTTTACAACTAGCTAGCCAGTGTTTTTGACGCATGGACTGTTATAGCACTATTTTCTCCAGTTAAAGTGAGCATTTTCCCAAAATTTGCCGTTCGTGCTTTTTCTGCCCAACATTTAGCCAAAATTAAATTTTATTTATTTTTTTCCTGTCTGAAAGGAATTACAAGGGGCGCAGTTAGGCACAGTTTTTCCTAACGAAAAAAATGCAGAGGGGGTGGCAAGATGCAATGTTTTTTTCATTTTCCCTCCCCCAAATTATACGAAAATTTTTAAGTAAAAAATGATGCCCCCTAGGTCTCGCAAATAAGCAACCAGTATGATTAATCTTGAACATAATTTTATTTTTTTTTGTTTTTTTAATGTCTCAGTACCTACCGTCGAGGTTAAATGTCAGAGGCACATAATGGGTCCGGGAACTCTATATCACTCTATTCCCCCAAGCAATTTACGTTTTTTTGGTTGTTTACAAGGGATGAACTGGTATATTTAGCAGGGTAATATATTAGTAGCTACAACCGCACAATTTAATTATTTTACTCCTTACCCTCAAAATTTGCTTGAAAGCCGAAGCTTAATTCAGCATGTATTCTTAAAGCCAGCACGGGAACGAATTAAAACAGGAGATTCAAGCCAAATTTTTCATTTTTTCCTCACACAGGTATGGGGGGAACTTAATTAATCGATGTTTTGTCAATTAAGGTAAATGCTAAATCAATTTTAAGTATTAAAAAACAAGAAACTCTTATAGCTACAGAATGCTTTAGTATAGACAAATCAAAGTGCAAATGGGGAAAAGGGACAATAACATGCCATTTAAACTGAATAGGTAGATCTTAATAACTGAATCAAAAAGGTTTAGGAGTTCGGTTGCAGTGCATTATTTTTCGCAAAAAACTAACAAAACTTTGGCTTCAAAACAAGAAGTATAAATAATAAAGTCCTGGTTGTTTTTCAACTCTTTTTCCTTGTTAGGCCTTTTTTTGATTTCTGCACAGTTCTGGTCCCAATTCGAATGAATAAAAAAAGCACGGGGAAAACGTACAGAGGAGGAGAAAAATTTAATCCCATGTATCAAAACTTCCCGGAGGTAGACTGGGGGCCCTGAATTTGCACTGTCTAAAAGGCTAGTTAGGGGGGATTGATTGAGGGTATAAATAAAACGGAATAAATAAAGGGGATGAAAATAGGTCTAAAAATATCCACCCAAGACAGGACTCACACAAGGGTTTCAATTTGGGAAAAGTTCAGATTCAGGGGGAAAAAGGAAAGCACTTTTTTGGTAATAGATTTTGGGGGAGGGGGAAACAAACTCCCGATACCGTCATAGAAGATAGACCTTTGTGTTTAAAAATAGGTTGGATAAATAAGAGTGGGGTAGGTGGGTGGATTTGGGATGACTACTTGGGCTCCATTTTCGGGTGCCGTGCTCCTTTAAAGTGCCCTGACTAGGGGGTCTTTTTCAGGCGAGGGGGTGGCTGGACCGTTTTCCATGGGTCTAGGCCGTTGCAGTTTTCCCCTTCTTTTTATGTTCTCTCCTTGTTATAACTTGTAACCTAAGATTAAGTATTTTTGGCAAAAAAATTTTTTTTTTTGTAATAGTCATGAGAATAATAAAGCCAGTTTATTATTGCATTCAGGGAAGCCTAACCTAGTGGGGATCACACGAGGGGAAATGAAAAGCAATCAGATTCCGAGCCAGCATTTCACCAGATCAAGCAACCTTTTTTGAAAGGGACAAAGCAAGGTCTCACAGCAAATTCATGTTTACTCTAAAAAAATTAATTTTTGAGTAGGTTCAAGCCCTCCTGGGTTGGTTAAGACCCATTCACTAGCAATATAAACTTCCTTGGGGGAAGAAGAGCCACATAAATGTTACTTTTTTTTCAGTAAAAACGATAAACATTGATTGTGAAAGTCCTTGCCCCCCTAGATTCGCATTTAAAAAGGGGCATTTTTCTTCAGCGCTCAAATTCATCCGAGTCCCAATTTTTTATTACATTCATGAACAGCGGTTCCCCCATAGGTCCAAACAACCCCTTGGGAATAAAAGAAAATAGGTTCACCCAAGGAGAAGAAATATGTTCGAGTCTGGGGATCAGAGCCCCCTTACGACTCAGGGCCCGCGTCCCAAGTATTTATTACTTTAAAAAGGGGGGGGGGAAAAGGGGCTCTAAATCCGTGGGGACCTAAGTGAGTGGGAAATTGGTTTGATTCAAGAAAGGGAAAGGGGTCGGGGCCCAGTTCCTTGGGATTCAGAACCCCTCACCAGCTTCAACAAACCCTTTCCTGGGGGAACCAGTAGGGTGAATTTAGGCACCCTTTTAAATGGTATGCTAAATTTTAAAATGCAAGGTCAAAAATTTTTAAAGGGAAAAACCCCTTAAGATTGAAAAATAAAAATTAAAGTACTGACTACAATTTGTTAATATATTCCCTCTTGATTCTGAAGATTTTCTTATTTTGCGACCCGGAAACATGCAGGGTGGTAAAAGAAATAGACTATATGCAAGGCTCAACCTAGGGGTGAATTATTATTTTTATAATCAGGGGAAGCGCAAAAACCCCCGTGGTTTAACAGCGCATTGGGGGGGGGGGGGAAAGGTATTCGGGCTCAATTCAGGAACGGGCACGACCCAAATTTTCCCCTCGACAAAGCCCCCACCAGCGTCAAGAGCCTCCCTGAGGGGTAGGGTGAAGGTAAAAAAAAGGGGATTAATTTTATTTTGTCACAAAAGGATCAAGAGTCCCCCAGAATCATGCCACCTCTGAAAGAAGGGGGTCATTATAAAATGCCCCAAAATCTCATTCGCTTTGCTTACCCCAGTCGGGATCAGGGAACCCTGACATGAACATAGAAAGCGTTTGCCTATTGGCCCTTTGACAGGCAAATTCCCTCCAATCTCCCACTCATGTACCCGTTAACCTATTTTTAAAGCTATCAAATTCTTATTTATAACTCTGTATTTTCTCACTTTAAAAAATCAAACATGTATTTTTATTAGATGCTAGATTTTCTCTAAAGGGAAAACTTTTGGTAAACAAAGGTTTGGGTTTTCCCCTTTTAAAAAACATGGGCTTCTAAAAATTTTTGGGCCCCGGGAATTCAAAGCGTCCAAAAATTTTTTGTAAAATGAGCCCCCGACTCCCCCCCATTTTTTCAACTATTATTGTCGGGTGAATGCTTGGTATTTTAGGAGGGTTTATGGTGTTTGATTTTTGGGGATCTATGGATTGTTTTATCACTTAGGTTTGTTTTCTCGTTCAGAAAAATAAAAATTTCAATTTTCAAATTATAAAACTAAATACCTTAGGTTGCTTAAACAACGTAATGTTTTGTTACACAGTAACAGCTTTTTCCAACAAACCAAACGAACATCACGTCTTTGTGACAACAGGTTATTTTTACAACTATTGTGTGAAAATCGAAGATCAAGACAAACTGGGGGCCCCTATCGTTTTGTGTGATTTACTCCAAATCATTAGGTGGTTTGCAGCAAGGAAAAAAATTCGTGCCGTTTTCAGTCCCGTGGGATGAACCATGGGCCAAACCACAATTTTCCGTATACAAAGGGGTCGAGATCATCAAAAAGAAAAATCAAATAATATATCCAAAAATCTCTTCTGTAAACAGACCAGTGAAAAATTCAGAGTTCTCCTTTTTCCCCCTCCACCATCTTGTAAAGATGTTTTTTTCTTGGAATAGAAAAATTTTTTAAAACAAAACTAAGCGTAAACCCACAAGGGTCATACGCGTGACCTTAACGATCTTGCGCACGATCTAATTTATCCAAGAACAATCAAGCTACTTGGTTCAAGATTTGGGCAGTGGAAAATTTTGACTTTGACACAGAATCATTTGTTCAGAAAAGGTTTAAGATTGCGTCAGGGGAATTACGCATTAGACACGGAATATTTGTTCAAAAGGTTCAAGATTGCTCAGGGAATTTACTGCACTTAGACACAGAATCAGTTTTTCAAAAGCGCAGAAGACTGACATTTGTTATTGATTTTCAAAAAAAGTATGAAGGCTTTTCATAACGGGAACACTTTACCAAATCGCCTGGCTCTTGTTAGATCTTGACAGAAACACATAAAAAAATGCAAAAACTTGTCACTCCGAATAGAGAAGTTTTAATGGGGAAAAGGCCCTGATAGGGGCCTTTTTGCAGTTCTTGATGAAACAGAGTTCCCTGGTCTGGCCCTGGGGAGAATGCTGGGGTCCCCCCAATGAAAAGCAGGGGTGTCCACTAGCACGTTAAAGACCCTACAATAAGTGTCGGGGGCCCGACTGTTCAAACTCCTCCCAGCACACATAGGGGGTTACCAACGACCCCTGGGGTCTTCAAACTGGCACGGACAAGCCCCAAAACAGTTCCGATCAGCCGGCTGTGGTCGACGTTGGTTTGCGTGCAGCCCGCAGCAACAGCCGGGGTTTATCAGGCGCTGATCCCCCAGGAGGCCCGGTCCAGACCGGGCCCGGGGGCGTTGACCCCCGAAAATCTCTCCAGGATACTCCAGGTAAAACCTAAAAGTATTAGGGGTTTTTTAGGGGACTGCAAGGTAGATTTTCAAAGCACTGTTTTCCGTGCCCATGGGGGCAGTCGAATTAAAAAAAAAAACTACATTCAATGAACGTGGCAATTCGAGAATACATAAGCAGGGGTAAGACCCTTCAACCGATGAGTAGTCCAAAAGGACGTAGGGGCTCCCTAACAAAAATCAAAAGGAGGCCTCTAAAAAATTCGTCGAGCTTTTGGGCAAAAACCCGGGGGGTTTCCCATTTAAGGAGGGTTTTAAAAAAATTCGTCAACCAAGAAGGTTCTTAAGGATCAATTTTGGATTTAAAAGATCCTCATTTGAGAAAGTTCCCAAGTGCCCGGGGGCTAGGCATGGGTGGCAATTACTTGCGCAGGTTTGTGTGCAATTAACAAAGTGATTCAGAAAAATTGTAAATGTATTGATAGTATATTATCAATGGGGGTATCGAATGTTTTTCAAGTTTTTATTTTCCCCCATCTCACAACGACTTCTTCCCCCCCCAAAACCCCATGACACATGGTGAACACTGAACGATTTTACCAATTTTAGCCGTATAAGAAAGATATTAGGGAAAAACCCGACGACTAATTTTAAGGCCGTTTGCTAGACATTGTGCAGAAAATTTCTGAAAAAAAAAAAATGACTGAAACTTGTGATGAAAAAAGATTTTTATAATATATAATATATATATATATTAAAATATATATTAAAAATATATAAATTTTTAATATAAATAATAAAAGTCGTGCCCAAAAGGTAAAACTTTTTTTTGGCTTAAATAACAACGCTCTTCTTTTCCCAAAAAGGAAGCTAAAATTTGTGTATGCAAAATTTGCAAAAATCATTTTAAAATAATGAAAAAAAATATATATGTATTCTTAAATTATAGCCAAAAAATGATTTTAAAATTTACAAAATGTATGTTAGATGAACAACTTGGATTTGTGATTTGCGTACAAATTAGCGTAAACAAACCAAATTTTGGGGTCTGAACTGGATAAAATTAATTATATATTTTACAGGAAGCCAAAACCGGGGGCCCCGGACCACCCGGGGGGAAAGGGGGGGCGACAGGTTTGGGGCCCAAAAAAAGAAATAGGTTAGTTACATTTTCCCATATTGGGGCTCTTGCCGGCAGTGAAAGGGTTAAACCTAGGAAAATTTATCCATAATGCACGCATGTGGGGACTTAGTCATTCCAAAAAGAACGTTGGTTTTGGTAAGGGACCTTCGCGGATGATAATGGGGATTTATTAACCTCCCCCGCCTGGTTGGTCCAAGCAGACAACCTAGTCTTCCGAGAGTAACCGGGAATTCGCGTCCCCTTTCCTTAACTACCCCCCCCCATTCATCCCCCCTCACCCCCCCACCACCCGACTCATCAAATTTTTCTTCAATTTAAAAGCACAAAACAATCACCAAATTTTTATTTAATTTTATTGCAGAAAATTTTAATGCGTTTTTAATTTTTTGGATTTAAATTCGCCTTAATCGTTTCTTGTGTCAGCCGGGTAATAACATCGTATTTAGGTTTAATTGTATGGGGAAATAGTTACTAAAAGTGTGGGTGTAAAAGGCTAAATGCAGCATGTGTTTTTCGAGATTTACTTTATCAAATTTGTTAAATATTTTGGTAAAAAATTTTCGTACCCCCTGATATCAAATTTCGTTCTTGTGGGGAGGCTGGTAATGATTGTTTGGTATGTTGTGTGTAATTATAACTTCATAGATTTATTTTAATAATACTGACAAAATCAACAGCCTTTGTTAAAGCGCTCATAGCATTGATGCATTCTCAGGGGAAGTTATCCCAAATTTGGGGACAAGCTCAAAGTTTAAAAGACTCCTTGAAGGGAAATAAGTCGCGTCACAAGGGTCGACAACAAGGTATGTTTTTCAATGTATATAGATTTAGTTTTGAGCTTTTGAATTTCAGTCGTAGCCCCCGAGCAGTTTATAGGCTTTTTTAAACCCGCAAAATTTAAATTTTGGCTATTTTAATGTTTTAAGGACTCCACGCAAAAAGCCCCAGGAGTTGGGAACAGTTAATGAGAGTCCCAGTTAACGTCAAGTATAATATCAAAAAACCGAAGCTCAGTTACAAGGGTCAACTAAACTCAATTTACACGGGCGCTCTCTCAAAGGAAAGAACTGTCACACCAGCGATAAACTCAAATTTTAAAATATAATAAAAATTTTTTCCACTCAGACGGGTGAGGCAGGTGTCATGTTTTCGTGGCCCTACAGGGCCCCGGCAAAAAAACAATTTCAGCATCAGAAAGCAAGCCCCCCCTTAACCTTTAAAACACAAGTTCTCTAAAACTTTATAACAAATAAACCCCTTTTAAAAAGGTTTTAAAAATTTAAATAGAATTTAAAATTACCAGATCCACAACTTACAGAAAAACAAGAAAACACTTCCCCCCCTCCTTTTTCCCCCCAAAAAATTTTAATTAGATCACGATTCAAGCCTCGCCTTAAAACCCAAATTGATACCTGTTTTATGAGATGCCCTTTTTAATCGTTCTGGATTCGGGGGGGAAACCCCCCAAATCGGTGGGATACATGTGAAGCTGACGTGTTGACCCTTGTGGTTTTAGCGTTTTTTTTTTTTTATAACAATAAAAAAATTGAACTAAGATTTAGTTGCCCGCCCAATGCACCACGTCTTCAACTTCTGCACTCGCCTTTTCCCCCAGTATAAAGTTCCATCCTCAGCCATATTTCATTAAAAAAGCCTGCTGTGAAGGGGACATGTCTCAAAAAAAGCACTCAGGTGTTGCACATGTAAATTTTATTAATCATAATACAAACCGCCTTTAGTCCCTTTTAATTACCTGCCTTCATTTTTCATGGTAATGACCTGCTTTTTTTCTATGCTTTCATTCCCCTCCCTTTATTATAGCCTTCATTACGGGTTTCATCCATGCCTTCTTACCATCTTTCTTCCATGCCTTTATTACATGCCTTTTTTATCAGGCTTCATTTCCATCCTTCAGGTAATGAAAGTATGGAATTCTCTCAGGCACTTTAAAACGGGGGGGCTTATAAAAGTAACTAACCACCTTTTTTTCAATGTGGGGGAACAGAAGGATGTAACATTTTAGGTGGGCTAGGAAATTCTGAAAATTTCATAAAAGCTCGTTCCGATTTTCCCCGAAAATATTTTTGAGAACTATCAGTTTGACACGGAGTGATAATTAAAGTTGGACAAGAAATTAAAGCACTTTTTTAAATTTTCCCATTGGTATGTATGGTATGAGAACTAAACATTTACAATGGTAGAAGATACAAATGGGGTTAAGAAGGGTCCCATTTTTCAGTGTTTTTCTTTACGCGTTTCGCTAATACTTGTTTTCAATTATACCCATTCTTCATTTTTTTCAGGGTACTAACATTTAAAAAAATTTACCATTCCCATAACCAAGTTAAAAAATTTTTTAAGGAAGTAAAGTATGTGCTTTTTTTGGCCTAGCTTGTTTCTCAATATACAATGTAAACATGTTATCGGCTTTTTTATACTTCGAAATTAAAAAAAAGCGTTTCCCTTTACGCGATTTTCGCATTAAGCAGTAACCGGAAAAAAATTGTGTATAAGTGGGGCCTGCCTCTATATGGAATCTTTATTGGCAACGTTTCGCACATGCAGTGGGCTTTATTAAGTTACAAATAAATCTGCTTGTGACCTAATAAAACTCACTGTGGGCTAAACTTTGCCAATAAAGGTTCTACATAATTGCGTTTTTATCTACCATTCCATCGGGATTATTATTATAATCAAGGGGGAAGCGCTAAACCTGGAGGATTATACAGCGCCTGGGGAAGGGGATGTGGAAGGCATTCAGGCTTAATTCGGGGAACTGGAGCACAGATCCAATTCATTCATCGGGAGAACAATATTTCTGAAACTGAGAATAATCTTTAAAAATGGTTTGACGCTCTATCTGTTGTAAAAGAAGAAACTTTACATTATAATAATTAATGATGACAAGCGAGTTCTGACGTAGTAAAAGCGGAAGGATGCAGTTAAGCTTGTCAGTAGCTAGCACACAAAAAAATATTCATGGTGGAGTTCCTTAAATAAATCCAAACATCGTGGTACTGAAATTCTCCATCCTTTTTTAGTGGGAAAAGTTACTTAGGATAGTACTCTTATTAAGAGTACTATCCTAAGTAACTTGAAAGAATTACAATATTGATGGAAATTTAGTATTTGACCGAGTGCCAATAGATGCGGGTAACACGTTTAAAGCAGAACTTTAATAAGACAACGTTTCGCTCAAGGGCAGCCTTATCAGGTCATAAAACTTTCCTTGAGCGAAACGTTGCCTTAGTCACTATTACATTCATGGGGAGCACCCTGAGATAATGGGAGGCAATCAGGTTCGATCCAGAGAAGGCCGTTGATTTAATCAAGTCAAGCTCCGCTGTTTATCGCCCGTAGTGTGGGGGATTATATTGTAGGGGCTCTGCGCTCCTGTACACACTACATCAATGTGTTCAAATTCAAAGTTTATTCTCTATAAGGATTACAATGCTGAGTTTACAAAATTTGGTTATTGTGTGGTTTACATGTAGTTAAATAATGATTACAGAGTGTACCACTAGAACACCTAGCATGGCTAGGCATTTCGGGCAGACTTAGTTTAATTCTTAATTTTAAAATATTACAAATTATGAGGAAGATTGGTATTATGGCTAAATACTAAATACTAGTTTGTGAGTTTAACAATGTGAATGCTTTTGTTTTGGCACAGTACATAGTTTCAGTATTGGAGTATCACAGGATTCATTATTTTAAGATTGAGATTAATATTTCTGTTTATGGTCAAATGGGTGAGTGAGTGTAAGTGTGAACCACCAGGTGGTATTCGTGTAGTTAGTTGATGGGGTGTATCAGGGAGATAAGATGTTTTCTAATGGTAGTTTTGAAGGTGATGAATGTATCTGCAGTTCTAGAGTTCTCAGGTAGGGTGTTCCAGATTTTAGGGCCTTTGACATACATTGAATTTTTGTAAAGGTTTAGTCGGATACGGGGAATGTCGTAGAGATGTTTGTCTGGTGTTATGCCTGTGGGTTCTGTCACAACTATCAAGAAAGCGTTTTAGGTCAAGGTTGATATTGGAGTTTAAGGTCCTGTAGATGTAGATTGCACAGTAGTAAGTGTGGATGTACTGATCAGGGAGTAAGTTTAGATCTATGAAGAGTGGGGGGGGGGGGTGTTGCCAGGGATGGGATTTAGTGATTATTCTTACTGCAGCTTTTTGTTGGGTTATTATTGGCTTTATTATTATTTATTATTATTTATTATTTATTATTGGCTTTATTATTAAGTGAGTGGTATAGTGTGAGAAGGGCATTTTGCAGCACGTAGTATCGTATCTTGGAGAGGATCCCAACCGTTTTGGATACTTTTTTGGTTATGTGTTGGATATGGGTGCTGAAATTCAGGTTGTTGTCAAGGTATAGGCCTAGGAATTTGCCCTCATTATGTCTGGTAATTAGAGTGTTGTCAATCTTAATGTTAATTTGTGCATCTCCTGCTCTGCTATCATAATATAGTAGGTTTTGTCAGTGTTAAGCGTAAGTTTGTTTGTGATCTGTTTCGTTTTTATAGGACAATGTTGTATAGTCTAAGTAATTTGTTAAGAAAAATGTCTGTCCAGTCATCAATACCATTGGCCTTGGAGAATTCTGTAGGCCAGTCAACAGTCTCTAGGTCAGCTGTGAACTTTTTTTATTGAGGCCTCGTCATGGAGTCTAAATGAGACTTTGTTGTATTCAAGTGGTGGTTTACTAATGTTTGTCAGCAGGAAGGTAGGGTAGTGGTCTGTAGTGCTGTGATTATCCCTGATTTAAGGGGGGCTAGTATATTGGTCCATATGTGGTCTATTATGGTTGCACTTGTCTCAGTGAGCCTGGTTGGTTTAGTTATTGTTGGTATGAGAAGTGTGTTGTTCATATTGTTGATGAAATCAGTTACAGGCTGATCATCTAGTAAGCCAAGGTTGATGTTGAAGTCTCCAGCTAAGAGAAGGTGGTGCTTATTCATTTGTCTGTTTGTTATTAATGACTTTAATTTCTCACTGAAATTTGGGATGTTTGTGTGAGGTATCCGGTAAATGGCACCGATTGTTATAGGTGTCTTAAGTTTTTTTACAGTAAAATTAGCAAAAATGTATTCCCCATATTCATCACTAAAGCAAGTGGTGCTAATACAAGATAATTGGTTAGAGTAATAGATTGCAATACCACCCCCAACTTGGTTTGGTCTGCAGTTGTGAATTGCTGTGTATCCTGGTAGAGGGTAGATATCTATTGTCCTGCTTGAGCCAGGTTTCAGTAAGAATAATGCAGGAGAAGGGTGTCTTTAGTGATTCAAGGAGTGCCAGGAGGTCATCATAGTGTTTGCTTAAGGACCTGATGTTGTAGTTAAGTACTGATAGACTTTTATCATTGTTTAGGATAGTGCTGGCTTGTGATGCTGTGTAATAAAGGCAGTTACTTTCCAATAGGTTTTGATTGGGTGTCAGATTATTGAGGTTTAGATCAGGGTCAACGTGATCAATCATCTTCTAGGTTTAAATTATGGTTATTTATATCCTGAGTTGTGTGTTGAGTTCTAGTACTGATATCTGTAGTGGTGGGAAGTTTGGACAAGTATATAGCTAGAGTATTTTGGTCATATAGAGTATAGTCACTGCTACACATAATGAAGTTGATGTTGTCTATGTGTTGTGCTGGAATGAACTAAAATACAACTAGGTCAAGGAGTGATTTTAATGACGTAATGTACTTGATAAGGATTGAGAACTCGGCTGCAGGTTATATCAGAGTGATCGTTTACATTAATCCTGTGGTACCTCTTAACTGTTCGGCAAAGCAATGATATTCCATTTGAAGTGATCTGAGTTCATTTTCCGAGTTTGCTGTGACAAGTATACATGACATATGAGCAAGGGAGGAAACACTTGCTATCAGCATCATTGTCAGCGCACTAATCTTGTTTATTGATTTTGACCGGGTCACCACCGTAGTACACTTTTCTTCACAGCTAACTCGCATTTCGGAAATGGTAACCAAGCGATGTTTCGGCTGTGGTGAACCATTACCAAGTAGAAAATTATCAATAATAGTCGAGAACGGACCGAAACATCGTCTAATTTACATGTTAAATTTGTGGGTTAATTCTAAATTATTCCAGCCGTGGTATTATAACTTATTCTACAGTTCTTTTTTTAAGTTGTAGCTTAGTTAATGTTTCAAGATAACTCAGTGTAAATGAATTGAAAGATACACTTCTCTGTGTACATACCTAGTCAATACTTTTTTTTTTTTAGTAGGGAAGGTGGAGGCAGCTAATTTATTCTGCGCGGGAAATAAATTACAGATGATTTTGCAAAATAAGCCAGAGACATATGACTTATTTGCATGCAGTGCCCGAAATGCAATGCTTAACTAGAAATTTTGCCATGTAACAAACTACTTTTGTAAAACATTATCTTTACACTATGATTCTTGGTACATGAAGACGGGTATGACACTAATCCTGTACATGCTTTGCCATAAGAAAATGTTATTTAGTGAGTTATAAGGAGAATCATCTCGGGAAGTGTGTGGCAGCAGGGCTTCAATTACTCAACAAATTTCATTAACCTTTAACCTTATTACTATTTTTGCTGTTATTTTGCATTATGAATTATCTTTACATTACCAAATATTTAGAAAATGTGCGCTACATCATTATCCATGCGCAGTGCAAAGATAATGTGATTACTGTTGCAGAATAGTCATATTATGTGTATGTTACCAATTTAAAACAAACCCATATACTTTATTAACATACAGTATTTTCTGAAACACCGGCACGACATGTCTAAGGCACAACAATTTTTGGCAGGTGTACGAGAAGTATATGAAGGCTGGGAGGAAACTCGCAAGCCACGCCTCCCAACCTGAGATTCACCCTGGCTGCCACCGTGTTAACCCATACTCCCTCATACTCTCATTCTTCACTTATTAAGCAGTGCAGGCAGGATGCACAGCGTAGATATTAAAACTGAAAATAAATTAGTCTCGCTGAATGACTAACACTATAAATTGCAAGAAAAGCGCTATATTTCAGGAAATTTGGAAGTGAGGTTGTCTGCGGCACCAGAGAACCTTAGTGGAACATCGTCAGTGTATTTTCTTGACGCACACTTGGAAGTTGATCAACATCAACAGCACAGAGCTAACTTTTGCCATCTTTAACTTCCTTGACTAAACTTCAAACAAAATGTAAGTAAAGCATCGAGCTATTGCTGGTTTAGTAGAATTATATTCCTAATTTTCCTTCAAACTTTAGCTAAAAAAAAGAACGTTTTATGCACATTTGTATTATTTTCTTCGCATAAATTTATTAAAAGGATACAGTGTATCCAGCTTTTAGATCTATTGCAACGGATAGAAAAGCACAGGGTTATTCTTTGATCTACAGGGTAAGGGGAAAGGTGACATCCAAGGGCGGCAGAGTTTTTTTTTTAATTAGCACAATGAATACAACTGCATTCTGTAGTTACCCTGATTTGTATGATATTTTAAAAGGTCATAGCAAGAATTATGTTCACCTAACAACTATCACGCAGGATGGATTTCAAGTCATGTTCCATCACGCAGGACGATTTTCCTGTCATGCTTCATCACGCAGGATGGTAAAATTTGGTCATGCTTCATCAAGCAAGATGAGTTTCACATATAAGGTAAAAGAAGCTTCTAGCTAGGAAATGTCTTACACGAAGCTGGAAGATATTGAAGGCGGAGATGGGACTGTTTGAGGCGAGTGACAAAAAGATCAGTTCAGATGAAACTACGAACGCCACAGTAAACCAGAACCGGTCAGGGAAGTTGACTTACCATCCCATAACCGAAAATATAGGTCCAGGAAGATTATAAGAAGGGTTTGCCATAATCACAGGTAGGAAAGTGGACCTGAACGAGGTGTAAATAAATTAGAAGCACGGGTAGCGTGGTGTATTCAGGGGGTTAAAAAAAATGGAAGACCTCTCAGTTGTACCGAGGTTATCTGCTGGGAATACGAAAATACTTTATGGTAACGATAAATGTTCTTTCTTGAGAGATGAGACCAAGATCGAAATTAAAAAGCTCTCATCCCTCACTTCCAGCACGCTGTTGGTAGGAATAGGAATTCTAGTAATGACACCTCGTAATAAAAAGAGCAGGGTTTTTTTTCAGATAAGAAATTTTACTCGTTATTAATGATGGTAGAATTACCGAAAAAATTTTAGGTAGAAGGATACAGACACAACTGATGTGGCATATTGTGGCAACGTTTCACTCTCCAGGAGCTTTGTTAAGCCGTTACGGTTTGACGAGCTCCCGAAGAGCAAAACGTTGCTATAGTAAAATGTTACATTAGATGAATGTGTCCTTTACCTAATAGAGCTTGACTCGTCTACCTTCTGTTACTACGACCGTCTACCAGTAGTACTATAATACTAGCCCTGCAGAGATACTATCATACTACTGTAATCAAGTGTGCTCCCTGCAGACATAATCAAGAACTTGGACACGATGAACTTGATTGAGATCATTAGAGATCAAGCATGGTACTAATTTCAAGTAAGTACCATTTGGTTCCTAGGCATCATAAGCCACCGTCATCTCACGGGAGATATTACAATCAACACTAAGCGCTAACCCCACCAGGGTATCTCACGGGAGACTGACGCCAAAGTGGTTAGGTAAACGTAAGGATGAGATTTTCTATTGATTTAAATTTAGATGATACTCTAGAAATATTGATTCAGTCATCTAATTAAAAAGTATATATTGTTTTAAAACTTTAAACGTCTTGACTTTATTCATTCTACACTCCGGCTACAAGCAAAGGTGTTTTTTCCGTACTTTTAAATTAAACCTATTTCAGAATTACAAGTGAAGGACAGCCTATATACACCGAGAGGCGTATCTCTCAATGTATATGGTTTTCTAAACCAGGAATTAAGGTATTCTTGACTGGTAATGAACAGGCGACAATCAGCCTTAAGAGGCGCGCGAGTTTCCCTGTCTCCTAATATCATGTTTATTTTTTCCCTATAATCTACCTTGTCCACAGTTACTATCGCATTTGCTTTGTCTGCTTTCGTAAGGTGAAGTCTAGGATCTTTCCTTAATTCATGGTATAACTCAACAAATCTTTGAGGACAGTTGTGTTGCTGAGTTCTAAGCTCTTCACCTTACGAAAGCAGGCAAAGCAAATGCGATAGTAATTATGGACACGGTAGATTATAAGGGGAAAATAACATATTATTAAAAAACAGGGGAACTGACGTGCCCCTTAATGACCTTCGTGTAGTCGACAGATATTAAACCCCGTTAACTAGCTTATCACATGTAGAGGCCAGAACACCACGTGGGAGAATTAGTTATAGTGCAGCCAGAACCACAGTGTAGCTAGAACCATATATAATGTAGACAACCACATACACGTAGTATAGACAGAACCACATACACGTAGTATAGACAGAACCACATGCACGTAGTATAGCCAGAACCACATTATAGTCAGAACCAGTGTAGCCAGAATCACAGTGTTGCCAGAACTACATATATGGTAGCCAGACCCACAGACTATGTAGCCTGAACCATATACAGTGCAGCCAGCACCTTAATAATGCAGGCAAAAATCACGTATTGTGTAGCCAGAACTACACATATGGTGTAGCAAGAACTACATATAGTGTAGCCAGAACTACATATAGTGTAGCCAGAATCATGAGTTGAATAGTGTACCAGAACCATGGATAAAATAGTGCAGCAAGTTCCATGGGCACAATAGTGTACCAGAACCATGGGCACAGTAGTGTAGCCAGAACCATGGGTACAGTAGTGTAGCCAGAACCATGTTTACAGTAGTGTAGCCAGAACCATGAGGAGAGCAGTGTAGCAAGAACCATGGGTACAACAGTCAAGTCAGAACCATGGGTAGAATAGTCAGGTCAGAACCATGGGTAGAATAGTCAGGTCAGAACCATGGGTAGAATAGTCAAGTCAGACCCATAGATAGAATAGTCAAGTCAGAACCATAGATAGAATAGTCAGGTCAGAACCATGGGTAAAATAGTGTTGCCAGAAGCATGGGTAGGATAATGTAGCCAGAACCATGGGCAAGATAGTGTAGCCAGAACTATGGGCAGGATAGTGTAGCCAGAATCATGCGTAGGATAGTGTAGCCAGAACCATAGGTAGAATAGTGTAGCCAGAACCATGGGTAGGATAGTGTAGCCAGAACCATAGGTGGAATAGTGCAGCCAGAACCATAGGTAGGATAGTGTAGCCAGAATCATGCGTAGGATAGTGTAGCCAGAACCATGGGTAGAATAGTGTAGCCAGAACCATGGGTAGGATAGTGTAGCCAGAACCATAGGTAGGATAGTGTAGCCAGAACCATGGGTAGGATAGTGTAGCCAGAACCATAGGTAGGATAGTGCAGCCAGAACCATGGGTAGGATAGTGTAGCCAGAATGGTACATTTAACATAATGTTATACAAACTAACTAGTAATTTAACCATTATGTTAAGTTTTCCTTTAAAGATTTCAAGGACATAGGCCCTTTAGGAACTTAATATCTTGTATAATTCATGAAGTGGACTCCATCTAACCTTACACCCATCGTGAATTAATTAGGGAATTCTTTAGGATTGATTTTATAGATTATTCTTTTTAAGGATATCGTAATCATTTAACATGAGACTGCTGATGGAGGCCCAGTCCCTGGACCCATTATGTACCTCTGTAATCTTTTGATTACCGCCCACAGGATGGGTATGGGGTGTATAATAAGCATATTAAACTAAATTAAAAATGGACGGGGAAGATCGCAAAAAATAAGTTTAGTTTGAGAGAGGAAGATTTCTGGTGAGGAGGTAGAAGGCACTTTGGGCATCTATATTGCTAATCTAGCTTTATATCATTTTCAAGTTAGCAATATCTTTTCTCCATGATTAAATCTAATTTCGTTAGGCCCAGGAGGAAAGCCGAGGAAAGTATTGTTGTTGAGGTCAATGACTTACTCTTTATTCTAGGGAACTCACTTGTTCAATGATTTGTTGGCTTTAGGAAGCTATTTTCAATTTTGATGGGATCAGGGACAATAGGTCCTAAACTCTCCCTTATGTTCTGATAGTCTTTCTAGTAGAGATTCAATGGTGCCAGCTATGTTCTGATATTCTATAGTAGAAATTCTATGGTGCTAACTTGAGTACCATGGTCCAAGAGCCAGATATTGAGCTCATTTACAACAAGAAAGGTGAGAGTCCAGGAAGATTACTCTATTGGACAACATTCGCATGAGTAAATTTCCTATTTACCAAAGAGAAGTGTCAGAGCGCCGCTGTGTAATAAATGTATAAAGGTGACGGAAAATGCAATAAGCAACTCAAGAGTATATTGAAATCATTGATTAAGTCCAAATTAATCAGTACTTTATGGACTGCGAGCTTACCAATACAGTGTATGCGCGTGCTGCCTGGGATGCTGCATAAGGAATTCCAATCGTAAGATTAATTGGTTTCGGCAAGGCTTCATGGCGGCTAATTATTCTCACAGTTGCTTTGGTAACAAGACGGTGGTGGAAATCAACAATACAATGGGCCTGAATCCTTCGACCCTTTTTAAAGAGCATCAAAAATGAGGTGCTCATTAACGTCAGTTGCATCACCAGATAGGAAAACATAGAGAAATCTTATGAGTTCAGACCGGAGTGCTGGATCATGCGTTAGCTTGAGTGCTGGATCATGCGTTACCTTGAGTGTTAAATCATGCGTTCTTGAGTGCTGGATCATGCATTAGCCTGATGTGTTCAGGTTTTTAACCCCCTGCTGATCCTGGCGGGAAGGACATGGCAGCTTTATACACCTTTGGTTCTTGACCTTAAAAATTCTTACGTGGAAACATTCTCATGGGAGTCATATTGTTGTTAAGAGCTCCGAGCGGGTGTTTTTCTAGTAGACTGATTGCTCCTGTGGTATATCCCTTTTATTTTCTTGCTGATCTTTATTTTAATGTTAAAGGTTTCAAATTAGCTTTTTTTGCGTTTTCCCGGTGGACGTTTTCTTTCGGAGGGCAAGACGAATGAGGTTATTGTTTCTGGAGAATTTGTTGTTTGACCTAGTGACTGATGCTGCTAGGGATTAGGCCCTTCTGTGTAATGTTCTGATGAGGGTTAAAAGGATTCAAGAACATAAGAATTGAGGAACATTGCAGTAGGCCTACTGGGCCCAAACTAGGTAGGTTCTTCAAATCTCTGGATTTGTATACTCTGATGAGAGCTAAGACATGGAAAAATCTCTTGGTATATATGCCCTGATAAAGGCTATCATATACACAGCTCTTGGTGTGATCTGTTCAGTGTAGACTACCTGAAGACTAATTTAATGACGAAAAGCTCAGCTGTGAGAATTACATAACCAGGACACTGTTGTGTGATACTTCGCGTTTTATGAGGTTGAAAAACTTACCGTAGCATCTGGTGATGTGATTTTTATTGTTTTCGGGTTGAACTCGCAAGGCAGCGACAGGCCAAAGTCCAGTGACAAAAAAAAAAAAAAAACTGCAGGGAGTTAAGAGACAACACAGTAAGTGTCAGGGGCCCAAGACTGTTCAACTGCCTCCCAGCATACATAAGGGGGATTACCAATAGACCCCTGGCTGTCTTCAAGCAGGCACTGGACAAGCACCTAAAGTCGGTACCTGACCAGCCGGGCTGTGGTTCGTACGTTGAATAGCGTGCAGCCATCAGTAACAGCCTGGTTGATCAAGCCCTGATCCACTATGAGGCCTGGTCACAGACGAGGCCGCGGGGGCGTTGACCCCCGGAACTCTCTCCAGGTAAACTCCAGGAGTGGGTGATCATATGACTTTAAGACCTGTGTCAGAATATCCCTATTTCTCATGGCAAAAAATATCGCTACCATTACTAACTCCTAATACCCATCATGCATTTTTTTCTCTGCTATACTTCATCGTACACGATGATTTTCAACTAGGCTAATGAAATGTGTGAGCTCGAGCGGGGAAACTTCAATAGGGCGATGAGGATATCGTCAAGTTTTGACAAAATACCCTTCGCTTCCACTTCTGTTACATGCAGTTTGATGGAGACATTTTTGTAAACGCTTCGTTTCTCCTGTGTATGGGATAGTCCGTCATGGGAGATGCCAATTTCTAAGTAAAAATCAGTCCATCAATGCTGAAACGAAGCCTTTAAAGCCCCTGTAACTGATGAATCTTTAATGGAATTCTTGCCGATATTTTCATTGCCCTACTGAAGCTGCCAAGCTCTGACTGACATGTTTCAACACTGTGGCTCATCCCGTGTGTTCCAACTGTGTAACTATCATATAAAATAGGATAGCAGAACAATGCTAATGCATCCAGTTTTGATAAATAAAATAAAGAAATTGAGTTTGTAAAGATAGAGTTGTATTGGGTAATATCATCATAGAAACACCTTGTATGCATAGCGTTAAATAGAACTTCTAGTACTACATACTGAAGAATTTTGCCACCAGAGGTAAGCTCACTGCATACGCCTCGTGTAAATATATGAAGATAGTTGTGGAAAGTTTAAGTGAATTACTTCACTTATACATCTCAATGTGTGTCGGCTGTTATGACTCGTTTTCTTTACTAAAAGCTCTTTTTAACACCGGCTGAGTTTTATTGTTGTAGGAATGGCCCAGCTCATGTTGCACACCTTTGCTACTTGTAACATTATTTTAACAGCATCTTGGTCAGCCGTGGTGGAATGTACCCGGTGTTTGTATTTTAATGTCACCTGTCGCAGCTTTGTTCATTAACTGCATTTGAGTGTTATATTTATTAACAGTTCCGGGGATAACTGCCCCTGCGGCCCGATCTCAAACCAGGTATCATAAACCGGATAGGGAATACAGTACTACGTGAATAAAAACTTTTAGAAAACGCACAAGTAAGTTTATTCAGGTATACACAAATAGTTATACAGATTATCATACATAGCGCAGCATATGTGTAGAGAACCTAGGATAACCCAAAAAAGTCAGACAGAGTGACTTATTGTAAGTAAAGGATTTGCATGATTTACTTAGTCACCATATGTGTTCATGAGTACCAACAAACTTACCATATCTGAGCGACCAGTCTTGTAACTTGACGAATACGAAGACTGGACTCGCAAATTTCATAGTACAAAATATTTATCAGGCTTCCGTTTCATTCTCGTACGAGTGGATTGTAGTACCTCCCTAGATGGTGGCTGTCTACCACTCTAGTACCATTAAGTAAAGTTCAGAATAATGGCGACGAAATAAACAGTATAATGACAAATGTTTAAACAAGTATATCAAATATTTTAATTATACAAAACATAATAAGAGCTAAATTTACAAGAAACTGACATCAGTGAAGATGTATAGATCACTTCTAGAATGTCCAGTCTCGCTACACGTTGACTTTTAGTGTAGCATTATGTTTACGTACTCTTTATCATTACTCTTGAATTGATTTTTTTTATTTTATTTAAAATATACAGTATACATGTATATCACACATTGACGTAATCACAATACATGAAAGCATTCATAAGAAAACAACATCCTTATAACTAACGGATGACAACCTACCCCTGAACATACATAACAAAATTGCAACTAGCCAGTCCTGGCATTTGTATTCATATCTTGAATTGATTATGCTGTTACTGACCTTGACATGATGAGACAACCTACTCTATTTTTTTTTTCATTATCAGTCATCCCCATCACGCAAGTTGGTCATTCACAAACTAGTTGGAACAGCAGCCAGCTATTGTTGACAAACTTCGAACTGATGATATGGAAACTAAACATATGATAGGCTTCATAGATGAAGTAATGAAATCTGTTTACTTAAGCTGGCAGACTTCTATGGATTCATATTTTTATGAAAAAATAAATTAAATCACATTATGTGGCAACCTGAGCTGTATGACATTTTACAAGGTTATGGCAAGCCTGTATTTAGTACGCATTACATACTCATCACCCAGAATAATTTTTTTAAGGGTTGCCATATTTAAGCTTTCTAAATAGAGGACACTAGTACACTATATATTCTCTATATACTGTGTACTACACGCTGTCTACCTTGATTATCATAATTGTAAACAACGACGAACAGAACTCAGATATTCAACTGCGCTCGAGAACTTGAATAACGTTCTGAATCCGAATGTCAGAATGAAGTCAAGAACATAACAACCTACTGATTCCTGGTATCTGACGGCACTGCTGAGCATAAACTATTACATATGAAATCCGGATATCCTATTCAAGAACACAAATAACAAAATACTAAATCTGGGATTTCTGCATGTACCATAGAGCATCGGTGAATAATTTCCCATCATTCTCTCCCCGGGACGATAGTCTTCATTGTACTCTGCCTGCTAGACACATCATTCTTCCAAGGACGCTAGTCTTCATTATACTCTGCCCATTAGACACATTCTGGGACGCTAGTCTGCATTACACTCTACCTGCTAGACACATCGTTCTGGGACGCTAGTCTTTATTATACTCTGCTTGCTAGACACATCATCCTGGGACGCTAGTCTGCATTATACTCTACCCGCTAGACACATTCTGGGATGCTTGTCTTCATTATACTCTGCCCGCTAGACATTTTCCATGAGGCGTTTGTCTTCATTATACTCTGCCCGCTGAGCATTCAGTTTGGGTGGCATCAGGGAAGGGGGTCCTAGTCCAGCTCCCAGCAACTGTCTCTCCGGGGCAGATTTACTCTGAGGTTTTGGTACCTGATTTATTGCTTATCAAAACTATGTAGTAAATCATCTTGACCTTCCGCTACAAATTGAAAAAAAAAAACGTAAATTTTTTTTCAAGTAAGTAAAAGACTTGAGATATTAATAAATTCTGAGAACTGCCGAGAACTGGATTATAATTTATAATGCCTTCGTATGCATACGGAGATAGAAGTACTGTAATGACATCTTTGTTATTTTTTTGGTTCTTATTTTATTTTTTTAACTATTTTTCACCGAATTTGGTGCCCTAATCACCTGGATGCTTCTATTTTAGGAAGGAATCACTCTTCCCTTACAATTACTGATCAGATTTGGGCAATATTTTCTCCTCGGCCACTGGGGGCCAAGGCGCCAGCAGTGTTAACCCAGTCTATAAATCCTCAACAAGAATGACAACATACAGAATCTGGATATCAGAATTCGTTTTCAGGAAAGTAAACAAAATACTGAATTCAGATACCCTATTTGGCGCTCAAGAACGTAAGCAACTTATAAAATCCAGCTATCTGACCTGTCTCTGAAAAGCGTAAAAATACTGAATCCGGATATCTGATTTGGTGCTGAAGAACATAAACAACGACATACAGAATCCGGATATCCGATTGGGCTCTCGACATAATGACATACTGAATCTGGACATGAAAATCGGTGGTCAAGAGCGTAAGCAACACAATACCGAATCCTGATACCCGCCACTTCTTTGAAAGAGCGTAAACAGCAACAGAATGTTGGACACGATATTTTGGGAAAATGTTAAACCCGTAGGGGTCATACAACGCCTAGGAGGAATGGGAGGCAATGAGGTTTCAATACAAGGAAGGGGAGAACAAATCCAATTCCTTTGATCAAGACCCCCCTCACCAGCATCACCCCTTTTGAATAGTGAATCTAGGACATAAGCGACGTCTTGTTCTGCCCCTTCACTGAACATTTGTGACTATGTTCCCCTTCGTTCTTTCCCAGGGACGCTTCTCATTATATTTATCAGCTTTTCCTATATATAGACAGTTTACCGTTTATCAACCATTGTCTACACGACTCTTCAGTTCAGATGATAACATACATCTATATTCTTTTACTATAGAGAGCTAGAGCACTGTGTACAGTAAGTGTTTACATTTAACACCCTACAGCCTACATGAGCCACTCATGTAGGCTGTATAGAGCAAGCATAGCAGGGAATCCAAGATATATCTTTACAGGACTCTGCTAGCAGCGTGTTCGATTTGGTAGTTTTACGAATTATTATTACAGTAAAAACTAAGCTCTAATCCCACAAGGGTCATACATCAGGTAATTTTACGATGTTGTTTCCTATTGTTCAGGTAAAAAATGAACCGGTTTCCCTGTACTGATAACCTGAAGTTTTTGGTCTTGGTAAGGGCAAGCTAGACTTTTACTGTGTGCCATCTAAGCAGCTAGTTTATTATGTACCCGAGGCTCTTCCAATAAGCGGTAGCGTAAAAAAAAAAAAAATTGGATTTCGTAGGTACAACAGGTCTTCGCCAGACCTCGCTGGACATAGTAGTTACTTGCATCATTAACGTAGTAACGTCATGCCATATATTACAACTTTATCTTATAGCTAATTGTGTTTACCATTCCTACCCTTCAGCCACTAACCTAGTCAAAGCAATTTTACAGGCAAACTCATCCTACCTGTCATTTTTATTTTTAGAATGCAGGGTATCTCTCGTATATGAAACATTGTATATATAATCTCTCACTGTATATTGACTGAGAGTCAGCAGCGCA
>NC_069449.1:30115485-30550227 GCF_026875155.1 Cherax quadricarinatus
GTCTAAGGCTGTGTTGTGATCATTTACATGCGCCAGACGCAAGAAATACACCATCCAGGTTGTTGATGCCACCTTAGAGAGAAGAAGCACACACTTATGAAAATTATACTTGTTTGAATTACGTTTTGTTTTTTAGCCTATATAGGGAATGGGAAGTAATGAAGTCTGATCCGAGGAAGAGAAGGAATAGCTCTAGTTCTCTGAATCAAAAACCCTTCGTCAGGATCAAAGCACCCTCCAGGCATCATGACAGAAAAGGAATATTTAAAATTCATTAATGAAAAGTGACTTGCCTTATAAATAGGACAATAAATCACAGGAGGTGTCCTAGATGTGTCCCACACCAGGTTTGTATATTGACGAATGGCTATTTCAGGATGTGAGAGACAAGTTTTAGTTAGCCGAGCCACTCGCTCCTTTTGCACCTCCATCTGCTCGGATATCAAACTCTGAATCTGGAAGAAAAAATATAATTATAATTTAAAACAAATATAGGCACATTCATAAGGAACTCACCCCCCCCCCCCCGAGAGAGTTGATTACAATTTTTATATTTATGAAGAAATGCTAAACTCGTAGAGGTCATACAGTGCCCGGGAATGGGAGGAAATTAATATTTGATGAAATCCCCTGGCTCATAGGCACCCCGTTCCCTGGAAGAGTTTGAGATGAAACCGACTGTTTACCTGAAGTTTACCTGGAGAGTGTTCCGGGGGTCAACGCCCTCGCGGCCCCGGTCTGTGACCAGGCCTCATGGTGGATCAGAGCCTGATCAACTAGGCTGTTACTAAGAGGGTTTTGTAAAGAAACCCTCCACTATTCCACTAAATCTTTATGTAATATGATATCAATAATAGTAGTCCCCATGTCAAAGTAATATTAGATTTACGGGGAAGTGGTAAACTTGTTGGGGCTATACGGCACATAAGGGAATAGGAGGTATGATCCAAGAAAGGGGAGGGTAATTTTAATTCCTTGGATTAAGATCCCTTTACTAACATCAAGTCGAGGTGACTTGAATAGTCTATATAAACGTAACCAGTCCTGTTGGAGAGACTCTTAACCATTGCCCGGCAAGTTGTACGAGCAGTACGAAGGTTCATTTAGTAAAATGTTTATTGTTTAAGTTTAGTTTAATATCTGTATTATGCAACCAATATCCATCTTGTGGGCAGTTGTCAACATTACAGAGGTACATAATGGATCCAGGAACTGGGCCCCAAAGTTTTGATAGCTAAACAAGTTATTGTGGCAATGAACTATTTACGTGTTTATATTTGATTGCAATCGTAATGCATTACAGTATATATCAAACATGAATTCAAATAGTTTGTTATCTCTAGGCTGGAATATTGCTGTACACTAACGACCCTTTTCAAGGCAGGCGAAATTGCAGACCTGGAGAATGTACAGAGAACCTCTACTGGACGTATAAGTACAATAAAGCACCTAAATTACTGGGAACGGTTGAAAGCCCTCGACCTGTACTCCTTGGAACGCAGGAGAGAAAGATACATAATTTATACTTGGAAAATCCTAGAGGGACTAGTCACAAGTCTACACACCGAAATCACTACCTACGAAAAAAAAGGCTCGGTAGGCGGTGCAACATACCCCAGTAAAAAGCTGGGGCGCCCTAAGTACGCTAATAGATAACACAATAAGTGTCAGGGGCCCAAGATCGTCAACTGCCTCCCAGCATACATAAGGGGGATTACCAATAGACCCCTGCCCGTTTTCAAGAGGGAGCTGGACAGACACCTATGTCAGTACCTGACCAGCCGGGCTGTGCTTCGTACATCGGTTTACGTGCGGCCAGCAGACAACCTGATCCACCACAAGGCCTGGTAATGTACTGGGCCGCGAGGGCGTTGAAGATAAGATAAGATAAGATTTCGTTCGGATTTTTAATCCCCGGAGGGTTAGCCACCCAGGATAACCCAAGAAAGTCAGTGCGTCATCGAGGACTTTCTAACTTATTTCCATTGGGGTCCTTAATCTTGTCCCCCAGGATGCGACCCACACCAGTCGACTAACACCCAGGTACCTATTTGCTGCTAGGTGAACAGGACAACAGGTGTAAGGAAACGTGTCGAAATGTTTCCACCCACCGGGAATCGAACCCGGGCCCTCCGTGTGTGAAGCGGGAGCTTTAGCCACCAGGCCACCGGACCTCGGAATACCCTCCAAGTATTAGAATATTACATTGTAGCTTAGATGTCGCTTTGAATTATTATTTATTGTACCTTGTATTTTAGTAAGGTATGGGTGAATTTAAACAAATTTAAAAGTTATAGGGCAGAAAGGAATGAATTAATAATTAAAGCCCAGTCCCGCGTGAACTGATGTGAAAACTGTAAATTGTGGCGTATATGATGATTTTACTTATATACATGTACAAAAGTCATAATATACATATGCAATAACCATGCTCTGCTTGTAACTGAAATATCACTCGCTCAAGATTTCTTGATTATTATTATCAAAAAGTAGCGCTAAGCCACAAGGGCTCAAGATTTCTTGAGCTTGAACGAAGGTGGTGTATTAATATTATTATTATAATCAAGGAGAAGCGCTAAACCCGGAGGATTATACAGCGCCTGGGGGGGATGTGGAAGGCATTCAGGCTTAATTCGGGGAACTGGAGCACATATCCAATTCCCTAAATCAAGAGCCCCTCACCAACATCAAGGAACCTTCCTTGAGGGGTGAAGGTGGTGTAAAACACTAACTTGCAACCCTTAAGGGAAGGTTCAGGTACTTATTCCTAACGGTAGTTGGATGTAGGTCACGAATGGCAGTCTGTTTTAAATAACTTAAGAGGTATTTCCCTGCTGCAGTGTTCCTCCTTTCTAATGTTCTTAAAACACACAATGTATGGATAGCACGGCTGTTTTACTTTATAAATAAGCAAAGTAAGGTTGAAACTATTTTTTACCTGCTGGCCTGTTAGTTTTAAGAGAAATAAGATTTTCTTCTGATTTTTAACCCCGGAGGGTTAGCCACCCAGGATAACCCAAGTCAGTGCGTCATCGAGGACTAACTGATTTCCATTGGAGCCCTAAATCTTGTCCCCCAGGATGCGACCCACACCAGTCGACTAACACCCAGGTACCTATTTATTGCTAGGTGAACAGGACAACATATGTAAGGAAACGCGTTGAAATGTTTCCACCCGTCGGGAATCGAACCCGGTCCCTCCGTGTGTGAAGCGGGAGCTTTAGCCACCGGGCACCTTGCCATGTGTTCAAGCCCCACCTGTTCCGTAATTTGTTTGCAATTAAGTTATTACGATTTCGCGAGTCGAGACATTTTGTTTATAGTTAAACCTTTATTACGACGTTGTGTACACGACCGGACTGTATCAAGTATGTAAAAACACTGATAACGGCCTTGTGAGGCAGGCGAGCGCTGAGGTCATGCTGAGGAGTTATATATGCAGTTTGTCTCCCTGTGTGGGATCACGTCATGGTTCATCAAACTAATAACTATTTCTTTCTGCAGTATACAAAATGTAATTTACATGTAATAAAATATTGTTAGCACAAAAGAAAGCCGCTAACATGCTGTGCATTTCTTGCATTCCTGTAGAAGTGCCACTAGGTCGTACCTGAGAGTCGTGGTGTTGGACTGGAAGACTCTTGAGGATGGATCCGTTACTCGGGGTGAGGAGTGGAGGCCAGCGGGGGTCCTGGAGGTTAACCTCACGCCACAGCCTACACGGGTACAAGTCCCTCGTTGGGTTACTAACACCCTTGTGCTTTTTAATCTGCGAGTTGTACTGTTTCCTGGAGCAGTTGGTTGCGCTGGGAAATGTAACAACCCGAAGGGTTATTTGTCTTGATGCTGGTGTTGCTGGAAAATTGTGTTCAGAGGAAAGGAACGAGTGGTTTCTGAAAATGGTATTAATATGTATGATTTCATGATTAGATGTTTTATGTTCCCAGAGCTTCAAGTTGTTGGTGATATTATTTGAAATATTCTGGTTACCTTTGTTTTTTTCTATCCCTCGTTTAACATCTAGTATGTAACTTTCCAGTACTCTAGAATTTTTCAGGTGTATATTAATATATACGAATAAAGCGAATACACTTATTAATAATACGAACTTCAACTTTTTCACTAACATTTTTTTTTTTTTAAATTCAAGAAAAAAATTAGTCTTGATACTGCCTCACCGTTAATAAATTTACATTACGGCACGATATTATAGTGTTTACAAAAACTATCGGAAATGTCCATATTACGTTTTAATACACGTTATACTATTTAACATACTAAAAAGTTTTTGCAAATGAAGAGTGTACGAATAACCTCCGCCAACGAAGTCTGGTACCACACTGAGCCACAACTGGTGCTCAACCTTAGCTCTTCCTACACACCTCATACTTCCTAACTAAAACTGAGCACTTTGTAAAAGCATTTTTGCGTTTTCATTATAGCAGCATTTCAACCCAGTACACTCCATATATATTACTAATGCTATACTCCACATCCCAATGTAATTGCATTTTTTTCAAGGTATTTTGAAGCTATATGTATTATGAATGGGATCTTAATTTTCTTCTCACTATTATTGGAATCAATTTTCCATATGAAATATTGTAATGTAGACGGTCGCTTCAAACATTTTTTCAAATCCTTATTTTACTCTTTAAATCTTATGTACTTATTTTTACACATTGCATAAATCACACTGTTTGACTTTACTGGGTTATCCAACGTTATATCTACATATTGTATTTTTCATGTGCCCATAGTATGTGCTCTCTCAACACCATTATAAATTATTATAATCAAAAAGAAGCGCTAAACCACAAGGGCTATACAGCAACACCATTATAATTATTCATTATTATTATAATCAAGAAAGGAAAGCAGCCTAAGCACAAGGCTTATACAGCACATCCATTCTAAATCAACCTATCATGAACTCCTGGGGGCCATTTACACAAAACTTCCTTATGCATGCTAGTAGCTTTCTTTGTGCTTCACAGTATTTTACTACATGTAAACTACACATTGTATACCTGGAGGGTATTCCGAGGGTCAACGTCCTCGTGGCCAGGTCCATAACCAGGCTTCCTGGCGAATCAGGGCCTGATCAACCAGGATGTTACTGCTGGCCGCACACAGACCGACGTACGAACCAGAGCCCGGCTGGTCATGTACTGACTTAAGGTTTCTGTTCAACTCCCTCTTGACGTCAGCCAAAGGTCTATTGGTAATCCCCCTTATGCAAGCTGGAAGGCAGTTGAACAGTCTTAGGCCCCTGATACTTATTTTGTTGTCTCTTAGCATACTCATGGCGTCCCTGCTTTTCATTGGGGGGGGGGGGGGAATGTTGCACCTCCTGCTGAGTCTTTTGCTTTCGTAGGGAGTGATTTCGGCGTGTAGATCTGACACTAGTCCCTCTAGGGTTTTCCAAGTGTACAGTATCATGTATCTTTCTTGCCTGCATTCCAAGGAGTACAGGTCAAGGGCCCTCAACCGTTCCCAGTAATTTAGGTTCTTTTTGGTACTTACACGTGCAGTGAAAGTTTTCTGAATATTCTCCAGATCTGCAATTTTGCCTGCCTTGAAAGGAGCCATTAGTGTACAGCAATATTCCAGCTTAGAGAGAACAACCAATTTGAAGAAAATCGTCATTTCTTGGAATCCTTGGTTTTGATTGCTCTCATTATCCATACTATCGTTTTCCTAGCATATGTGGTAGATACATTGTTGTGATCTTTGAAAGTGAGATTCTCTGACATTATCACTTCCAGGTTCTTCACATTAGTTTTTCTCTCTATTGTGTGATTGGAATTGGTTTTATACTCCGATACAGTTTTTATTTCCTCGAGTTTTCCATAGCGGAGTAATTAAAATTTTTCTTCACTGAACTTTTTCTGATGCCCATTTAACGACTTGGTTAATGTCTGCTTCGAGATTTGCAGAGTCCTCGATGGATGACACTGTCATGCAAATTCTGGTATCGTCAGGAAAGGACACGGCGCTGTAGCTTACATCTTTGTCTATGTCAAATATGAGGATGAGGAAACTATTGGGGTAAGTACTGTCTGTACCTTGTGGTATAGAGCTTTTCACTGCAGCCGCCTCTTATTTTACTCTAGATCCATCTACCATCTATGCAAAGAAATAAATTTCTGAATTTGAATTTTGAAAACCCGCTTGCATGTCCAAAATGGAAAGGCAAGCAATCTTTTATCCTTTAAGCTCAGTGATGGGCTTCAACAATTTCTGTACTCGCACAGCCCAACTTTGGTAAAACTCAGTGGGCAAAACATTGTCAATAAAGGATAGCATTATACTGTATTTGTATCTATTTTATACTGTGCGAGGGACGACAATGTTCCCGCAACACATACTGAGGGGTTTCTTACCTGTGTATGATCACTACAGTCCTGCCAATGGTGTAACTATGCCTTACTTTTTCATCTTGATATATCATTAACTCTCATGATGCACATTCCACTTTTTTAAAGGGTGAAAGATGCCTTGGCCAACATGTGTTATGACTCTCGTGGAAATCTATGGCCACTCAGGTATTCAAGATTCATTTATTGTAGTGCATTTTTTTTTTTGTCCAGATTTGTTAGTGAAAGATGTTTCTAAGTGATACTTTTCTTACTAAGTGGTGATGTGTGTGCTACATCAGCACTATCGCTTGTCTGTCAGTGCCTCCTGAAAGGTGGTGCCACCTATTCTATTCTTTGGTGCATGGACAATCTGTGAATTGTCATTCCACTAATTCCTCTTCCCCATCCTGCTGTCTGTTCCCTGACAGTCACTGTGTTTCCTTCCCCCAAGGTACTCTCCAATAAACTGGAATATGTTTTCTGTTATTTCTGTCTGCACCTTGAAGTTTTTGCCCCAGCCTCTTGTGGGGTACATTATAAGCGCTAAACACACAAGGGTCATACAGTGCTGCTTGTGGGGTAGTTTCCAATGCCTTCCTAGTTTCGCATCTGTTACTTTGTCACGTTGATTTTACTTGTATCAAGGGAAAGCGCAAAATCCACAGGGGTCACCCATCACCTGAGGAATGGGAGGCATTTGGGTTCAATCCAAGGAAGGGTAGGGCAAGTCCAGATTCCTGGATCAAAGCCACTGAAGGGTAGTTTGTCACAGAATTCCAACTGGTTGGTAAGGCAAAATTTGCCATCTCTGAACCTGTGTTGGTTATTGTTTATAAAACAACTTCCCGCTAAGTGTTCTGAGACTTCTGATAAGCTTCTCCATTACCTTACATGGTATGCATGTTAGACACACTAGTTTTTACTTCACTGCTGTCTGTCTCTCTCTCTCTTTTATTACATGTAGGGACTACAGTTACTGTCTTCCAGATCTCGGGCAACAGTCCCAAAACCACTGACTTCTTGTAGATCCTAGCTAATAGTTCATACAGTGCTTCCACTCCCTCATGCAGAATCCATGGTGACACCTGTCAGGTTCCATTCCTTATGATTTATCCAGGTCCATCAGAAGTTTCTTTACATCTCTTAATGTGCATATGGGAGATTCTACAGAAAAGTTGCAAAGGTTAGTGGATGAGTTTGGGAGTGTGTGTAAAGGTAGAAAGTTGAAAGTGAACATAGAAAAGAGTAAGGTGATGAGGGTATCAAATGATTTAGATAAAGAAAAATTGGATATCAAATTGGAGAGGAGTATGGAAGAAGTGAATATTTTCAGATATTTGGAAGTTGACGTGTCAGCAGATGGATTTATGAAGGATGAGGTTAACCACAGAATTGATGAAGGAAAAAAGGTGAGTGGTGCATTGAGGTATATGTGGAGACAAAAAACATTATCTATGGAGGCAAAGAAGGGAATGTATGAAAGTATAGTGGTACCAACACTCTTATATGGGTGTGAAGCTTGGGTTGTAAATGATGCAGCGAGGAGGCAGTGGAGATTTTCTGTCTAAGGGCAATGTGTGGTGTAAATATTATGCAGAGAATTCGGAGTGTGGAAATTAGGAGAAGGTGTGGAGCTAATAAAAGTATTAGTCAGAGGGCTGAAGAGGGGTTGTTAAGGTGGTTTGGTCATTTAGAGAGAATGGATCGAAGTAGAATGACATGAAGAGCGTATAAATCTGTAGGGGAAGGAAGGTGGGGTAGGGGTCATCCTCGAAAAGGTTGAGGGAGGGGGTAAAGGAGGTTTTGTGAGCGAGGGGCTTGAACTTCCAGCAACCATGCATGAGCGTGTTAGATAGGAGTGAATGGAGACGAATGGTATTTGGGACCTGACGAGTTGTTGGAGTGCAAGCAGGGTAATATTTAGTGAAGGGATTCAGGAAAACAGGTTATTTTTATATAGCCGGACTTGAGTACTGGAAATGGGAAGTACAATGCCTGCACTTTAAAGGAGGGGTTTGGGATATTGGCAGTTTGGAGGGATATGTTGTATATCTTTATACGTATATGCTTCTAAAGTGTTGTGTTCTGGGCACCTCTGCAAAAATAGTGATTATGTATGAGTGAGGTGAAAGTGTTGAATGATGAAAGCATTTTCTTTTTGGGGATTTTCTTACTTTTTGGGTCACCCTACCTCGGTGGGAGACGGCCAACTTGTTAAAAAAAAAAAAAAAAAAAAAAAAAAAAAAAATTAATAATAGAGGACAGGGTACATTATTATTATAATCCAAGAAAGTGCTAAACTGACAAGGGTCATGCAGCACTGTGGGGCACAAAATAGTGCCGGGGCTATAAACAACTAGGTGGAGAGAGGATCAAAGGTGGAGATAAAAGGGCTGGATGGGATGTTAAGGGCTATGTATCAAAGTTCATATAGTAAAGCAGTTGCTAATAAAAAGTCAAAAAGGTCTGTAAGTCAAACGCAGGACCATCTGCAAGAAGGGAAGATAAGAGCAGTAAGGCGGTGGTGGCGTTGGAGGTAAATCCTGCGAGCTTGCTGGTAAACTGGGGAATCCACAAGAAAGTGAAGAACCGAAATAGGGACCCAACAAACCTCACAGAGAGGAATAGGGTGTCGTTCCATGAGATACCCGTGGGTAAGGGGAGTATGACCGATGCGGAGATGGGAGAGCACAGTCTCCCGAATATGGAAATGATGGTAAGAAGACAGCCACAAACCTAAATGTGGTTTAATAGAGTGCACCCTGTCCTGTATGCTTTCTTGCAATTTTAGTGACTGCATAGTTAATACAATATAATTGTAGAGATAAAACAATGTCAAAATCATTATTTGTCAAACAATTTTATCATAACTGATACCTCACCCACTGCTTCCACACTCACCTGTGACTCCTGAAAGATTCTATTCCTCTCTGCTCCATGTGTCCACCTTTCCAGTATCTTCACCTGTCTGTTTTTGTTACTATTTTTAAGAATAATATAATCAAATTAAGCATTAAACCCAAGAGAGCCATACAGCACTGCAGGAAGGGATGTGTGAGAGGAGGAATCTGCAAAGGTGCTGTCGGTTGACATGGTAATAACTGACATAAGTTCATGGAGCATGAAAGACACGTTATAAGGTTCCTCAATTCGAGTAGTAAAATCCAGTGCGGCCAATTCCCTCACAGGTTTGAGAAAGAAAAGGGAGAGAGATGAAGCCTGTGGGATACTTGGACAAGGTGATGACCATTGTTGTGGCATACTCAACAGGGTCTGCAATGCCAGCACTAGCAACTGTAAGAATGGGAGCAGTAACTGGAGAGTACTTGCCAGTCATTTTCAGAATGCACACACAGAAGTAGTGGAATTAACAGTGGACACACAAACTTACCAACAAGAATGTTTTGCCACAAATATAACACAATGAGCAAATGCCAATGCTATAAAAGAGCATACCAAAATTATTATATGAAGCGCTAAACTGACAAGGGTTGTGCAACGCTGCGGGGCAGAAAATAATGCCAGGGCTATAAACGGCTAGGTGGAGAAGGGATCAAAGGGTGGAAGGGACGCTAGGGGCTATATGTCAAAGTTTGTATAGTAAAGCAGTTACTGACAAAAAATAAAAAAGTGATCATAAGTCAAAGGCAGGGATGAACAGAAATTAAAAGACCATCGTCAGCAAAGGGTCTGGAATGTTTAGGTGTAGGACTGCAGGCGGCCCAACTTTAGGTAGGTGGATGATCCAAAAACCATTGCACTGTATGTGGGGAAGCCAGATGCATAGTTGAAGGTGCGCAAGGGGCAGAGGCACTAGAAGAAACAGGTGGAGCCTCAGCACCTGGAGCACATGACGAAGTGTCACCAGCAGAAAGTACAGGGGTATGGGAAAAGTCTGGAGAATGGTCCAATAACGAAGCTGGGTTAGAACAGGATGCAGTAACAAAAAGAGGTCTGGGAGGAGGAAGAGGAGGAGGAGGGGGGTCACAGAACAAAGACACTCTTTCTTATTATTATTTTAAGGAAAATAAAAAAGAAGAAAAAAAGAAAGGGACAGTGGAGGGACAGTTACTAGAAGGCATGGGAGAGCCATAAGTTCCTCCCTTCATCCAAGAGGATCTCGAAACCACCAGCAGTGCAGATGCAGCGAGGAACCCGTGCCATACCCTACCCTTCACGGCAGTAAACCAGCACTCTGGGATAGCAACCTCACATCCACTGAGCCACCTCAGCGGACAAAAGAGAGGGCAGTCGAACACCAGCCAAAAAGCATACCTCCCTCAGCTGCCACCTCCCACAACTGACAGGCATCCTCTGGAAATACACCTGTCACCTGCAGGACACCCTACCCCACCTCCTGGAAATCCGGGAAGGAAGCAGGGCACCTCCAAATTATCCAGATTCCACAGCAAACTACACTTCACCCGAGGGACTCCACGGAGTGGGATGAACCCTGGCACACTTCCCCCTACCTAGAAACTGTAATGCCAGAAGAGAAGACCCCAAAGGTACAAATAGGACGAGAAAAAGGGAGGGTTGGGAGGGGGGAGGAAAGGGAAAAGGGGGGGATAGGGAGGATGGGATAAGGAAGGGGGGGATTGGGCAGTAATTAGGTTCAATCTGAGGAAAGAGACCATAAGGTCTAATTCCTCAGACCAAGAGCCTCTTCACTGCACCAAGGAGACTCCCTTGAAGAGGGCATACCAAGAGAACTATATGGAAAAGAGAACAAGTGAGAGGATCTAAACAAGCAGGGGTGTCAGTATTTAAAACATGGAAAGAGAGAAAGGTGGAAAAAGCCTCCAACTGGTCCACACAAGTCACAGTGGACCCTCCTCAGAGGATATGATGAGCATTAAAAGCACTTAATAAAAGGAGGGGCAGGGGTAAGGAAGAAATAAAGATAATGGGTGAGAAGGGGAAAGACACAAAGAGCAGAAAGTGCACTACTTGCCCAAACACACATGGGCCACAGTATAATGAAGCAAAGTATGGATGGAAAGCTGAGAGTAAAGAATATTAATGCGTACAAGTGCATTCTTGTTAAATGTCTCATTGGGAAAAGACTTAAGTGATTGCAATAAAACATAGCCAAATATAGGAAGGCAAATAGTGGAATTAATTTTGGTTCTTGTAAATAGATACAAACATGCAAATTGAGAGAACAACACTTGGATCCCCCCGTAGTTTCTCCTGTATCCTCTGATATTCCACTGCAATAAAGCCATTATCAGAAAAAAGACAACAGCAACAGAAAGCAGGTGGTGGCTAGGGTCATCAGTAAAGCCAACATGTGGTGGATGGGGAGAAGGCAGAAATAAGCAAGTGTGAGTAGTCTTAAAAGATGATGATTAGCAAGTGTAGGGGGTTGCAGAGAGTGAGAATGTGAAGGTAAAGGAGACAGGTTGGTATCCATCATAGGTTTTGTCTCCTCACTAAGAGCTAATATGGCCTCAAGAGTTTCTGAATACAGAGAAACAGCAGGAAGCATGATACAAGAGTTAGAAGAGGGAGATGGAGCAAAGGGCAAAGAGACATTGGTAGCTGTCAAAACTGTAGGAGAGAGAGCCAAGGGGTGTTCTGGGAGGAAGGAATTTAAGCAGAAGCAATAAGTGGGGGTACATGGATGTTCATAACTGTTGCAGACATAGGAGGCAAGAGGGAAGATGCAGAGAGAAAGTCAAGTGTGGGCAAGCAAGAGGTTGGAAGGGAGTTTTGGGACTTTGAAGTTTCCGAGAAAGAGATAAAGGCTCAGCCAGGAGAGGCTGTGTGGGAGAAACAAAGGAAATGGAGGAAAATGAAGTAGGAAGGTGGTTTGATAATTACAAGACAGCCAAGGGTTTCGGTTAAGTGACTACATGCGTCACTAAGTAGGGTGGGCAATGTGCATTAGTCAATACAATAATAATAATAATCCACTGAAACAGGTTACCATATGACTAGGATTATCCTTATGCTGTCTTATAAAACAAAATGTTTATAATCTCTTAGGGCTGAAAACCTAATATAGAAAAAAGAAATGATCTATTTTTTGTTTTTAAATTGCAAACCAATTATTTGGGCTCTACATTAAGTACAGTTAAGCTAAATTACATTACAAAAAATTTTTATGTATGAGACCATTATTCATTTAAGAATATTTAACAAAAAATACTGGGTTAAAAAAATTCTAGAAGACATTAATATTACATTGCAATATTTTTAAATTATGGACATTATGCAAAGTAATAAGAACTAAATGTAAAATCTTATAATATAAAACAGCTTCAATTTAAAGGCATTAAATTTCTTTTTTCCGGTACAGCACATTAATCTTAGTGCAAATGTCTTTGTATTACTGGCCACTCACCTGAGCCAACACAATATTTGAACTTCTCTTCAACTACATAAATGAACAAACTTGGTTTATAACCTTCTGGGCACCTACCAACTCCAGGCTTTCACACACTTCTTCCAAGAACATAAAATATAATGGTAATAAAATGAGCTTTAAAAAATCCACTTGGCCACATCAACTGAAGATTCAGGTGTATATTATGAAAACACATTTACCGTAGGCATTACAATTTACATAGGTAACAAAAGTCTGAATAATATATATTAAGTATGATTTTAAGTGTGCCAGTCACTGATTTTATTTTAAGAGACTGACTGACTTTTCCAATAAACACAAAAATACAACAATTCCTTTATAGTCAGGGTCTGACTTTACAATATTTTAACATGAACTAAATATTAGGAAGACAACTACACAATACATCAAAGCAATGAAATAGAAGAAAGAAATTCTGTTTTTAACACAGAAAATTATTATATTACAAAAAATATTCAAATTTCATGAACAATGTTTGTGAAATATCTTTGCAAATCTTGCATGAAACCAATGAGAATCAATGTACACATGTTAAAAGGTTGGAGTGAAGGTGATCTAGCTAACAAGGCACTGCCTGTCTGGAGTTTGAAGTAACCATGTATTTACACATGACCACAAATATGATAAGGCAAGATGATACACCAGAGATTTATCTCACGTTAATGGAACTTGAGTATTAATACGCACACTAATAATAAGTATACACAAATAATCCACACATGTGCGGGTTATTTGTGTATCATTCCAGTCATGGTATTGTGCCTTTTTTATTTACTAGTAATAAGTAAATAAATAAATACAACTACTACAGTATAATTTAAAGCTTCATCTTTGTGAAATGAATGATAACTAACAGCAAGTCTTTAGCCTCATGTTTACTAATTTTGAAACAATAAATACAGCATCACTAACCAGTTTGAGATTTTTGGGACAGGTCCTGACAAAATCTCTCATATATCCCAGTTAACAGTGACTAAATGAGCTGTAGTCAGGGTTCCAGTTCTGGTCACAAAATAGGTGCATTACAACCAAGTTGTGAATGAGGTACTGTCATCTCTTATTATAAACTTTAAAAATAATATATTCCATGTATGAGGTTAAAAAATAGATATAGTATATATTTTACAAGAGGCATAACGATGTCAACAAATATATACATGTACAATAAGCAGCGTAAACTTGGTGATTACACCAACCACAGACATATGTCAAGGCAATAAATTACCTTACCTACATCTCATACATCACTTTCTATATATTTCAGTATTATTAATAATAATAAATTATTATTTTACATACTATCACAGCACTAAAAGACATTTCTCTATCTTTATAACTGGAAGCAAATTTTATAAGCACTTAATCTTCAACATTTTCTTCCTCCTGAGTAAGCAGTGTCTGTCGTAGCTCATCATGTAAGTTCCTCGCATAGTTGATCTGCTGTGCCACCTGAAAAAGAATATGACGTAAAACTGTAAAAATGATGCATCTTCTATCTTCTGCATAACATTCACACAACACAGTGTTATCAAACACGACATCTCCACTGCCTCCAGCCTCCTCCTTGCAGTGCAGTACAGTAGTACCTCACAGTCTTTGTACCACTATACATTAGTACAATATAATATACATTTAAAAATAGTTTTCTATAAATCAGCTTCTTACATTGTACATTGTTTTCTCTATCTTATTGTCATCTATTAAAGAAAAAACTCAACTGGGTCCAAAGGAATGATGTTTGATTTCTCCTATGCACCTATGTATCTCTGATGCAAATACTCTGTTAAATTTAAGCAAAGCTATGATAAATACATGAGTGGTAATGACAGAGTATAAACCAGATACCTTGCAAGAACCAATATGAAAGGCATTACTCACCTTAAATGCAATACTTCTGGAATCACAGCGAACTTTAGGTCTTTTATAGGGCAGATCTGAGGGTCGAGGGATGCCGGGTGTCTCCGATTTCTCTGCTTTAAGACTTAACTCTATGTAGTGTTTCTGATCTGTTTCTAATTCATCTACTTGAAGAACAACTGGTTTGCACTGATACAAATCTCTGAAATTAATGTTTACCTTTAAATAATTATGCTCAAATAAATAAATATCCTAAAAACACATTCTTTGCTGATGATACTTTTTACATTTTCTCAAACAATGAAGTGTAAATAATGAACTTCTGAAAATTCACACCTTGCTTTCACTTGGTAAACAAATGATCTCATTTAAAATTACATCTTAGTATTTTTAAACAAATCATCCAACCAATTAATAATAACCATTATCAAGAACAAATAAGGCAAAATTTTAGGCAAACACTTTTAAAAAGTATTATAATTTTAACTCGTACAACAAACAGCTAAAGAAAATGTAAAGAACCAGAAGGAATATTTAAAAAAAATCAGTATTACTCTGTACAACACTACTTAATAAGCTGTCAATATCTAATATATGGAGTCTGTGCATTTAGATCGATAACTAGCAACTATATTCAGCCTATTATCATTCAACAAAATCAGTGATCTAGTCTAACTTGAACTTCGGAAAACTCGCACCTCCTTTAATCCACGTTGTTTAATATATTTATAGATGGGGTTGTAAAGGAAGTAAATGATAGGGTGTTCGGGAGAGGGGTGGGATTAAATTTTGGGGAATCAAATTCAAAATGGGAATTGACACAGTTACTTTTTGCTGATGATACTGTGCTTATGGGAGATTCTAAAGAAAAATTGCAAAGGTTAGTGGATGAGTTTGGGAATGTGTGTAAAGGTAGAAAGTTGAAAGTGAACATAGAAAAGAGTAAGGTGATGAGGGTGTCAAATGATTTAGATAAAGAAAAATTGGATATCAAATTGGGGAGGAGGAGTATGGAAGAAGTGAATGTTTTCAGATACTTGGGAGTTGACGTGTCGGCGGATGGATTTATGAAGGATGAGGTTAATCATAGAATTGATGAGGGAAAAAAGGTGAGTGGTGCGTTGAGGTATATGTGGAGTCAAAAAACGTTATCTATGGAGGCAAAGAAGGGAATGTATGAAAGTATAGTAGTACCAACACTCTTATATGGGTGTGAAGCTTGGGTGGTAAATGCAGCAGCGAGGAGACGGTTGGAGGCAGTGGAGATGTCCTGTTTAAGGGCAATGTGTGGTGTAAATATTATGCAGAAAATTCGGAGTGTGGAAATTAGGAAAAGGTGTGGAGTTAATAAAAGTATTAGTCAGAGGGCAGAAGAGGGGTTGTTGAGGTGGTTTGGTCATTTAGAGAGAATGGATCAAAGCAGAACGACATGGAAAGCATATAAATCTATAGGGGAAGGAAGGCGGGGTAGGGGTCGTCCTCGAAAGGGTTGGAGAGAGGGGGTAAAGGAGGTTTTGTGGGCAAGGGGCTTGGACTTCCAGCAAGCATGCGTGAGCGTGTTAGATAGGAGTGAATGGAGACGAATGGTACTTGGGACCTGACGATCTGTTGGAGTGTGAGCAGGGTAATATTTAGTGAAGGGATTCAGGGAAACCGGTTATTTTCATATAGTCGGACTTGAGCCTGGAAATGGGAAGTACAATGCCTGCACTTTAAAGGAGGGGTTTGGGATATTGGCAGTTTGGAGGGATATGTTGTGTATCTTTATATGTGTATGCTTCTAGACTGTTGTATTCTGAGCACCTCTGCAAAAACAGTGATAATGTGCGAGTGTGGTGAAAGTGTTGAATGATGATGAAAGTATTTTCTTTTTGGGGATTTTCTTTCTTTTTTGGGTCACCCTGCCTCGGTGGGAGACGGCCGACTTATTAAAAAAAAAAAAAAAATAAATAAATAAATAAATAAATAAATAAATAAAACTACTAAATTTGTACACAGTCTTCATGACAATAAACTGTAATTCTAATCTTGACTGATCATTCCTAGAAGCTTTCAACAAGATCCAAGCCCATGGGCACAAGAGGGATATGCACTGGTTTTACCAACTTTTACCATGAAGTTGAATAATTCAGTATGTGAGGTAATTAAATCATACTGTGTTGGAGAGGAATAATTACAGCACAGTATATCAAAGGAATGGTTGATGACTTACCTGTAATAAACTGTAAGTACAGGTGTGGGTGCCATAGAAGGTTCACTCTGGCTAAATACTCGCACCTGTCCACTGGAGATGAGAACACGCAGATCTTCCTCTCCTGCCCGTAAAACTTCATACCCAAGGAAGCTGTTAAGAAGAATTATACAGTACGTATTTTTGGTATTAAGCAGTGAAAGATCCATTTGAAATGTAGGTAGCAATATTTTTTTTATATACTAATGAGTAAGCTTGTAGATAGTTGGTTGGTAGACAGCAACCATCCAGGGGGTACTACCGTCCTGCCAAGTGAGTGTGAAACGAAACCCTGTAATTGTTTTACATGGTGGTAGGATTGCTGGTGTCTTTTGTCTGTCTCATAAATATGCAAGATTACAAGTACGTCTTGCTACTTCTACTTACACTTATGTCACACTACACATACATGTACAAGCATATATATACACACACCCCTCTGGGTTTTCTGCTATTTTCTTTCTAGTTCTTGTTCTTGTTTATTTCCTCTTATCTCCATGGGGAAGTGGAACAGAATTCTTCCTCTGTAAGCCATGCGTGTTGTAAGAGGCAACTAAAATGCCGGGGGCAAGGGGCAAGTAACCCCAATTCCTGTATATATTACTAAATGTAAAAGGAGAAACTTTCGTTTTTCCTTTTGGGCCACCCCGCCTCGGTGGGATACGGCTGGTGTGTTGAAAGAAAGAAAATGAATAAGCTGATATATTTAAAAAATTAATGCATTCACTTATTTCCAAGGTTTTCTTAGTTATAACCAAAGGAATAATAGCTTCAATAACCAAAGCAATGATAGAAAATTCACAATAAAGGCAAAAGTGTTGTCCCAGCTCCTGTCAAAGAAAAGTAGACATAAATAAGGCCAGCTCAGTTTAGGTAGGAATGTGGATGAAAATGAGTCGGGTTTTAAACCTGATAAGTCCACTGGGAAGAATGATGAAATTCCCTTCTACTTCTGTCAGCAGCAACAAATAAATCACAAACAGAAAAAAGACACTGCTCAATTCTGGCATCCTACTATAAAAACTGAGATGATTAATGAGCCATGACTTTCTGTTTTTGAACCTGTGCTGTTGGGCCATTTTGAAAATTATAATCTCCAGGATCTTCTTGAATACTTTCCTAAGTATTGTATGCATGCCATAACTGCTGATCTGTTCTCTTTCTTGAATAGTGGTAACTGCACCACATCCACTGCTTTCCAGGTGTTTAGTATCTCTCCTGTTTCTCATGTAGTACTGTAGATTATGGTTAGTGATTTACTCAAGGTGTTTGATCCTACATTTGGTATCTACTGTAGGACCTTATTCTTTCCCCATTGCTTTTCTGACATGCACACTCTTCACTTTCTGCCTTACCTTTTTTTTTCTCCAGCCTTCAGTACATGCTCCAGTGTAGCTTGTGAATGAGCTTCCCTCTCCATGCTTGGTTATATGTTTGTTTAATTATAAATATTGTTCCCTATTCATTTCAAAACTTATCGCTTGTTCACTCACTTGTATTTTTCTTATATGGTTATGGAAAAGTTTGGGCTGGTCTTTCCCTTCAACTTTTATGATTGTTACATTCATAGGGGGTAAGCTTTAAACCCACAAGGGTCATGCAATACTAGGGGAACGAGAGGCAATCAGGATTGATCCAAGGAAGAGATTTTTATACTTTTTCAGTTTCTTATCTGTACTTATTCCAGGCTCTCCTAGTCAGTTTTCTGCCAGTCCTCTTGTTCAGTTTTTTTTCCTATACCCAGTTTCTTCTTCAGAATACTTGCAGTATGCTTAGTGGTTCCTAATACCTGGTTGGTTTTCACTTCCTTGCATTACCTGATGAACCTAGGGCTGTCTATGTTTATCTTTTATAACTATAACGTTCCTCTTGGCATATCATGTAAGGTATTTCATTATAACCTATGCTAAGATATGCCCCACACTGAATAATTATAAACTCATGCTTGAGTATTTTTTTTTAATTTGTACTAGCAACTGGTACCTGAGAGCTACTTAAATACAACACTTACAAAAAAAAAAGTGAAATTAAAATTAAGTTATTTTATATAAATTTCTACCATAACAATCCCATGGGCACAGATATTATATACGATAATATTAGTACATATTTTCCTTTGGAAAGTAAAAAAGAATTCCTCCATAAGCCATGCATGTCATAAGAGGTGACTAAAATGCTGGGAGCAAGGGGCTAGTAAACCCTTTTCCTGTATAAATTACTAAATTTAGTAAAAACACAAAAGAACATATGCTACAACTTAATGTTAATACAGAATACATACATTTCAGTCCCAGTTTGATCAAAGGATTGAAGGAGTTCTTGTCCAAATGCTTGGCTTTCCGAGTACCTAGGAATCATTCCATTCAGCCCAACAACAAGTCTTGGTTTACGTGTTCGAGAGGAATCTTTTGAGAAGGACTGAAATAAAAATGCATTACATTAATATATTTCTGCACATTTACACATGAATGTCTAAGGATGACTTACAGTAACTGGTGCTTCTAAAAACTCATAAGCTAGAAGAAAACAAGTAGTGTAAATTTTCAACATGCATACAATTTCATGAATCGCACCATTTAACAGCTCAATTCACATACCATATACGTACTGATGTACTTAAGTATAGATTGAGGCTTTATGACAAAATCTGAAAGAAAAAACGTAGGGAAGGTGGGGGGATTAACTTACTCAAGAGTAATACTTTTGAGAGGTTTATATTCTTAGATAATGAAAGTCAACCACACACTAGATTCTTACTTCCTTATGGTGCATCTAGAGCAAAACCAGCAACCATATTCCACCTTAAATATACAAATAAATTTGATAATCCTAAGTAGTAGGTTGGTAGACAGCAACCACCCAGGGAGGTACTATCGTCTTGCCAAGCAAGTGCAAAATGGAAGCCTGTAATTGTTTTACATGATGGTAGGAGTGCTGCTCTCTTTCCTTAGTTTGTTTACAATACAAAAATAGATCACTGCAAATCTGCCAGACTTGCTACTACTTCCATCTTCAAGACAAATCAATATCTTATTTCTCTTTTAAGTTATATTAACATGCAATTCAAATCATGGTTGCACAGGATATGTTAACAAATATTATTGTTCAGTTTATGGTATGGGTAGAGTGATGAGGTACCATAATTGTATGGGAAGAGAGGATGAGTACAGTAAGCCAAGTCAGGGTAAGGAGAGGAAAAAGAATGTTAACTCCCCATTCTCCAATCCCTGCCCCACACAGCTAATGAATCCCAATCATTTTCCCAGTCCTTCCCTGCCCACCAACCACTGACATGTACTATACATGGATAAATGACCTGACAATCAGAAAAACATAAATGTAGGAAAGACTGAATATCGTGTTGGAGGGAGTGAGTATGGAGGAAGTGGATGCATTTAGAGATCTGGGAATGGACATGTTGGCTGATGGGTCTATGAAGATAAGGCAAACCATAGAATAGATGATGGGCAGAAAGAAAAGGTAGTGATGTGTTGAGGCATCTGAGAGAAAATTTATACACTGAGGCAAAAAAGGGAAAGCTTCAGATTAGAGTGCTCTCATCTTTGACAGCAATGTTTGGTGTGAATACAGTATGTATTATGCAAAGAATTCAGAGCAAAGACATTATAAGATGGCACTGGTTCACCAAAAGAATTCTGTAATTCAGAGGGCTTAGGAGTAGTTACTGAAATGGTCTAGGGATTTAAACTGGATGGAGTAAAAAGAAGATGACTAGAAGGGTATATAAATCTGGGGTTGAGGTTGGGTTAAGTCACCCTACCTTGGTGGGAGATGGCTGATGTTCAGTTTTTTTAATCTTGATTATAAAGTTTAAGGTGGCACACTATTTCCTTAAAGCATAATACAATACTATGTACAGTACTAACTTTTTGCTTGTGTCACGAACAGCTAGAGATGTGCTGCTTGCCAGATCCAATAACCCAATAGCTGGCTTGGTAACTGTGCCAACCATTCCCTTTGCAAAGCCAGATATGAAGCCCTGTAAAAATATATATTTTAAGGCAAGTCTTCATTTAATTTTTTTAGTAAATCTCTCTAATGTTTTATCATGTAATATGATTATTATTTATAAAAAAAATGCTTAAATACTAGTAATAATACATTATGTAACATGGTTTTCCTAACCAAAAACCAGACACTTACTGGAAAACCTTCCTGAGTTGCTCCAGTATAAGTTTGTGAGACAATACTAGTGAGTCCACCATAAAGGCCAAGACCAAGGCCTCGTAATCCTGTAACAATATGATCTGCTCCATTTACTGCTTGCAGCGCCCGTAACTTCTGTCGGTGTTCCTCATGTTTTTCATCCATTGTGACATGACCCACAGCATCTGACAGTGACCCTATAATAATTAAAATAATGATGTCTGAAATAAAATTTATACATCTTGGATTCAAAGAAAGTGCAGGACCTTTGACACAAAGTAGGGATCAAGCAACAGATGAAGTCAAATGGAAAAAAAAAGACAAAAGTTACTAGAAATTACTGTAGAGCCACTAGAATTTGACTACAGATTTCTTGGAGAATAGTATTTCATAAGTTTGGATGTGCATATACAGTATATTATTCATTAAATGAAAAATGTTCTTTATTCTTTATAACTTCATGTACAGTGCTCTGTATAACTATAACCATCATTATATCCAAACGTTCATAATGTTTATGACAGTATGTACTGTATATCCTAGGTAGTAGGCTGGTAGACAGCAGCCACCCAGGGAGGAACTACCGTCCTGCCAAGCGAGTGTAAAACGAAAGCCTGTAATTATTTTACATAATGGTAGGACTGTTGGTGTCTTTTTTCTGTCTCATAAACATGCAAGATTTCAGGTACATCTTGCTACTTCTACTTACAATTAGGTCACACTACACATGCATGTTTTTTTTTTTTTTCAACAAGTCGGCCGTCTCCCACCGAGGCAGGGTGACCCAAAAAAGAAAGAAAATCCCCAAAAAGAAAATACTTTCATCATCATTCAACACTTTCACCACACTCACACATTATCACTGCTTTTGCAGAGGTGCTCAGAATACAACAGTTTAGAAGCATATACGTATAAAGATACACAACATACCCCTCCAAACTGCCAATATCCCAAACCCCTCCTTTAAAGTGCAGGCATTGTACTTCCCATTTCCAGGACTCAAGTCTGACTATATGAAAATAACCGGTTTCCCTGAATCCCTTCACTAAATATTACCCTGCTCACACTCCAACAGATCGTCAGGTCCCAAGTATCATTCGTCTCCATTCACTCCTAACACACTCATGCACGCTTGCTGGAAGTCCAAGCCCCTCACCCACAAAACCTCCTTTACCCCCTCTTTCCAACCCTTTCGAGGACGACCCCTACCCCTCCTTCCTTCCTCTATAGATTTATATGCTTTCCATGTCATTCTACTTTGATCCATTCTCTCTAAATGACCAAACCACCTCAACAACCCCTCTTCTGCCCTCTGACTAATGCTTTTATTAACTCCACACCTTCTCCTAATTTCCACACTCTGAATTTTCTGCATAATATTTACACCACACATTGCCCTTAGACAGGACATCTCCACTGCCTCCAACCGTCTCCTCACTGCTGCATTTACCACCCAAGCTTCACATCCATATAAGAGTGTTGGTACTACTATACCTTCATACATTCCCTTCTTTGCCTCCATAGATAACGTTTTTTTGACTCCACATATACCTCAATGCACCACTCACCTTTTTTCCCTCATCAATTCTATGATTAACCTCATCCTTCATAAATCCATCCGCCGACACATCAACTCCCAAGTATCTGAAAACATTCACTTCTTCCATACTCCTCCTCCCCAATTTGATATCCAATTTTTCTTTATCTAAATCATTTGATACCCTCATCACCTTACTCTTTTCTATGTTCACTTTCAACTTTCTACCTTTACACACATTTTCAAACTCATCTACTAACCTTTGCAATTTTTCTTTAGAATCTCCCATAAGCACAGTATCATCAGCAAAAAGTAACTGTGTCAATTCCCATTTTGAATTTGATTCCCCATAATTTAATCCCACCCTTCTCCCGAACACCCTAGCATTTACTTCTTTTACAACCCCATCTATAAATATATTAAACAACCATGGTGACATTACACATCCCTGTCTAAGACCTACTTTTACCGGGAAGTATTCTCCCTCTCTTCTACACACCCTAACCTGAGCCTCACTATCCTCATAAAAGCTCTTTACAGCATTTAGTAACTTACCACCTATTCCATATACTTGCAACATCTGCCACATTGCTCCTCTATCCACTCTATCATATGCCTTTTCTAAATCCATAAATGCAATAAAAACTTCCCTACCTTTATCTAAATACTGTTCACATATATGCTTCAATGTAAACACTTGATCTACACATCCCCTACCCACTCTGAAGCCTCCCTGCTCATCTGCAATCCTACATTCTGTCTTACCTCTAATTCTTTCAATTATAACCCTACCGTATACTTTCCTGGTATACTCCAGTAAACTTATTCCTCTATAATTTTTACAATCTCTTTTGTCCCCTTTCCCTTTATATAAAGGGACTATACATGCTCTCTGCCAATCCCTAGGTACCTTCCCCTCTTTCATACATTTATTAAACAAAAGTACCAACCACTCCAACACTATATCCCCCCCTGCTTTTAACATTTCTGTCATGATCCCATCAGTTCCAGCTGCTTTACCCCCTTTCATTCTACGTAATGCCTCACGTACCTCCACCACACTTACATTCTGCTCTTCTTCACTCCTAAAAGATGGTATACCTCCCTGGCCAGTGCATGAAATTACCGCCTTTCTTTCTTCCTCAACATTTAAAAGTTCCTCAAAATATTCTCGCCATCTACCTAATACCTCCCTCTCCCCATCTACTAACTCCCCTACTCTGTTTTTAACTGACAAATCCATACTTTCCCTAGGCATGTACAAGTATATATATACACACCCCTCTGGGTTTTCTTCTATTTTCATACTAGTTCTTGTTTATTTCCTCTTATCTTCATGGGGGAAGTGGAATAGAATTTTTCCTCTGTAAGCCATGTGTGTCATAAGAGGCAACTCAAATGCTGGGAGCAAGGGGCTAGTAACCCCTTCTCCTGTATATATTACTAAATTTAAAAGGAGAAACTTTCATTTTTTCCTTTTGGGCTGCCCTGCCTAGGTGGGATACAGCCAGTTTGTTGAAAGAAGAAAAGAGTACTGTATATATTTGTAATTCCTCTTCTTTCAGCAAACCAGCCCTATCCCACCAAAGCAGGGTGGCCCAAAAAGTGAAACAAAAGTTTCTCTTCATAACTTTAGTAATATATACAGAAGGTGTTACTAGCCCCTTGCTCCCGGCATGCTAGGCACCTCTTACAACATGCATGGCTTATGGAGGAAGAATTCTGTTCCACTTTCCCATGGAGATAAGAGGAAATAAACAAGAACTGGCAAGAAAATAGAAGAAAACTCAGAGGGGGTAGGTATATATATGCTTGTACATGTATGTGTACTGTGACCTAAGTGTAAGTAGCAAGACGTACATGAAAACTTGCATATTTATGAGACAGAAGAAAGATGCCAGCAATCCTACCATCATATAGAACAAATACAGGTTTCCATTTTACACTCACTTGGCAGGACAGTAGTACCTCCCTGGGTGGATGCTGTCTACCAACCAACCTACAACCTAGGATATTTGTAATTATGCTAAATGTACTATACCTAAGAATAGTTTTAAATTCTAACTTTATGGAACTGCAAAGGAATTTGATACAATATTTTAATAAATCATAGATTTGTATTGTTTGACCTGTCTATTTACAACTCAGGAATGGCACATAAATAATGACACGATGGAGAAATTGGTACCTACATATAATGGATTTCTCTATTAATGACAATGTTTAACCCACTCACTGTGTGGCCAAAACTTCATTAATAAAGGTATACAACGTATGTAAGCTCTACTGACTGTACTTAATCAATGGTAGGTGATTGTTATTTAATGTACTATATCATTACAGTACGTATATGGATTTTTCACAAGCACAGGAAAACTTGTATGAAAGTCACCTAGATATGGTAGCAACAAGGTAAATTATATACTGTAATTATTTTCATAATGGAATTAGTACACTTTATTTAAATGTAACCTAACTATAAAAATGTGTGGCACCTGCCACAATCTGCAAGTTCACAAATATACTGAGGCAATGGTAATATAAGTTGATAATTCAATTACATTTAAGCAAAGTAAAAGGACACAAGTACAACTAATGTGACATTTTATTGTGGCATTTGTGTCCTTTACTTTACATACTGTTGGTAATTCTACCAGCATACATACATTTAAGCAACTGAGGGATTTACCAGTCTGCTACCCCAGTATACCTCACAAAATTTTTGATAGTCTTAAAAATGAAATGACTCTGGTCTGAGATTAATGTTTGTAAATATTTCACTTGTTCTGCGACGTCTAAACATTCTAATATCTCTCATTGATTGGTGCATGTTGGAAATAAGATGTAAAACTTATCATCTGCCTGCTGTTGACTGCTTTGGATCCAATGCCTAGATTGGCTTGGCACCAAAGCACTGACCAGTGTGGCAAACAAATCGTGAAAAATAGTACTGCATACTTTGTCCCAAAGCTTGTAGGTTCAAATCTCTTCTAGTCTGAGACTAATGTTAATAAATATTTCACTTGTTTTGCAAAGTCTAAACATGTATGTATGTACATTGGTACCCCGAATTTCGAACTTTCTTCGTTCCAGAAGATTGTTCAAGTGCCGTTACGGAAAGAATTTGTTCCCATAAGGAATAATGTAAATTAAATTAGTCCGTTTCAGACCCCCAAAAATACACTTACAAAAGCACTTACAATAATACACTTACATAATTGATCGAGTTGGGAGCAGTTCGAAACTCGGGGTACCATTGTATACATATGTATGTATGTATGTATGTAAGTATGTATGTAAGTATGCATGTATGTATGCATTCATGCATGCATTCATGCATGCATGCATACATGCAAGCCTCTGGCAAGACACTGATCGTCTGAATGATGGTGAAAGTGTTTCTTTTTTCAGTCTCCCTGCCTCAGTGGGAGATGCCCAGTGTGTTAGAAAAGAATATGAACACTGTCAACACCTCAGGACTATAAATTCATATAAAAGCAAATGAATCCCATTGATAAACTCAAGTTATACAACATTTATAGCACAGCCAACAAGTTATTAATCTCACTTCAACTAGTAGTATAGTTTAAAATTATATATATGCCTTATATCAGGCATATCTTCAGTAAGTATAAAATATCACTGAAAAGACATATGCCAATTAGGTGACGAGAAGCAATATAGCATAAAAGCTTTATAAAAAACGAAGCACACACAAGAAAAATTATCATAAGCAAAGGCAAATATTGTGCATAGTCACAAGTTATCAATTAAGGCAAAGAATTAAGGTGATATTTTTCACATTTGTTAAAGATTTAGGTCACAAACTAAAATTTTATAAGTATACTTACTCATTTTCATTAATAACTGAGTAATTGAAAACCAAAATAAATAAGGCACATTGACTGTCTCTCAGAATAGACATACAGTAAACACTGTAACAACTGATTTACCAAGCATCAACATAACACTCAACACCTTAACCAACAAAGTTTATCCAAATTAACACCCATATTATCACTCTGTAATTACAGTGAAACCTCAATTTAGTGGACTAAGAGCATGGGAGAATATTTGCTGAGTGTCCGTTAAATCATATGTAATCATATTCTTCCATAATCATAAAAAATGAGCAATTCTGTAAAAAATTAACTTTTTCCATTAAATCCCAAGTATACTTACCCAACAGACTGCTGTCCGTTATTACCTGACTTTGTCCGGCTACAAATTTTATCCATTAGCCCTTAAACTGCCACTCACGTTGATCAACGGGTGTGCATATACTGTCACACACGTAGATCAATATTTAAATTCTAGCTCCCTCAAAATGGCCATGCCTGGGAATGTTAGGTCTACACAGGATAAAGTTGGCCTGTATTGTTGGGTTGTTCACTAACAAAATGAGCAGCATGGGAGCAGTTTGCCTCAAAGTACCATACCAACATGTCCCATATTTGACATCCCCTCACTTCATGGACTATTGACCATTTGCTATTTCCCCAGACTGATTCTAGTACTGAAGATAATGATGAGAACTTGGGGTTGTATGAATACAAAGGTACAGAGTGCTGTTGCCACTACAGATGTTCCATCAAGCAAGGAAAATCCAGATGAGTTTTGAAGCACTACATAGCACAAATTCCTTCCACTGAGAAGAAGAAATATGCGAAGAAGATGTGTGTATGTTCTAACACCATCAAAAAACAAGGAAATACAAGGACACACAATTCATGTGTAAAACAAATATGACATGGACAGTTCAATAAAATACAAATAATGCACTGCTCAAAGTTCACAGTGCAACACAAAGCTGACAAATGTAATTTAAATATTAACCTGTTGTTATTCCTAGAGTAGTTTTAGAACTATTTATTACTATATTCCAAAGAAACAAACATTTTTGGATCTGATGTCTTCAGACAGTCAACAAACACAGTGCTTAAGACCATTGTCAGTGAATGCAAAAAATTATCAGAACAAAGGAAGAAATCTTCCAGAAAGAACTACATGTCTTCTTGCAGAAGGTGCATAATCACCAAAGATGTAATGACTATACCAGCCCTGAACAGCAGTAGCCTGACTGATCAGGTGGTCACTAGGGAAAGGAGATCTTTTTTTTCACAAAACTAGTCACAGGCACACAAGTTAAAGGACAGGCCAACAGATTTATGTAAATATATAAATGAGTCTGTTTGTTTGCTGCTTGAACATGCAACAGGCATGTGTGAGCGTGTCAGACAGGAGTGACTGGAGCGAATGGTTTCTGGGGCCTGACGAGCTGCTGAAGTGTGAGCAGAGTAATATTTTGCAAAGGGATTCAGAGAAACTGGTTAGCCAGACTTGAGTCCCAGAGGTGCATAGTACAATGCCTGCACTTTAACCCTTAAACTGTCCAAGCAGACCTACGTTCACATGCATAGTGATCCAAAAGTAGATCTACATTTTTTTACATATTTTCAAATACAGTGGTCCCTCGTTTTCGTAATTAATCCGTTCCTGGAGCCGTTACTATAAACGAAATTTACGATTTGCGAATCAATTTTCCCCATAAGAAATAATGTAAATACAATTAATCCATTCCTGACACCCAGAAGTATTAAAACAAAAAAATTTTTTACATGAAATATACATATAGTACATAAACAATACAATGGGAAATGATGAATGAAACATTAACAGCATAACACTTACCTTTACTGGAGATTCTTCTTAGTGTATGGGAGACTGGAGGATTAAAATGGTATAAAATACCGACAGGTTGTTAGGTAAGACACATATGCAACAGTTAGGTATCTTTATTATGAAACGTTTCGCCTACACAGTAGGCTTCTTCAGTCAAGTACAGAAAAGTTGATAGAAGCAGAAGATACTTGAAGACGATGTAATCAGTCCATCACCCTTAAAGTTTTGAGGTGGTCAGTCCACGTTTCATAATAAAGATACCTAACTGTTGCATATGTGTCTTACCTAACAGACTGGAGGAGGAGAGAGATTGGATTGTTTACAGTTTGGAAGGGGAATCCCCTTCCAGCAACACCTCAGGTACCAATTGCTTCTCTGGGGTTGCTTCTCTTCTCTGTTCTTAATGCCACTAGGACCACCTTGAGAGTCACTCTAGTCCTGTCTCGCAAAGTAACTGTGGAGAGAGCTCTGTTTCTGGCGTCTCTTTAACACTTCCCGAAAATGGCCCAAGACTTTGTCACTGTACATATTTCTCACCTTCTTTACCACAGGCTTGGCACTAGAAGCTTTCTTTGGAGCCATGGTAGCTTATTTAGTAATTGCAAGCACTAAAATGAGTGGAATATTATGAAATATTTCGTAGGAGCACTTGAGGGAACCTTCACTCACTGGTAAACAATGCCAGACTGGCTGGGTAGGGACGCCACACCAACTCACACCGTGCGTATGCGTCCCAGACGAACTACTATTCGCGAGTCAACCTATGAAAAGCGAGTCCATGTTTATACGAAAATACCCCTATGATTGGCGAAATTTACGATTGCCGAGAACTACGAAAAGCGAGGGACCACTGTATAAAAAAAAAAAAAAAAATGTAGATCAAAGTTTTTTTTTACACATTTTCAAATGTAAAAAAAAAATGAAGATCTACTTTTTTTACATACTTTCAAATGATGAAAAAATGTAGATCTACGTTTGGACAGTTTAAGGGTTAAAGGAGAGGTCTGGGATATTGGCTTTTTGGAGGACATCTAAACTATGGTATCTGAGTGGCTCTGCAAAGACAGTGATTATGTGTGAATAATGGTGAAAATGTTTCTTTCTTTTTTGAGGCACCCTGCCTCAGTGGGAGACTGTCGATGTGTTAAAAAAAAAAAATAAACGAGTATAGGAATAGATGGAGATAACATGTTATAAATGAAAATATGCACTTTTTTAAAAAATTGTCATAGTAAGGTTAAAGGTGGAGAGCTGTTGGTTTTTATTAATAAGATGTTAAAAGTAAAGAAAATGAGTCAGAGGAAGGCAGAGGCATCCTAGATGCCTAATTCATTCTTCCTCATGATTGCTTGGTGTATAAGTACAGTATAACACTAATATATCAGCTGTGTGGTATACAGGAAGGCCCCACTTATACGGCTGGTTAGGTTCCAGGCTACTGCCGTAAAGCGGAAACCGCCGTAAAGTGGAACACCCTTTTTTCCACTTACAAATGCATACAAACACTAGATAACAAGTTTACACTAACATATATTAAGTTAGCAATAGAACCAGGCATCAAAAAACAATAAAAAGTACAATACACACATAGTGCACTCATTACTTACCTTAAAATATTTATAGTCTTAATCTAGGGTGAGACAAGTAGTATTTATTGTAAGAAATCAAGTGTGGTATGTATGGTAGTCAGCCAGGCTACCATACCAGGCCACCCCACCCACACATACAATTCTATGATATTTAAGCATCCCAGAGCGATAAAATGTATATACAGTTCACTCATTACTTACCTTAAAATATAGGGTGAGATGAGTAGTATTTATTGTAAAAAATCAAGTGTGGTATGGATGGTAGTCAGCCGCGCTACCATACCAGGCCAACCCACCTACACATAATATTCTATTACATTTAAGCATCCCAGAGCAATAAAATGTATATACAGTTCACTCATTACTTACCTTAAAATATTTGTAGTCTTAATGTAGGGTCAGGAGTAAGTAAATGAGATAAAACGAATAAATGAGAGAGAGAAAGAATGAGTGCATGAGAGAGGACAGGCGCAGAGTTATGTAAACAAACCAGGTGAAGGTAAGTTTTGTAAACAAAGTGTACACATCTGGTTTGTGTACAAGTTACATTGTGTACAGGTTGTCTCTACACTGATACGGTAGAATAAATAAAGAAGAACACTCCCATTTTCATGTAACATCATTTTGAGAAGAAATGATGCTCTGAGTGAAGGCAATGGAAATAAGTCACTCTGACTTTTTTGGGTTATCCTAGGTTCTCTACACATATGTTGTTATGTATGATAATCTATGTAACTGTATTTATGTATACCTGAATAAACTTACTTACATACATACGAAAGGAATAATTTTCTACAGTTACCCCCAGTAACACATTTTCTCTTATGTTAGATTAGAGAAAATGTTATTCTTGGCATCACTTGTACAAGTTATCTGGCTACGACATCTCATATTTATGTTTATTTATTCTATTGTAGGGTGTATTTATCATCTTTTTATGTTATGTATCGTGTTTATTATATAATTTTGAAAAAAATATCATGGATGGATTAATGAAAATGTGTACATTAACGTAATATACAACATTTAATAAGACTCGGTGATTATTATTATTATTAGCATTTCTAATATAGCGTCACTTGTGCAAGTCGTCTGCTACCACATCTCATATTTATGTTTATTTATTCTATTGTGGGGTGTATTTAACATCTTTTTATGTTATGTATTGTGTTTATTATATAATTTTGAAAAAATATCATAGATGGATTAATGAAAATGTGTATTTAACGTAATATACGACATTTAAATGAGACGATGATTATTATTATCATTACTAATATGACGTCTGGAGACATAAGACACTCTTACTGATTTTAATGTGTACCTGCATGCCAGCACAGTATGTAAGTTTATTTAAGTACAGGTATACATAAGTATAATTATCAGAGTATATATAAAATATGAAATAACTTTTAAAAACATTTGAAATTTTGGAGTTTCCAGACAAAATGGAGAGACTTAGTGCTTACTGAGCTCACGAAGAATGTAAACAAACAAGGTGGGGTGCGGTGACCGTATTAGAAAGTCAGGTGGGGGGAGCCGTATAGCGAGTTTTGGTCATAATTTGAAATGACCGTATTAGCGGAACGCCGTAAAGTGAAACGCCGTAAAGCGGGGCCTTCCTGTATTGTTATATTGTGTATCAATTATGTGGCCCAATGATATACTGTAGTGCTCAATTATGTTGCTGCTCTAAATAATTCTTCTAACATTATAATTAATATTGTAAATTGTTATGAATATGACAGACTTGCATTAAGATTGATTTGTGCTCTGTTGTTTTTTCTATGAACATACAGTATCAGAATAGGCTTAGGATTAAGTAAACTAAATTGTGTACTCTACTGTATTAATCAGCTCATGCTTAAAAAGATTAGATACCTCTTTTCTGTGTACTGAAATACACTAATTCCTTTTTTAATACCTAAAAGACAATTAAATGTTAAAGTTCTTAGATATTTCCATGACCATAATACTTCCTGCACTCCTGTCTGATCTAACACTATTCATAGAAAATGTTATTTACCTTCTCTGAAAATTTAAGCAGCAATGCATCCTACATTTTTTAAGTCTATGGTTTTGCATTTTGTAGAACTGGTCAATCCAGACAATATCTTGCAGCATTGGATTTATTACTTGATATATGTGTAAGAGTATATGGAGAGTAAAAGAAAGGTGAAGAGAGTGGTGAGAGAGTGCAAAAGGAGAGCAGATGATAGAGTGGGAGAGGCACTGTCAAGAAATTTTAATGAAAATAAGAAAAAATTTTGGAGTGAGTTAAACAAGTTAAGAAAGCCTAGGGAAAGTACGGATTTGTCAGTTAAAAACAGAGTAGGGGAATTAGTAGATGGGGAAAGGGAGGTATTAGGTAGATGGCGAGAATATTTTGAGGAACTTTTAAATGTTGAGGAAGAAAGGGAGGCGGTAATTTCATGCACTGGCCAGGGAAGTATACCATCTTTTAGGAGTGAAGAAGAGCAGAATGTAAGTGTGGTGGAGGTACGTGAGGCATTACATAGAATGAAAGGGGGTAAAGCAGCTGGAACTGATGGGATCATGACAGAAATGTTAAAAGCAGGGGAAGATATAGTGTTGGAGTGGTTGGTACTTTTGTTTAATAAATGTATGAAAGAGGGGAAGGTACCTAGGGACTGGCAGAGAGCATGTATAGTCCCTTTATATAAAGGGAAAGGGGACAAAAGAGATTGTAAAAATTATAGAGGAATAAGTTTACTGAGTATACCAGGAAAAGTATACGGTAGGGTTATAATTGAAAGAATTAGAGGTAAGACAGAATGTAGGATTGCGGATGAGCAAGGCTTCAGAGTGGGTAGGGGATGTGTAGATCAAGTGTTTACATTGAAGCATATATGTGAACAGTATTTAGATAAAGGTAGGGAAGTTTTTATTGCATTTATGGATTTAGAAAAGGCATATGATAGAGTGGATAGAGGAGCAATGTGGCAGATGTTGCAAGTATATGGAATAGGTGGTAAGTTACTAAATGCTGTTAAGAGTTTTTATGAGGATAGTGAGGCTCAGGTTAGGGTGTGTAGAAGAGAGGGAAAATACTTCCCAGTAAAAGTAGGTCTTAGACAGGGATGTGTAATGTCACCATGGTTGTAAAAGAAGTAAATGCTAGGGTGTTCGGGAGAGGGGTGGGGTTAAATTATGGGGAATCAAATTCAAAATGGGAATTGACACAGTTACTTTTTGCTGATGATACTGTGCTTATGGGAGATTCTAAAGAAAAAATTGCAAAGGTTAGTGGATGAGTTTGAGAATGTGTGTAAAGGTAGAAAGTTGAAAGTGAACATAGAAAAGAGTAAGGTGATGAGGGTATCAAATGATTTAGATAAAGAAAAATTGGATATCAAATTGGGGAGGAGGAGTATGGAAGAAGTGAATGTTTTCAGATTCTTGGGAGTTGATGTGTCGGCAGATGGATTTATGAAGGATGAGGTTAATCATAGAATTGATGAGGGAAAAAAGTTGAGTGGTGCGTTGAGGTATATGTGGAGTCAAAAAACGTTATCTATGGAGGCAAAGAAGGGAATGTATGAAAGTATAGTAGTACCAACACTCTTACATGGGTGTGAAGCTTGGGTGGTAAATGCAGCAGCGAGGAGACGGTTGGAGGCATTGGAGATGTCCTGTTTAAGGGCAATGTGTGGTGTAAATATTATGCAGAAAATTCGGAGTGTGGAAATTAGGAAAAGGTGTGGAGTTAATAAAAGTATTAGTCAGAGGGCAGAAGAGGGGTTGTTGAGGTGGTTTGGTCATTTAGAGAGAATGGATCAAAGTAGAATGACATGGAAAGCATATAAATCTATAGGGAAAGGAAGGCGGGGTAGGGGTCAACCTCGAATGGGTTGGAGAGAGGGGGTAAAGGAGGTTTTGTGGGCAAGGGGCTTGGACTTCCAGCAAGCGTGCATGAGCGTGTTAGATAGGAGTGAATGGAGACGAATGGTACTTGGGACCTGACGATCTGTTGGAGTGTGAGCAGGGTAATATTTAGTGAAGGGATTCAGGGAAACCGGTTTTCATATAGTCGGACTTGAGTCCTGAAAATGGGAAGTACAATGCCTGAACTTTAAAGGAGGGGTTTGGGATATTGGCAGTTTGGAGGGATATGTTGTGTATCTTTATATGTGTATGCTTCTAAACTGTTGCATTCTGAGCAGCTCTGCAAAAACAGTGATAAGGTGTGAGTGTGGTGAAAGTGTTGAATGATGAAAGTATTTTCTTTTTGGGGATTTTCTTTCTTTTTTGGGTCACCCTGCCTCGGTGGGAGACGGCCGACTTGTTGAAAAAAAAAAAAAAATATGCATTTTCACTAATATAAAAAAATTATGTTTTATAAGATATACAGTAATACAGTAGACCACTGTTTAACACGATAGTTACATTCCTGAAAACGCTGTTTTAGTTAAAACCGTGTTAGACAAACTGAAGAACTTATGGGAAAAACAGGGTTACATTCCTGGGAGCCCCAAAAAAGTCAAACAACTTATTTTTAGACCTCCAGATCTTACAAAATTAAAAGTGAATATGTAATTGTAGTTCATTGTTGTGATGTATTATGTTGTTTTTACTGTTTAAGATTACAAATGCAGCAGAAATAATAGTATTTCTTAACTTAAATTGTGGGTGCTGGTGTTTGTGGATGATTGTGGAGAGTTATGCTGTGGCCCTACTGGGCTGAGGTGGATGGTAGAGGTTCTGATATTGAAGTCGATGGTTGTACTGGAGTGTACAAAATTCTGTAATGGATTTCTGTTCTATTTTACCCCGTGGTACATTACACAACTGATGGTAAGGCATCAGCTGCTCTAGACACCATTTCAGGGTCCTTTTCAGTGAAAAAGTCTAAGTCAGTTAAGTCAGTCAGTCAGTTAAGTCAGTTAAGTCAGTCAGTCAGTTAAGTCAGTTAAGTCAGTTAAGTCAGTCAGTCAGTCAGTCAGTCAGTCAGTCAGTCAGTCAGTCAGTCAGTCAGTCAGTCAAGTCAGTCAGTCAAGTCAGTCAGTCAAGTCAGTCAGTCAAGTCAGTCAGTCAAGTCAGTCAGTCAAGCCAGTCAGTCAAGCCAGTCAGTCAAGCCAGTCAGTCAAGCCAGTCAGTCAAGCCAGTCAGTCAAGTCAGTCAGTCAGTCAAGTCAGTAAGTCAGTCAGTAAATCAGTCAAGTCAGGAAATCAGTCAGTAAGTCAGTCAGTCATCACAGTAAGTTCATTCAGGTATACACAAATACAGTTACATAGATTATCATACACTGCAGTATATGTGTAGAGAACCAAGGATAACCCAAAAAAGTCAGACAGAGTGACTTATTTCCATTGGGTCATATTTACCTCATATTTAACTCATATTTACCTCATTGTTTTCATGTGCACAAAGTGATGCTTCATTACGGCCACAGGCTATCTCTTGTCTAATATCACTATTTTCTTCATTAATTCTAAGACTTAAACACTTAAACCTTTCCTTGCCACTTTCAGCATCACTTGTATGCCTACTGGGTGCCATGATTACTTAGCAGATTTAAGAAATGGCAATTAAAGGATATAAACTCCTAGCAGAGGATGGTACGTACTACACACGCATGAACCAGACTGGGACAAGGGTGATGGAGGTGGCGGAGGGTGGCGGTAGGTCTCCCCCGTTGACTCAATGGCCTAACCCACAGCCAAGCAGTGTGTATCCAGCGGGCGATGCACTCAAAATTTTTTCCCCTCCCGCAAACTAAACTGTGTTAAGTTAATTTTACAAAGTGTTATACAAAAATATGCCACAATTCTTCAATAGTGCTTTAACCAAAACATGCCAAACAAAACCGTGTTAAACGATGATCTACTGTACATCGTCATTAGAATCTTTGCCAGGTGTTTTTATGAATTGTCATATACAGTACATACTTTTTAATGCTCAACGAGGTATAATATGTAGACTAAGTCTCACAAGAATCTGTAGTAAAATCTCTCCCTAACTAATGATGAGTAACCTAATTACAGTAATTAACTATTAAAACGAGTTGCGGAATCCTCATGTAACTGATATTTACACTTAGATGAGCTATTGTCAATGTAGACAAACTGGTGGCAAAAAGCAAATCCCACTGCAGCAGGCCATAAGCTTACCCGTCACCTTGGCAGTAGAATTGGCCATGCCATGTGTTACGTTCCACACTAGTCCACCCACCGATCCTTCATTAACCAGTTCATTCACGCCTTCGCTCACGTCAGCAAAGAAACCGAATGGATTACCTAAAAAGTCTGTTGACCCAAGGATTTTCATTGCCTGTGACTTCAGCTCCTGAGATAAATAAGAAATTATTTAATGCAAGACATCATGAACAATGAATATATTAAAAAGGCATTGTTCCTTGATACAATATAATCACAGAGTAAATATGAAAGCAGGAAATACTGTATTTCTCAAACAAGTATTGCTGTGTGCATTCATATTACTGCATCTTAAATACTATGATCCTCCATTTTTATACTAAGCCTGTTACTACAAGTGTTTAAGAGCAATGACAAGTTTTCTGTTCAGTATTTCAAAGTGCTTTGTACTTTAAGTGAGGCATTATATGAATGTAGGTTATGTAACACAATCTGAATATACTATAAAGAAATGAACTGTCAGTGTAAGTGTTCAGGAGAAAAAAAAAAAAAAAAAGGCAAGCAATTCCAGCAGTGCAAAATATATAAAATTTCAAAGGGTGGGAAAGATGAGGCTAAGGCAAAATAAGATCAACACTAAGTATCTGCACAAAATCTGAATAATATCCTAAAAGGTTAAGCTATTATATGTCATTTGGTTGTATCTAATCATAAGGGTTGTGACTTAGTATTCTCTTCAGGCCCCCTGCTGTTCACAATCTACATAAACGACATAGATGAGGGCATAAAGAGCGACATCGGCAAGTTTGCCGATGACACCAAAATAGGCCGTCGAATTCATTCTGACGAGGACATTCGAGCACTCCAGGAAGATTTGAATAGACTGATGCAGTGGTCGGAGAAGTGGCAGATGCAGTTTAATATAGACAAATGCAAAGTTCTAAATGTTGGACAGGACAATAACCATGCCACATATAAACTAAATAATGTAGATCTTAATATTACGGATTGCGAAAAAGATTTAGGAGTTCTGGTTAGCAGTAATCTGAAACCAAGACAACAGTGCATAAGTGTTCGCAATAAAGCTAATAGAATCCTTGGCTTCATATCAAGAAGCATAAATAATAGGAGTCCTCAGGTTGTTCTTCAACTCTATACATCCTTGGTTAGGCCTCATTTAGATTATGCTGCACAGTTTTGGTCACCTTATTACAGAATGGATATAAATTCTCTGGAAAATGTACAAAGGAGGATGACAAAGTTGATCCCATGTATCAGAAACCTTCCCTATGAGGATAGACTAAGGGCCCTGAATCTGCACTCTCTAGAAAGACGTAGAATTAGGGGGGATATGATTGAGGTGTATAAATGGAAGACAGGAATAAATAAAGGGGATGTAAATAGTGTGCTGAAAATATCTAGCCTAGACAGGACTCGCAGCAATGGTTTTAAGTTGGAAAAATTCAGATTCAGGAAGGATATAGGAAAGTACTGGTTTGGTAATAGAGTTGTGGATGAGTGGAACAAACTCCCAAGTACCGTTATAGAGGCCAGAACGTTGTGTAGCTTTAAAAATAGGTTGGATAAATACATGAGTGGATGTGGGTGGGTGTGAGTTAGACCTGATAGCTTGTGCTACCAGGTCGGTTGCCGTGTTCCTCCCTTAAGTCAATGTGACCTGACCTGACTAGGTTGGGTGCATTGGCTTAAGCCGGTAGGAGACTTGGACCTGCCTCGCATGGGCCAGTAGGCCTTCTGCAGTGTTCCTTCGTTCTTATGTTCTTATTAATTTTCTATAGATCTTTGACTGTGGAGGTTGTATTTTAAGTGCTTTATGAATACAAAGACCTAAAGTTTTAAAGAGTTCTTTTAACTCTTAAACTGTCCAAACAGATCTATGTTCACATGCGTAATGCTCCAAAAGCAGATCTACGTTTTTTTACATATTTTCAAATACGTATAACAAAAAAAATTTGGATCAAAGTTTTTTACATGTTTTCAAATGTAAAAAAAAAAAAAAAACAAAAGATCTATTTTTTTTTTTACATACTTTCAAATGTTGAAAAAACGTAGATCTATGTTCAGACAGTTTAAGGGTTAACTAGTTAATAAGAAAGGAGCCAAAATACACACACATTGTATTAAATCCATAATTCAAAAAGTCTCTCATCAACTGTGAAACTTTCTTAGTATTAAGTAGTTTAAGTCTACCTGAAATGCTCTGCATAACAATGAGCTTCAAAAGTTGCCGAAACCCTTGCCTCATTCATCATTTCGTTTAAGTTGCTGACTGATTTCACTGATAATTTCCCAGGTGTATTAGTGTTATAGGCATTTACTTTTTAATTCTGATCAAAATGGCAGGTTAAATTTCAGCAGGAGACTGAGCATGACTCATGCAGCACAATCTCCAATAAATGCATGGATACCATTCATCATTTGGCTAATAATAAATGAGAAAACATCCACAATATATCACAATACTTGCTCCCATATTATTCCTCATCCTCATATCTGACATAGACAGAGATGTAAGCCAGAGTTCTATGTCTTCCTTTGCGGATGACACCCAGACTGCCATGGCAGACCTCCATCGAAGACACCGCAAGACTCCATGTGGACATAAACCAAATCTTCATACAGGCCACTCAAAACAATATGAAGTTCAATGAGGAGAAATTTCAACTACTCAGATATGGAAAACTTGAGGAAATTAAAAATGTATCAGGGTGTACGACAAATTCTAACCTTACAATAGAGCGAAAAAGTAACGTGAAGGACCTGGGAGTGATAATGTCAGAGGATCTCGCCTTCAAAGACCACAACAACGCATCTACGGCATCTGCTAGGAAAATGATAGGATGTATAATGAGAACCTTCAAAACTAGGGATGCCAAGCCCATGATGATTCTCTTCAAATAGCTTGTTCTCTCTAGGCTGGAATACTACTGTACACTAACAGCCCCTTTCAAGGCTGGTGACACTGCTGACCTGGAGAGTGTACAAAGAACTTTCACAGCACACATAAATCTGATAAGGCACCTAAATTACTGGGAATGGTTGAAGGTCCTTGATCTATATTCCCTGGAACGCAGGTGCGAGAGATACATGATAATATACACTTGGAAGGTCCTGGAGAGATTGGTACCAAACCTACACACAAAAATCACTCCCTATGAAAGCAAAAGACTCGGCAGAAGATGCAACATTCCCTCAATGAAAAGCAGCAACGCCACGAGTACATTGAGAGACAACACAATAAGTGTCCGGGGCCCAAGATTGTTCAACTGCCTCCCAGCATACATAAGGGGGATTACCAATAGACCCCTGGCTGTCTTCAAGAAGGCACTGGACAGGCACCTAAAATCAGTACCTGACTAACCAGGCTGTGGTTCGTACATTAGTTTGCGTGCGACCAGCAGTAACAGCCTGGTTGATCAGACCCTGATCCACCATGAGGGCTGGTTTCAGACCGAGCCGCAGGGGCATTGACCCCAGAAACCCTCTCCAGGTAAACTATGCTGGAACGAATACCATCATTCACAATAATTTCATAATTTACTAACTACCTAGCCATCAATTTATAAATATTTGAGTATATGTGTGTATGATTCCATATACTGAACATATATTTTTTTTAGTGTCCAACAATTGTTGTTTCTGAGGAAGCTCTAAAATGCATTTATTTTTCACCATTTTTACCTCATCAGCAGTGTTTCCAAAAAATGGAAACACATTTATCATTCATTGAATGGATGGCTTGCCAGAAGTGTGCTGACATCACAGTTTAGATGATACCACTTGAAACATCCCACCCCATCTTCAGACTGTAGGCACCATCCTTCCAGTTTACAATACCATGTTAGACCAATATTCAGTGTTTCAATATTCAGCTTACTATAATTTTCAACTTTTGCTCTAACATTCAAGAATGTTGTGGTATGTGACAGCTGTTTCTGCTAAATTCTTATTTTGACCTTTCTCTGTGAATCAAGTTAAGTGTGTATTCTTCATTTCATACAATTACGGAGTGTGCAAGGCTTCTTTAATGCTAATAATAATTCAGTTACAAACCAATAAAGAGTCATTACCAGAAAGTATTTCAGTGGGACACCAAAGTACGATAAAACAAAATGTGAGTGTTTCTTTTTTGGGTCACCCTGCCTCAGTGAGAGACGTCTGATGTGTTAAAAAATCTAAAGACTATTTCTCGCATGTTTGCTACTATGATATGATTAGTTCAAAGTGACCTAAGTTTATAATACATTTTATTTTCTTAGGGTAAACATTTTTGGATGCATTTTAAACTACCAAATAATGAACTTGTGAAACTCAGATGCTGAGAGAATGAAGTATTATTACTGGCTTACCTCTCTGTAGTGTTTTGCAATACAGTCCAACAAGAAGCAAGAAGTTTCAAATGGGTGACAACGGATGAAGGGCTCTAGATTCACACTTGCATTTTCAAACCTAACCAATGTGAGCCCCATTTTTCTTTTTATATTCTTTAGTTCTGGGCTTAATTTCTTGGAAGTAAGAACACTAAGTCGAACTTGGCCAAGGTGCAGTTCAAGGTTAGTAAAGTAATATCTGAAAATACAATGTTATATTTTGGTGTTAAATATACCGTGTAGTATATATTGTATCTAAAATGCCTTCAAGTTATTTCTCTATAAGCAGCCTTATATATCAGAATTCAAGCATCAGAAAAAGCAAATTATAGTGCAGTATGAAACTGGAATTCAATATACATATCCAATGGTACCTCGGGATATGAATTTTTTTTTTGTTCCAGAAGGCTATTTGAGTGCCGATACCGAATAAATTTGTTTCCATAAGTAACAAAGTAAATCAGATTAATCCATTTCAGACCCCCAAAAATACACTTACAAAAGCACTTACATAAATATCTTACATAACTGTTCGAGTTTTGAGCTGTTCGTATCCCGAGGTACCACTGTACACTGAAAAATCTGGATAGTTTGGAACAAAACACTTGTATGCTTTTCGATTGTTTACCTTGTTGCATTAACTGAGGTGGCAGCAGCAAGCATCCTACGCATGTCATACTGATGTTCCTCCACTTTTTCTAGCTCGGAGTCAGATTGATCATAACCAATCATTAAAAACAGCTTGAACAACAATGATTCCTCCAGAGTAACCGTCAAATTTTTCAATTTCACCATTAAGTTCTGTTGGGAAGTAAATAAATTTTGACCAGGTTTTATAAAACTTGTGTTATTTCCAAGGTTCATAAAATGTATATTATTTCTCACCTAGATAGGGCTATGCAAAGAGGAAAAATATATTCAACATCCCTCACTCCTGGCTGTCTTTCCAGAAAAGCACAGATATTAAAGTTGTTAATGTTATTCTAGTATTAATTTCCATTGCTTGTAAATGCACAATATCATGACTAAGGAGCAAATCATACCTTATAAGGTTACCTTACCTTGAATATATATGCATTGGTACATGATGACAAGATCTGATGAGCAGTAAGATAAATAGCAGGAAGATGGCGTGTCTCATCATTCTTACTTTGAGGTGTTAAATAAAGAACCACAGGACACTGGGCAGCCAAAAGTTGATTATCCACCTGATATAAATATATAAAATAAAATGTGTTAAGACCATAATATCCAAGAAAAGCTACCAGAAATTTAAAAAAAAAAACTATAATGTGGTGGAATTTTAGGAGTAGCTTAGTCATGGTGTCAACCACACGAGGCAAGCACAAGGTCCATGTTTACTCCACCAGACTGTCAAAATGGAAGGAAAATGACAGCAGACTGTCACCTGTAAGTGGAAGTATCCTGTGAGAGGGAAATGCCAGAGTAAATGAAGAGGTAGGAAAATTAACTCATTAGTTACTGGGAACAATGATGATATGTTACAAGAGTAGAATGTTTTCTTTACTTTCAACTCACATTATGGAGATACAATAACTGATAGCACCATCTTACCTGAATATCTCGTACACTACAGTCAACAGATCGGTGTACAAGGGAGCTCTGATACTTAAAGACAATATCTGATAACTTGGCATATATGAGTTCTTGTGGGGGCATTTTCTGGATCACAGACAAGCCAAGTCCACCATGAATGTTGAGCTGAATCTATTGCAAAGAATAAGAGAAAATATAGAAAATTAAAATTAAAATATCGTAACCTTGTCTTTGCTGGGTTATATTGGATATATGGTAGTTTACACAGAAGACACAAAATGAAATTATGTTTAGCTGAACACTACTCCTTTTTTGTAGGTCTCAGGAAAATAAAATAGTTATTTATATAATAGAATTCAAACCTGTAAGTATATTAACTCCTTTAGTGTCCATACCCCTGATCTGGAGTGTCCACAGTGTCCAAGAATTTAAAAAAAGTTGTTTTATTTTTAGAGAATTTTTCTGAAGGTAATAAAACAAAGTATGAAATTTGATGGAAAAATTGGCAAAATTACAATTTTGCAAATTTTGCTGTCAGTGATGTTTATGCATCAGTGATTTTGCCCACTTAGTCCTATATTAGGCCAATTACATTGTTCAAGTCAACCAAATTCTTAGCTATTTCACTAGTATGCTGGTAATTTGGCAAATTTCACATAAATTTCAAACTCTACCAATTTCAAAACAGGTTCCAGAATAAACAATGCAGGCATTCCTGGCACAAAATACCTTTCATCCGTGGAGTGCTTGCAGAGGCAAATGCAATGTTCGCGGGTTTCACAGAGACCCACATAAAGGATCACTTGGACAATGAAATATGGATCCCAGGTTACAACCTATACAGATGCGACAGAGTGAACAGGCAAAAGGTGGGGGAAAGGGGGGGGGGGTTGGCCTGTATATCGCAGAGTCACTTGTTTGCACAGAACTGCTTAATGCCTCAAATGATGTAGTGGAAGTTTTAGCAGTAAAGATCGAGAACCAAAACCTAGTCATTGTGGTAGTCTACAAGCCTCCGGATGCAACATCCCAGCAATTCCAGGAACAGATGTTAAAAATTGACCACTGTCTGGAAAATCTGCCAGCTCCTGCCCCCAACATCTTGCTCCTGGGGGATTTCAACTTAAGGCACCTAAAATGGAGGAATATAGCAAATAATGTTGTTGCAGTGATAACACCAGGAAGCAGCTCTGACGAAAACTCACACACACACACGAGCTTTTAAATCTCTGCACAAAATTCAACTTTTTTTTCTTTTTTTTTTCAACAAGTCGGCCGTCTCCCAGCGAGGCAGGGTGACCCAAAAAAGAAAGAAAATCCCCAAAAAGAAAACACTTTCATCATCATTCAACACTTTCACCACACTCACACATTATCACTGTTTTTGCAGAGGTGCTCAGAATACAACAGTTTAGAAGCATATACATATAAAGATACACAACATATCCCTCCAAACTGCCAATATCCCAAACCCCTCCTTTAAAGTGCAGGCATTGTACTTCCCATTTCCAGGACTCAAGTCCGACTATATGAAAATAACCGGTTTCCCTGAATCCCTTCACTAAATATTACCCTGCTCAAACTCCAACAGATCGTCAGGTCCCAAGTACCATTTGTCTCCATTCACTCCTATCTAACACGCTCACGCACGCTTGCTGGAAGTCCAAGCCCCTCGCCCACAAAACCTCCTTTACCCCCTCTCTCCAACCCTTTCGAGGATGACCCCTACCCCGCCTTCCTTCCCCTATAGATTTATATGCTTTCCATGTCATTCTACTTTGATCCATTCTCTCTAAATGACCAAACCACCTCAACAACCCCTCTTCTGCCTTCTGACTAATACTTTTATTAACTCCACACCTTTTCCTAATTTCCAAACTCCGAATTTTCTGCATAATATTTACACCACACATTGCCCTTAAACAGGACATCTCCACTGCCTCCAACCGTCTCCTCGCTGCTGCATTTACCACCCAAGCTTCACACCCATATAAGTGTGTTGGTACTACTATACTTTCATACATTCCCTTCTTTGCCTCCATAGATAACGTTTTTTGACTCCACATATACCTCAAAGCACCACACACCTTTTTTCCCTCATCAATTCTATGATTAACCTCATCCTTTATAAATCCATCCGCTGACACCTCAACTCCCAATTATCTGAAAACATTCACTTCTTCCATACTCCTCCTCCCAATAATAGAATAATAAATAATAATAAATAATAGATAATAATAAATAATAAATAATAATAATAAATAATAGAGCCTACTAGACTGGAGAATACACTAGACCTCATCTTCACTAGCAATGATGATCCGATAAGAAATGTCACCATATCAAAAACAATATACTCAGATCACAACATAATCGAGGTTCAGACATGTATGCGCAGAGCCCCAGATCGACATAATGAGATTAGTCACGAGGGAGCATTCACCAAATTCAACTTCAATAACAAAAACATAAAGTGGGACCAAGTAAACCAAGTCCTAACCGATATAAGCTGGGAAGATAGACTAAGCAACACAGACCCCAACTTATGCCTAGAACAGATTAACTCGGTGGCACTCGATGTATGCTCAAGGCTTATTCCTTCAAGAAAAAAGAGGAGTAGATGTAAAATAGAAAGAGACAGGCGCTCCCTTTACAGGCGGCAAAAAAGAATAACAGAGTGGCTAAATGAGGCCAATATATCTGAAATGCGTAGGGAGTCACTGGTCAGAGAAATAGCAAACATCGAACCTAAGTTAAAGGAATCTTATAGGAGTCAGGAATCGCGGGAAGAACTAAAAGCCATAAATGAAATCGAGAGAAACCCAAAGTATTTCTTTTCCTATGCCAAATCAAAGTCGAGAACAACATCCAATATTGGGCCCCTACTTAAACAAGATGGGTCCTACACAGATGACAGCAAGGAAATGAGTGAGCTACTCAAGTCCCAATATGACTCAGTTTTTAGCAAGCCGCTAACCAGACTGAGAGTCGAAGATCAAAATGAATTTTTTATGAGAGCCACAGAATTTGGTTAACACAAGCCTATCTGATGTTATCCTGATGCCAAATGACTTCAAACAGGCGATAAATGACATGCCCATGCACTCTGCCCCAGGGCCAGATTCGTGGAACTCCGTGTTCATCAAGAACTGCAAGAAGCCCCTATCACGAGCTTTTACCATCCTATGGAGAGGGAGCATGGACACGGGGGTCCGGGGTCCTCCCACAGTTACTAAAAACAACAGACATAGCCCCACTCCACAAAGGGGGCAGTAAAGCAATAGCAAAGAACTACAGACCGATAGCACTAACATCCCATATCATAAAAATCTTTGAAAGGGTCCTAAGAAGCAAGATCACCACCCATCTAGAAACCCTCAATTACACAACCCAGGGCAACATGGGTTTAGAGCAGGTCGCTCCTGTCTGTCTCAACTATTGGATCACTACGACAAGGCCCCCTGATGCCTAAAAGACAAAAAGAATGCAAAGAAATATAAAACAGACTTTCCCAAAAGCCTTCGCCCAAGGGGTGACCATGGAAAAAATAGGGGCACAAAATGCATGCAAAAGGGGAAAACGGAAAATTTGGAAATTTTGAATCTAAAATTTTCCCCCGCAAAAACCCGAAAAACAAAGAGTAGTAGCCCACCGTAGCCGAGGCACCCTACGGTGAAAAGCTCTTTTTCCACAAGGCACAGTACCCCGTTTCGAAATTTTGTTTCCATCCTCTTTACCCCAAGCCCCCGCAAACCCCGTTGTTTTTTCCCCTTTGCAGAAGAACCCCCCGAATTTTTTGGGCCCAAAATTGAAGGGGTTTCTTCCCTTTGGGCAAAAAAAACCACTGGAAAAAAAAGGCCCCTCCCCAGGCCGGAAACTTTCAAACCAAAACCCCTTTTCAATGGGCCGGGGGGGGCCGGGGGGGGGGCTGGGGGGGGGTTGGGGGGGGGAAATTTTGGGGGGGGGGGGCCCGGGGGGGGGGGGTTTAGGGGGAAACAGGAGGGAATTCCCCTTCAGAGAAAAAAAAGGGGGTTTTGGAAAAAGGGGGAAAACCCCCTTTGCCGGGGGGTGGAGGGAATTGGGGGAAATTAACTTGTGGTTTCCCCGCCCAGGCAAGGATAAAAAACCCAAAAACCTGGGGAAATCCCAAACCCCCCAAAGATGACCCCTTTTAAAGGTCACGTTCTATCAAGGTGGAATATTGCGGCACCCTGCCATGCCCCAAAGGGTTTTTAACCCCTTTTTTTAATTTTACTTTGGGGTTTTTTTCCCTTTAAAAGCAAAAATGGAAATAAACCGCCCCTTGTATTTTTAAAAAGGCTAATTTTTAAGTAACAATTATTAAATTTTGTCCCAGGGCCATGAAAAAGTTTAAAATTGGAGGTATAGTAAACCTGCCCCCCGGGTGTCCCGGGTGTATGGTTAGCCTAAAGCCCGAGGGTTAAAACCCCTTTTTCCCCCCCCCCCCCCCCTTTATTTTCCCAACTACTCTACTGGGGTTTTTTGAGTCACCCCAACGTGACCCACTTGCCCCTGAAAGCTCAAGGTTGAGGGAAAGAGCAGTTGGGAAAAAGTAAACAGCCAAAGAACACTCCTGCTCGTCCGGGGAAATGGGCCCAAAGGGTTTATTATCCAGCCCCGGGCAAATTTTTGTTTATTCTAAATGCCCTTTCCCAAAAAAGGGGGAAAAAAGACTTTTTACAAATTTAAAATAATCTCTGTATATATATTAAAATTTTTATATCTGGATCTTCCCCCTAAATTTATCTGTTTTGAAAGGGCCTTTTATATTTTTGGGCAATTTTAAAAACAAACATGCATTTTAAATTTTTTTTTTTTTTTTTTTTTTTCAACAATCGGGGGCCGTCCCCACCGAGGCAAAGGGGGGACCCAAAAAAGAAAGAAAATCCCCCAAAAAAAAAATACTTTCATCATCATTTCACCCCTTTCCCAAACCCCAACCCCGCACATTTTCATTTTTTTTGCAGAGTGCTCAGAATACAAAAAATCAAAAAGCATAAACATATAAAGATACACAACATATCCCTCCAAAATGGGCCCAAAAACCCCAAACCCCCCTTTTAAATCAGGGATTGTACCCTTTTTCCCCTTTCCCCCGGCCCCCAAATCCGACTAAAAAAAATAACCGGGTTTCCCCGAATCCCTTCACTAAAATTACCCTGCTCACACTCCAAAAAGACGTCAGGTCCCAAGTACCATTCCCTCCCATCACTCCTATCAAAAACGCTCAAAGCACGCTTGGCTGGAAGTCCCAAAACCCCTTACCCAAAAAACCTCCTTTAAACCCCCCCTCCCCCCAAAACCCCTTTTGAGACCGGACCCCCCCCACCCCGCCTTCCTTCCCCTATAGAAATTTAATTTCTTTCCCCTGGCAAATTTTAATGTATCCATTCTCTCTAAATTTACCAAAACCCCCTCAACAACCCCCTTTTGCCCCCCGACTAATACTTTTATTACTCCACACCTTCTCCTAATTTTTCCCCAATCCGAATTTTTTGCATAATAATTTTCAACCCCACATTCCCTTAAAAAAAACAACCCGCTGCCTCCCCAACCCCCTCCTCGCTGCTGCATTTTCCACCCAAAACTTCACACCCCCAAAAAAAGTGTTGGAAATACTAACTTTCATAAATTCCCTTCTTTTTCCTCCATAAAATAACGTTTTTTTACTCCACATATACCTCAAAAGGGACCCCCCACCTTTTTTCCCCATCAATTCTTTGATTTAAACCCCATCCTTAAAAAATCCCCTCCGCCGACACGTCAACTCCCCCAATATTTTGAAAACATTTAAATTCTTCCATACTCCCCCCTCCCCCAAATTTTATTCCAATTTTTCTTATCTAAATCATTTTTACCCCTCAACACCTTACTCTTTTATTTCCTTTTTTAAATTTCACCTTTAAAAACACATTCCCCAAACTCCCTCCACCTTTAAACCTTTTGCAATTTTTTCTTTTGAATCTCCCATAAGCACAGTATCATCAGGAAAAAGTAACTGTGGGCCCAAATTCCCCTTTTGGGGGAAAAAGATTCCCCATAATTTAAAACCCACCCCTCTCCCAAACCCCTAGCAAATTTTCTTCCTTTACAACCCCATCTATAAATATATTAAACCCAAACCCTGGGACATTTCACCCCTGTCTAAGACCTACTTTTTCCGGGAAGTAGTCTCCCCTCTCTTCTACACCCCCTAAAACCCGAGCCTCACTATCCCCCTAAAAACTCTTTAAAAGCTTTAAAACTTTCCAAACCCATTCCCCTATACTTTCCCAAAATCTGGGCCCCAAAAACCCTCTTCTATCCCCCTCTATAAAATGCCTTTTCTAAAAACCCCCTAAATGCAATAAAAACTTCCCTATCCCTTTTTCTAAATACTGTTCACAATATAGCTTCAAAAGAAAAAACCTGATCAAAACATCCCCCACCCACTTTTAAAACCTCCTTTCTCAATTTCCCAATCCCAAAATTCTGTCTTTCCTCTAATTCTTTCAATTATAACCCTAAAACCCTAAAACTTTTTCCCGGTATACCCCCAGTAAGCTTATTCCTCTATAATTTTTACAGTCTCTTTTTTTCCCCTTTTCCCCTTTTTATAAAGGGACAAAACAGCCCTCTGCCAATCCCTAAGGGAAAACCCTTTCCCCCCTTTCATACATTTTAAAAAAAAAAAAAGTACCAAACCCCCCAACACTATATCCCCCCCCCGCTTTTAAAATTTCTGTCATGATCCCATCATTCCCCGCTGCTTAAACCCCCTTTTATTTTAAAGTTTAAAAGCCCACTAAACCCCCCCCACACTTTTCATTCCGGGTCTTCTTCCTCCTAAAAATGGTATACCTTTCCCCGACCATGCATGAAATTACTGCCTTTTGTTTTTTTCCCTTTAAAATTTTAAAAATTCCTCAAAAAAAATTTTCGCCATCTACCCAATACCCAAACTCCCCCCTACTAAAATCCCCTTTCTCTGTTTTAAAAAGACAAATCCCCCAAATTTTTCCCCAAGGCTTTTTTAAATTTTTTAACTCACTCCAAAAATTTTTTTTTTTATTTTCATTAAAAATTTTTTGACAAGGGGCCCCTCCCACTCTATCATCTGCTCTCCCCTTTTTTACCCCTCTCACCCCTTCCCTTTAAACCCTTTTTTTTTAACCCCTCCCCTATACTCTGCTCTCTTTTTTAACACTTCTGCTTTGTAAAAAACCCCCTCAAAGCCCACCTTTTTCTCTTTTATCACAAAACCCCTTTTCTTCATCATTCCACCCAAACACCCCCTCTTTCCCCCCTGCCCCCCCCTTCAGACCAAGAATATTAAGATAAAATCAAAAAAAATCAGATGAGTGTGTAAAATAAATGGTACATTATGTGTAAGTGTGACCTATGGTAAGTGAAGTAGCAAGACATGCCTGTAATCTTGCATATTTATGAGACAGACAAAAGACATCAGCAATCTACCATATGTAAACATAGGCTTTTTTTACAGTATGTGAGTGACGGTAGTAAGTACCATGCCTGTATGGTTGCTGTTAGACAACCTACACAATCCTACTTATATATATACACTATATACTACTTTATACGATCATTCAGATAGTATACCTCCTGGGTTTTTGTTAATCATATAATTTTTATTAATTAAAATTAGCCATTCCGGAGGATCACTATTATTACCCTAACCTCTCTGACCAAAGTTGTTATGCTCTAACCAGAAGGAAATAGTGGTTACAATACTTGGAGTATAACAAGTGGGGGCCTGTGTCCGGGATCATAACACTGAATTTCGTTTAAGATGAATGTAGAGATGGTAGAGAGGTTTGAAGATATAACAAAGGAGAGATTACAGAATTTGAAACTTCAATCTTGTTGGCAATTAGCATGAAGCTTGGGCATAAAATACGACAGGCATTTTACTGCCCAGACAGTCAGATGTATGATACAGAATGTCCTTTTTCCAGATGAGCAGGATCCAGAGACTGAGAATGGAGAAGCAGATATTCCTTCTTTTTTGAATTCTTTACTACAGACACCCGAGGCCGAAACTACGACGCTAACAACCCCTACTGGAGACGACGGACATGAACTTCCCGATACTCGGAAACACTACGCTGCTACAACGACTCCAATTCCATCTCCAAGGACTATATGGGGAACAGAATTCCATCAGGCTAAAGAAACAGTTCCAGATAAACCCTTTACAGATGTTTTTGAAACGGAACAAGAGAAAGTCGTACTGGATGATGAACACGTTCCACTTCAAATCTCTTTAGCCCTTTTGACTACTATTCAATCTAAGGAGAATTTTGAACATCTAGAACGTATTTTATCGCTTCAAACCTCCTTTGTAGAAGCCCAGAGAAAATTAAAAAGGGAAAATTTTGAACGCGAATCTTTGCTTTATGAACGGGAAATACTGAGGAAGAAAAGAGAATCAATAATATGTATACAATCCCTTCATTCGACCTTAGTAAAGCAGCCTCTTTGATGCCTAGATTTACTGAGGATAATTTAGATTCATTTTTTGAGGCATTCGAAAATCAGGCGAAGGTGATGCAATGGCCTCCTAAATATTGGGCTGCTTTAATACATTCATCTTTAATAGGAAAAGCTCAAACCATAACTGCAAACTTACCTTTTGAACAATATTCTGATTATACTCAGGTAAAAGATTGTCTTTTGAAAGCTTACGATTTATTACCTGTTAGTTACTTAAAGATGTTTAGAACTCTGAAGAAATATCCTCAGCAGTCTTGGGTGGACTTTGCCAGAGAAAAGCTCTCTGCTTTCGAGCGTTGGCGTAGGGCCGCGGGAGCCGCCTCAGTCGAGTCACTTTCTCAGCTGATATTGCATGAAGACCTTTTTAAATATTTTCCAGAGAGGGTTCATACTCATCTTTTGACATTTCCTACTACTAACTTGTTAGATACTGCTGCCCACGCAGATCACTTTGAAATTTCGCATGCTATAACCGTAGAAATGTCTAAGACCCCGGAAAAGAAATCTACCTCCCAAGGTTTTAGTTCAAGATTGACTACTAGGAAAGCTCCAGCTGGCGAACCTTTGAAGGTGTTTTCAGAAAAAAAACAGGTGACAAACGGCTCTTTCTCTAGGCATTACACTAAAGATCAATTACCACTGTGCCTTTTTTGTAAAAAGTTAGGTCATAGACAGTTCCAGTGTTGGCATAAACAGCGGGAAGATAAAACCCAACCAAGAGGGAGATATCCTACTCAGGTAATAAATTCCTCTCGGAAGTATGAAACTCTGGAAGATGAATCTTTACTTTTCCAGGCCTCGTCTAGCAGACCGTCTAATAGATGACTTTACCACGACAGTACTTCAGAAGAAAAGGTCCGAGCAGCTATGTAACCCTACTTTTCCAAAGGGAAATTCGGACTCTGTAAAGAGAGGTTAGTGAACATCACGACCTTTCGAGATACTGGCAGCTATCTCTCTTTATTAAGATCAAACCTGGTAGTGTTACCTACTAGTAATGAACCCCGGCTAGACGTATTATTAGAGGCTTACGGAGGCAAAATAATAAAGGTCCCTATTATAAGGATTTATGTAGAACTGCCTGGATATGTAGGCTGGATCAATGTGGGACTTTCAGATAAACCTTTCCCCACTGCCAGCATAGATCTATTAATCGGGAACGAAATTGATCAATTGGAGATACCCAGAGAGCCTCTGGTTTTAGATAATCCTTGTGATATAAATTATGCATTAGAAGCTTCTGTTCCAGGGCTAGATTTATTTCCCCTTAATGTGGAGAGAGGGGGTAAAGGAGGTTTTGTGGGCAAGGGGCTTGGACTTCCAGCAAGCGTGCGTGAGCGTGTTAGATAGGAGTGAATGGAGACGAATGGTACTTGGGACCTGACGATCTGTTGGAGTGTGAGCAGGGTAATATTTAGTGAAGGGATTCAGGGAAACCGGTTATTTTCATATAGTCGGACTTGAGTCCTGGAAATGGGAAGTACAATGCCTGCACTTTAAAGGAGGGGTTTGGGATATTGGCAGTTTGGAGGGATATGTTGTGTATCTTTATATGTGTATGCTTCTAGACTGTTGTATTCTGAGCACCTCTGCAAAAACAGTGATAATGTGCGAGTGTGGTAAAAGTGTTGAATGATGATGAAAGTATTTTCTTTTTGGGGATTTTCTTTCTTTTTTGGGTCACCCTGCCTCGGTGGGAGACGGCCGACTTGTTGAAAAAAAAAAAAAAAAAAAAGTGATCACCAGAGCCATGGCTAAGAACTCTAAAACTGTGGATATTCAACAGCCTTTAGAAATGACCGATGAATTAGGTTTGAACTTCCTGATTAGAGAAGCAATTCAGTCAAGACCCACAGGTGACAATGTTTTACCAGTCCCTGCGGACCTAACTAGAAAATGTAATAAAGAAGAAGTTCTTATAGCTCTAAAGGACGATAAAAGTTTAACCAATAAGGATAAAGAGGAAGGTTACCTTTTAGATGAAGACGGTTTTCTTTGGAAGAGAAATAATGATAATGACTCGGGTTCAAAGGGAAACTTGTTAGTGGTGCCATCGTCCTTACGTAATATGGTATTTGAACTAGCACATGATAATCCACTGGGAGGTCATTTAGGGTCTCATAAGACCGAGAAAAAGATTAGGAAATATTTTTTTTGGCCTCAGATGAGGACTTATATTGCTAACAAACTACGGAAATGCCACGTTTGTCAAATAATAGGCAAAATGGCGCACAATCCCGCATCTGCCCCTTTACTTCCAATAAAATGTCCTGAAGAACCTTTTGAAAGATTAGTTATTGATTGTGTAGGACCGTTGCCCCGCACAAAAAGGGGTAACCAGTATATCTTCACTATCATAGATATGGCAACGCAGTATCCTGATGCTATCCCAATGTCCAAAATAAATTCCAGAAATATAGTAAGAGCTTTAATACATTTCTTTGCACAAGTAGGCATACCACGTGAAATTCAATCTGACCAAGGTTCTAATTTTACGTCGAAGGTTTTTAAAGAGGCTATGTCTCGATTAGGAGTAAGACAGATCCTCTCTACAGCATATCATCTCCAGTCACAAGGAGTGCTAGAAAGATTCCACCAAACACATAAATCTACTTTACGTGCTTACTGTGAGCAATATTCTCGTGAATGGGACGAAGGTTTACCCTTTCTTCTCTTCGCCCTCCGTGAAGCTGAACAAGAAAGTACTAAATACTCTCCATTTGACTTGATTTTTGGACATCAGATACGAGGACCCCTAGCCATATTACGAGATTCTTGGATAGGGAAGAGAGGACCTCTTCATCCCAGTCCTCTGCTTTGGAAAGAACATCTCTCCAAATTAAAAAGCTTAGCTGCCGTGAATCTGACAGAAGCTCAAGCCAAAATGAAGAAATCTTACGACCAAAAGGCTAAATCTCGTTCATTCTCTCCAAATGAATTAGTGTTAGTTAAAAACTTAATTCCAGGACATTCTTTAAAACCTAGATATTTGGGGCCATATGAAATAATAGACAAAGAAAATGAGGTGAATTACCTGGTCTGTGAACCAGGACGTCGTAAGAAAATTAAGAGGTATCACATAGATAACTTAAAGAAGTACGAGTCTAACCTTCTCCCTTCTATTACCTCTATTCAACCTACATCCACTGAAATAAGGAATGACACTGTAAGGGAAGTAAGAGAATTTAGACTACATAATTCTGAATGGATCAAAGTAGAATGACATGGAAAGCATATAAATCTATAGGGGAAGGAAAGAGGGGTAGGGGTCGTCCTCGAAAGGGTTGGAAAGAGGGGGTAAAGGAGGTTTTGTGGGTGAGGGGCTTGGACTTCCAGCAAGGGTGCATGAGCGTGTTAGATAGGAGTGAATGGAGACGAATGATACTTGGGACCTGACGATCTGTTGGAGTGTGAGCAGGGTAATATTTAGTGAAGGGATTCAGGGAAACCGGTTATTTTCATATAGTCGGACTTGAGTCCTGGAAATGGGAAGTACAATGCCTGCACTTTAAAGGAGGGGTTTGGGATATTGGCAGTTTGGAAGGATATGTTGTGTATCTCTATACGTATATGCTTCTAAACTGTTGTATTCTGAGCACCTCTGCAAAAGCAGTGATAATGTGTGAGTGTGGTGAAAGTGTTGAATGATGATGAAAGTATTTTCTTTTTGGGGATTTTCTTTCTTTTTTTTTTTGGGTCACCCTGCCTCGGTGGGAGACGGCCGACTTGTTGAAAAAAAAAAAAAAAAAAAAAAAATAATTCTGAAGTTTTAAAACAACTAGACCATTTCCTGGAAGTTCTTCCTACCTCCCAAAAATCTCAAATAAAAGAGTTAATCACTAAATATAACTCCATCTTCAAAGATATCCCTACTCCTTGTACCTTGGGTTTCCACGACCCTTACTGGGTCTCTCCTGCTAAGCAAGAATTAGTTCAGCAAGAAATAAATACATTACTGGAATATAATTTGATAGAACCCAGTTGGACACCTTGGGCCTCTCCCTGTTTATTGGTCCCAAAACCCGATGGTACCATACGCCTATGCACAGATTATCGTAAAGTAAATTCAGTCACCAAACCAGATGGGTTTCCATTACCCAGGACTGATGATTTAATAGATGCTGTAGCTGGTGCCAACTTTGTGACCAGATTAGACTTACTGAGAGGGTATTACCAGGTGCCGTTAACTCCGAGGGCCCAAGAGATTTCCGGGTTCGTAGTTAAGAACGGACTATTTACGTATAAGGTTATGCCTTTCGGCTTGTGTAACGCCGCCTCCACTTTCCAGAGAATTATGAACATTTTAGTCCAACCCTTAGAAGGTGTAGAGGCATACTTAGACGACCTGGTGGTTTTTAGTGATGATTGGCAGTCTCATTTAGAAAGATTAGAGCAACTACTGAAAGCATTGCATAAATACAATTTCACTGTAAATTTACAAAAATGTGACTTTGGTAAAGCCCAGATTAAATATCTCGGTTTTAAAATAGGGAAGGGACTAGTAGCCCCCGACCAATTAAAGGTCCAAGCTATTTTAAATTTTCCGACGCCTCAGGACAGGAAAGCCCTCCAAAGATTTTTGGGAAAGCTACTTATTACAGGCATTTTTGCCCAAACTTTGCTCAAGTTGCCTCCCCTCTTACTAGATTGACCAGTCCTAAATATAAATTTAATTGGGACGAGAATTGTGAACAAGCTTTTAAACGTTTAAAACGTTTCCTTTCCTCCGCCCCAGTATTGCGTGCACCCAATTTCCAAATTCCTTTCACCCTCCATGTTGATGCCAGTGATGCAGCAATAGGGGCTGTCTTATTGCAATCTTTCCAAAACAGTAATATTCTACATCCAATATGTTACTTTTACTATAAACTAAAAGAATATCAAAGATCGTATTCAACCAAAGAAAAAGAAGCCCTGGCTTTAGTCTTGTCCTTGGAACACTTTGACATATACCTCGGTTATACTCCTCATGTGATAAATATTTACTCAGACCATAATCGTCTAACTTTCATAAATTCTATGAAATCAAAAAATGTTAGAATATTATGTTGGGCTTTAAGGACCCAACCTTACCGGATCTCCATATTTCACATAAAGGGTTCGAGCAACGTTTTAGCCGATGCTCTCTCTCGCTCCTAATATATTGCCTAACTACGGAAATTCTTTGCAGTCTAGCAGTGTTTCTGGTCCAGTTCTAGCAAGTGGACGACTGAGCTCGGAGAGATGTACCTCCATCCCTACACCAGCTGGTTGGTTTCTTCCACACCATCAGCATCTTAAACGCCGAGATATTTGCTTGTGGGCTGGGGTGTCATGCCCCTATGGTTAACCTTTCTTTAATATTACATTGCGGTTATTTCCTTTAATAGCTAAATTGGAAATGAGCGTCCTTGTATTATTAAGGCTAATTCTTATTAACAATTATTATAATTTATGTAACATGGCCATGATAAGTTTAATTGGAGGTATAGTAACATGCCTGCTGCCCGGTGTGCCGGTGTATGGTTAGCCGTGATGTTCGATGGTTATAACCCCCTTCCCCCCCCCCTTTATGTTCAACTACTCTACTGAGTGTTGGCGAGTCACTTCACGTGACCCACTTTACCTGTATGCTCAAGGTTGAGGGACGAGCAGTGAAGAAGTAGCAGCCAACGAGAACACTCCTGCCGTCTCTGGTAACTGGCCAAGGTTCATTATCCGGCCTGGACATATTCTGTTTTATTCTGACTGCTTCCAATTGGGAAATAAGACTTTATACATTAAAGTAATCTTTGTATATATATATATATATGTTATATATAGGATCTCCTCCTAATCATCTGTTATGAAAGCCTTGTATATTTTGGATAATATAGAACAAACATGCATTCTTAACTTATATACGATAATTCGCATATTATTATTTCTGGCTTTTTGTTGAATCATGAATATACTTAATTAAAATTAGTCATTCCAGAGGATCACTATTATTACCCTAACCTCTCTGATCAAAGTTGTTATGCTCTAACCAGAAGGAAATAGTGGTTACAATACTTGGAGTATAACACACACTTAACAGCACCTTTCAAGGCAGGTGAAATTGCTGACCTAGAAAATGTACAGAGAACCTTCACAGCATGCATAACAGAGATAAAACACCTCAATTACTGGGAGCGCTTGAAGTTCCTGAACCTGTATTCCCTGGAACGCAGGCGGGAGAGATACATGATTATATACACCTGGAAAATCCTAGAGGGGCTAGTACCGAACTTGCACACGAAAATCACTCACAACGAAAGCAAAAGACTTGGCAGACAATGTAACATCCCCCAATGAAAAGCAGGGGTGTCACTAGCACGTTAAGAGACAATACAATAAGTGTCAGGGGCCCGAGACTGTTCAACTGCCTCCCAGCATACATAAGGGGGATTACCAATAGACCCCTGGCAGTCTTCAAGCTGGCACTGGACAAGCACCTCAAGTCGGTACCAGACCACCCGGGCTGTGGCTCGTACATTGGATTGCAAGCAGCCAGCAGTAACAGCCTGGTTGATCAGGCTCTGATCCACCAGGAGGCCTGGTCACAGACCGGGCCGCGGGGGTGTTGACCCTCGGAACTCTCTCCAGGTAAACTAAAATAACATTTCCTCCGTTCATTAGTTACATTTTCAGGCCTTACACATAAATTCCATTTTGAATTTTTATTCACAAAAAAAATACAAGATTTACTGTTATGCAATATTGTAATAATTGTATAAATAATATCAGTGCATTCGTGAATGCATATGTGACTGACCAGTTGGACACGTAATGAACGAGTGACATGATTTGTTTACTCTGGAATATTGGCAAAAATTGAATATTTTTATTACTTTGAGGTCAATTTCAAGCCATTCCAGTCCTCAAACCCATCAAAATCATCTCTACTGTTGTAATATATCTTCCATTATATCAAATGAGACCAAGAAACCATCAATACAACCATAAAAACCATACAAAAATACACCGCAGTCACTGTTTTCAACCAAAAAGAGTCGCGTTTTTTCTCATTGTGCACTGCGTGCTGCAGGATTTTTATATGATGCACATTTACTGCACTGACCCATTCTCTCATATTTAGGCCCAAATTTACCACTCACAGCTTATCTGAGTGAGCTGAGCTCACTGCATAGTACTATGGCATGGACACTGGCTTTAAAGCCGTAGAACAATGGCATGGACACCGAAAGGGTTAAAAAGAAGCAAAATGTTATTGCAGGATATATAACACCAAAATTCTCAATTGAACCACAGTGATGAAAATACTCAAAACAGACTGATAAACATCATGACTCAAGATGCTCCCAGAAATCAACTGTAGGTGGCATGAATAGTCAGTGAGAGGAAAGTCACATTCCATGGCATGTAGTACTCACACTTTGCATCAAATATAATGATATGGCATGATGTACTAATATTTCACACATCAAATGATTCTTAAGGCTTCATGACAATGTAACAAAGACTTCAACATGATATTGATTTTTTTGGCTGCACTTTTTAAATTCATTGCAAGAAAATTGCACAGCATGAAGTCATGTTGTATTTAATTATTTATTGTATTTTATCACTTGTATCACATTAATATGCATAAGTTATGATGTCAGTCTGTTAGATAAACATTAAAATAAATTTTTTACTGGATGGGAGATGGGTAAAGTGTTAATCTGGTGCCAACAGAGCACAAACTAACAATCAGAACTTTATGAAACTCATGATAAGAATTTTTCCTAAAATGGGATATGATCAATATTCACAACTTTAAAGTTTTTAAATAACATGGCTAAAAGTAAACTATAACAAAAGAATGTGAACTTTATATTGAAAAACCTAAATTGACAAAGACTCACTTGCACTTCTTTTATTTTGGAGTCATTGCTGGTTTGTGTACTTGATCTGCTTGTCTTCTTGATGGTGGTAGTTCCCCCTTTCTCACTGAAACTCACCCAGTCACCACTTTCTGTTCGAGCCATTAGTGAGGTACTCTGTCAGTAACAAATAAGATCGAATCATTTAATATAATACAATATTTTATCTATACGAATTATATATAGTCTTGGTTTCCAATCCCAGAATACTGTATATAACAAAATCTCAATACAAAATATCTTTTTTTTTTAAACACATTGGTTGCTTCCCACTGAGGCAGGGTGACCCAAAAAGAAAGAAAATCCAAAAAGAAAGAAAAATACTTTCATCATCATTCAACACTTTCACCATCACTCATACATAATAACTGTCTTTGCAGAGGTGCTCAGATATGACAGTTTAGAAGTCCCTCCAAACTGCCAATATCCCAAACCCCTCCTTTAAGGAGGGGTTTGGGATATCGGCAGTTTGGAGTGATATGTTGTGTATCTTTATTTGTATATGCTTCTAAACTGTTGTATTCTGAGCACCTCTTGCAAAAACAGTGATTGTGTGAGTGAGGTGAAACTGTTGAGTGATGAAAGTATTTTCTTTTTGGGGATTCTTTCTTTCTTTTTGGGTGGGTCATCCTGCCTCGGTGGGAGACAGCCGACTTGTTAAAAAAGAAAAAAAAAAGTACAATCAGCTATCCTATAAAGCTCCTCTATATAGCAGTGCAATTTTTCATGAATGCAATTGAACATGTACAGTGCTCATCACAGCATTATGCTGCCCCTCCCCCACACATACCAAAACACAAACACATACCATGAAAGATTATAATATATATATTTGCACACTTGCTGAGGTTTTAATATTTGGTGCTGCATCCTTACGCTTAATCACGCCCCTCAGCCGTGTAGGAAAACTCTCACACAAATTCTTGAGGGCTTGGGGAGGTATATTATTCGATGCCTCATGTAGAGCATCTTCCAGTCACAGGATGGAACTGATATCCTTGCCCAGTAAATGTTGTTTCACTATTGACCAAAGGTTCTCAATAGGATTTAAGTCTGGGGAATTTTCTGGCCAATCATTAAAGAACCTCACTTCACAGTCCTTATGCCACTGAACTACAGATTTGGTGGTATGACACGGTGCACCATCCTGCATAAAAACCGTAGCCCCACACTTGTCAAACGCCTTGGGTAAATTGTCACACAATAACTCCAGGTAATTATACTGGTTCATATACTGGTTTTTTGGGAAACACAATGAGTTCCCTAACACTCTGAGCACTGAAACACCCCCAAACCATGAGTGAGTCTGGGTGTTTGGTGGTCCCACAAGTGTAGTGTGGGTCTAGCAGGTCACTACCTTTGGGTCCCCCACAGTTACAGGTGACGGTGAAGGTCGCTTCATCACTCCAGAGTACTTCAGACCACTGTTAAGGATTTCAGTGAAGCTATTTCTTTGCATAATCCAGCCTATGTTTCTTCTGTGGCTTGGAGAGGATCGGTTTCTTAACCTGGCAGTGACTACTGTAGCCCAGTTCTGACACACGTCTGCTAACAGTTCTTATAGACACCTCTGAGAGAAGAGGGGGGTTCTTTTCTTTCAATTCTCTAGCAGTTATCTTAGGTGTGCTATCAAACTACTTCTTTAACACAGTTAAGGTACACACAGATGTCTTCTTCGAGGGGCCAAGCTGAGATTTGGCAGAAAGTATTTCGACACCGCCACCAGCCTTGAAATGCTGTACCCAGTTCCTCACTGAACACACATACACACCAACATTCTCCACTATTTCTTTCATCTGGTGCCCAGCTTTGTGAAGCCCTATGATTTGAGCTATAGTTTCAGTTGTTAAAGACTTCCTTTTACCCATAATCAAACATGTATAGCCCCAAAACCAAAGGGAACACCGGACAAAAGATGGGGTGGATGAGACAAAAGTGCAACACTTCCTCTCACCATGGCAGCCACATGAGCACTGGGGAGTCACTGTGGAGTGTGGCGGCAGGCCGTGACATTGTGCTAACAGCTGCTACCTGGCATAATGCACCGACGAAACAAGAATACCTCCCTTGTATGTTAGGCCTTTGATTTTTGTTACGGCATTATGCAGGGGCGCTCACCCGGCATAATGCCGTGGCAAGCACTGTACGTACAAAATTGTATAGCTCGTGTATGTGATATTCAGTTTTAATACATTTTTTCAATGGCATTTACAAAAATTACACTGTATAGAGGAGCTTTATAAGAGAGTTGACTGTATATATTATTTAAATTTACTAATTTTTTTTAGGGGAAAAGAAGAGAAGAGACAGGAAGATGAAGGGAAGCATGCATTTCTAAAGATTATTCATAATAAATATTTTGGGAGTTGTCAGCAGATGGGTTTATGAAAGATGAGGTTAGCCATAAAATTGGTGAAGGAAAAAAGGTGAGTGGTGCATTGAGGTATCTGTGGAGACAAAAAGCGTTATCCATGGAGGCAAAGAAGGGAATGTACGAAAGTATAGTGGTACCAACTCTCGTATGTGGGTGTGAAGCTTGGGTTGTAAATGCTGTGGCAAGGAGGTGGCTGGAGGCAGTGGAGATATCGTGTCTAAGGGAAATGAGTGGTGTAAATATTATGCAGAGAATTCGGAGTGTGGAAATTAGGAGGAGGTGTGGAGTTAATAAAAGTATTAGTCAGAGAGCTGAAGAGGGGTTGTTGAGGTGGTTTGGTCATTTAGAAAGGATGGAACAAAGTAGAATGACTTGGAGAGCGTATAAATCTGTAGGGGAAGGAAGGTGTGGTAGAGGTCATCTTCGAAAAGGTTGGAGGGAGGGGGAAAAGGAGGTTTTGTGGGTGAGGGGGCTTGGACTTCCAGCAAGCATGTGTGAGCATGTTAGATAGGAGTGAATGGAGACAAGTGGTTTTTGGGACCTGACGATCTGTTTGAGTGTGAGCAGGGTAATTTGTGAAGGGATTCAGGGAAACCGGTTAGCTGGACTCGAGCCTTGGAAATGGGAAGTACAATGCCTGCACTTTTAAAGTGCAGGCATTGTACTTCCCATTTCCAGGACTCAAGTCCGGTTATATAAAAATAACCGGTTTCCCTGAATCCCTTCACTAAATATTACCCTGCTCACACTCCAACAGCTCGTCAGATTCCAAATACCTATGTTATACAAATATTAGATGGCCCTTTTTAATTAATTGAAATAACAAGTTAAGGCACAAGTGTTAAGGCTCAAACTTTATTCCTATATACATATTTTTTTGTTTTGTTTTGTTTTACTTGATTTATGGCTCCAGATTTTAGAAACTGGGAATGTATGTCTTGGCAAGTGGGTTCATGAAAGATGAGGTAAACTACAGAATCGATGAAGAGGGAGAAAAGATAGGTGGTGGGTTGCAACATTTGTGGTAAGAAAGATACAGTATTTATTTTCTTAAGACTCTGGTTGTCTTCCACTGAGGGAAGATGACTTGACAAAGAGGAAAACACATTCACTGTCAATCCCAAAGTCACTGCCTTGCCAGAAGTGTGCTGACATTACAGTTCAGGTGACTCTCCAAACTGCAACAGGCACCACTTCCCACCTCCAGGACTCAGGTTCAGCTAACCAGTTTCCCTGAATCCCTTCAAAAGTGTTACCTTGTTCACACCTCAACAGCACTCAAAACCTCCTTTACCCCTCCCTCCAACCTTTCCTAAGACAGCCCCTACCCATCCTTCCCTCAACCCCAGATTTATATGCCTTCCTAGTCATCCTATTTTTCTCCATCCCCTCTAAATGCCCAAAGCACTTCAAGAACTTTCTCTACCTTCTGCACAATACCTTTGGTAACTTCACACCTCTTCCTAGTCTCTAAACTTCAAATTTGAGGTTTTATTCATGGAGGCAAGAAGGGGACTGTACCAGAGTATAGTGGTACCAATAAGAGTTTGATGAATGGGCTTTAAATGTGGCTGTGAGAAGAAGGCTGGAGGCAGTGGAGATATCATGTTTGATGTGAGGTGTGAATATCATGCAGAGACTTCACAGTGTAGAAATTAGATGATGGTGTAAAGTCACCAAAGCTATAATTCAGTCCTGAGAAGGGGCTGTTGAGGGAAGTTTGGGCATTTAGAGAGGACTAAAGTATACAAATCAGGAGTGGAAGGAAGGAGGGATAAGGAGTTGGCTTGAGCAGCCAGCAGGCAGCCAGTATGTTTGATTGAAGCAAGTGGAGACAAGTGGTTTTTATGGCTTGATGAGCTGTTAGAAATGTAAGATAACTTTTATGAAGGGATTTTGGGACATTGGTTTATTGGACTGGAGTCCTGGAGGTGGGAAGCACAGTGCCTGCACTTCAAAGGCATAGTGGAGATACTGCAGTTCATAGGCAAGATGGCTACTAAATGAATGCTGGTGAATGTATTTCCTCATTTTTCATGTTACATAACCTCAGTGTAAGACAGTGTTAAAAAAAAAAAAAAAAAAAAAAAAAAGTTCCTTGGGTCTGATTTCTGGATTTATGCTATCACATTTCATTGTAGTCATGTAAAAATCCTGTACTGCCGTATATGTTAATTCCTTTTTATTTTCCCAAAATAAAAATTTTGTGACCCAAAATATTATACAGTATTAAGTAGGTCATTTGAGACCCCTAGTCCCTAACTTGCTATATCCCATTACATCTGTGTTTCACTGTTAGTGAAGCTTTCATGGAACATAATCACAGCATTCTGTAAGGGACTGCTGAGGCAATATGTGGCTAATTTAATGAAGAAAGCACATTATTAAGGCTTACCTTAGTGTGGATGTCAGTTATTTGCAGGACACGTGTAGGACCATCTGTATCTACCTTCACTAAAAGTATTCCTGAACCAGGCCTTAAACGCTGCCTAGAAATGGCCTGCTCCAATGGGACACCATTTCCCATTGTGCCATAGTGAACAAGTTGAGGTGGACCTAAAACCACATCATTCCCTTGAAATAAAGAAAAAACTAGATATGGAACTGGTTAAGAGTTAGAACTGTCATAACAGTACCTGGTTTTAGTGATTTATAAAATTGGAGGGACTGGCAGTGTGTGTTACTGAATGATGTAATTATTTTAACCTGTGTAACAAGCTTTAATAAAAGCACTTAGTAATTTTTAGAAGGCCTTCTGTGTGCCTGAATATAATCACAGAATATTAAGCTAAATTTCACAGAATTAATTATCTTAAGAAACTGCTGTACTAAGAATATTATACATACAAAAAGATAGCCTTTTTCAATTAAAACTGACCCCAAACCAAACTTTTCAAGTTGAGGCTAGGATTCATTGTGATAATGGTGCTCTTCAGTCTGATTAAAGTGCTCTCTGGCTTGAATGGTATTTGGGTTGAAATATCTAGAAGTTTAGCATGACACATAGGTTAAGTAAGGATTTGCAGCCAACTTACTATTAGCTTGTGTTAAGTAAGCATTTTATGAATACAGGCGAATGATGAAAAGTGAGGGTGCATTTTTTTTTGTTTTATGTTTGTGTTAGTAAAATTTTAAATATAAACATTCTCTTGGTAAATCTATGCCAACACTGATCCACGACTAAACCTGTTATCTGACCTTCAGGTAGGTTATTAGATATTTTTCTTCATTTGCATAGCGTTTCTACTTTGATAGAATTATATAAATGGGCTATCAAAAATTCAAAGTACAGTATATTTCTCAGGTTGTGTCTGTGGTATATTACAGCTCTACTGCAACTGGTTATGTTAGCCATCACAATGAGTTTTTCTCTTGGACTACATTACCCTTCAATATTTTCCTTTCCAGTCAATTACAAATGTCAAATCACAGGTCATTTCTTTTCTCTACATTATAAGGAGGCACACACAACTACTTCACTTATCTTGTCCTTTCTCTTGTGAACGTACTGGACGATTACTCTTTCAGTCATATATTGACGACTGCTTTTCTTTCATACAATTATCTTTAATCAAGAGGGAAGACAATTGTTTGACTTGACTATTTTTACAATGCAACTACCTTCAAATCTAGTTATAATAACCTCTTGCTTTATGCCAGTTTCCTAAATGTGAATATACTTGTATGTAACGCCTCATTTATGTCAATAGTTTCCTATGTGCAATGTAAATTCACTCTATGAGATCAGTGTGGTTCGCAAAACATAACGAAAATTCTTATAATAAAATGTTGATGAAATGACTGAAATTACTAGAGCTACCATGGACCTGGAATGCATCTACCGCAAAGCAAGGGGCATTTTGGATGAAAAACACATTGCATTCAAAAGATTGTTATATGTTAGTCTCTTCAATTTTTGAAAATGCAGTACAAAAACTACTCTGTACAATAGATTACTGTACTGTAAATAGGATCAAAATTTAGTTTAATTGGGTAATTATTAAATATCTTATTCTACAAAAAATTATATTTTACAGTTGCTCCATAGTTCAGATACATACAAAACTGCCAAGAGCCACCAGAGTGAGATTCTGGAATAATAAAACATTAAACAATAAAAAGTGAACATTTATTTTTCTAAGCATGTAATAGTTAATGAAATACCTTTGGCAGTCACTTAAAGATATAATAATAACCCAATGATTTTGCAGTTTTTAAAAACTAACATTTTATGATGACTAAGAAAATGAAAAAGTTTTCCTATGGAGAATTAAACAAAATTTTTGCTTCTATAAAGATAACTCATCCATTCATAAACTTGCAAATTTTTCAATATGAACCTCTCTGACTTTTATTAAAACTTTTCTTTATCCATTTAACTTTCATACTTTATTTTCAATTGCAAGTTATATAATTCTACACTTAAATAATTCTAGAGTCAAGTTACGTAATTCTGTAATTACATAATTCTTTAGTCTAGTCTACATTGAAACAGAATGCTGTTAGTTTTAATATACAGTATTCAAAGATCACATATGCTTTAGTAACAACAAATAGGTATTCCCTAGGTAGTAGGTTGGTAAACAGCAACCGCCCAGGGAGGTACTACCGTACTGCCAAGTGAGTGTACAACGAAAACCTGTAATTGGTTTACATGATGGTAGGATTGCTGGTGTCTTTTGTCTGTCTCATAAACATGCAAGATTTCAGGTATGTCTTGTTACTTCTACTTGCACTTAGGTCACACTACACATACATGTACAAGCATATATATACACACCCCTCTAGGTATTCTTCTATTTTCTTTCTAGTTCTTGTTCTTGTTTATTTCCTCTTATCTCCATGGGGAAGTGGAACAGAATTCTTCCTCCGTAAGCCATGCGTGTTGTAAGAGGCGACTAAAATGCCGGGAGCAAGGGGCTAGTAACCCCTTCTCCTGTATATATTACTCAATGTAAAAGGAGAAACTTTTGTTTTTCCTTTTGGGCCACCCCGCCTTGGTGGGATACGGCCGGTGTGTTGAAAGAAAGAAAGAAGAAATAGGTATTCAATGAGTGGCAAAATTTAGCAAGGTTAGACCAAAACTGTGTCTGGTATTTCCTCTTCCAACAATTTTATTACATGTATTATTTGATTTCAGCATTATCTGGGGCACATTCATTATGATTATGCATTAATGCAATTAATACACAACACTACAAGATATTTTATTTAACTGTTGCCTTATGTTAGTACAAGCCATATGAAATCATCTTTAACTTTCTCTCACTTCTTATGTTTGAGTCTTTGCACATATGGTGCCTAAACCTCATGTTGCTGTACGTATGTGACAGGAGTCTATGAAACATGTCTAGGTATTTTCTAGTAAGCATGCAAAAGGTTACACCTCAAAGTTATGAAACCAATTATATAATTTTATTTTACTACTTTTTAACATGAGACTTAGATACATATCCTACCATGCAAAAGCTAATTAACTTTATTTTATTACAGCAATTTAAAACCAGAGGTACACACATTACTAGTCTTACTCAAGAACAAAACTGATGTTAGAGATTTCCAGAAAAAATTGAAAATCCAGAAACTTGCTGTCCTTATTTATTGTTAACTTTTAGTATAATATTACATCTTGCTACATTAAACTGAGACTTTAAATGTAACATGGCACCAACTGGTGGAGAGAGGTTACTGGCAACATAATAAAAAATAAAATTAGGCCTCAATGATCTAGTATGCCTGACAGAATACTGGAATACTAGATATAGTGTTAGCTGCATCAGGGGGAGAACAAAAATAAGATCAAATAAGGATTTTTTTTTTCAACAAGTCGGCCGTCTCCCACCAAGGCAGGGTGACCCAAAAAGAAAGAAAATCCCCAAAAAGAAAATACCTTCATCATCATTCAACACTTTCACCTCACTCATGCATAATCACTGTCTTTGCAGAGGCACCCAGATACAACAGTTTAGAAGCATATATAAAGATATATAACATACACAAATAACCCGCACATAGGAGAAAGAAACTCATGATGATATTTCGGTCTGACTTGGATCATTAACTTGTCACACGCAGTGTGTGACTAGTTAAACACTGTCATAAGTTTCTTTCTATGTGCAGTTATTTGTGTAAGAAAAACAATTTTTTGTTTATTTTAACACTGCATATATTAAGAGTTTATAGTGCAAGAATAGCAATAGTAAAACTAACATGGCTATCATAATGACCTACCTGCAGCAAGTCCAAGGAATCCATCTTTAGCTTGGACAAACATGTTGACATGGATGCAGCATAGTCGACCATCTTCGGTAAAACGCCATGTTTGTGTTAGTCTTCGGCGATCATCAGGTTTTCTCAACATGAGTGGAGTGTATTCTGTGGGCTGAGGTGCAGGGCCAGCTATATCTAAAACCTGTTGTTATAAAATAACGAAGTTTTAAAGGACAAAAAGTTAATTCATCATATCATATCATATATATAAAATTATGCAACTCTCTTCAAGCAACTGGCAATAAAAATGTGAATAAGCAATTATGTAATGAAAAGGGAAGACAACAAAATAGACCATAAGAATGTATTGTCATTTATGATAAAATGTTAAAAGCATTAGACAAAGAGAGGAAATAAAGGGTCACTGTTGAAAACTGATTGTCATTGGAAAATCATAATAAAGGGTCACACGTTAAAAAATAAAAGTTGTTCCCAATATGTTTTTATTGTACAGGCATTGTATATACAGTAAACACTCTTATGAAGCAACACTACATAGTGTAAACATGACTGAAAAAATGCATCCAACACCAGGGAGGTACTACCGTCCTGCCAAGTGAATGTAAAACCAAAGCCTGTAATTGTTTTACATGATGGTAGGATTGCTGGTGTTTTTTTTTTTTTTGTCTGTCTCATAAATATGCAAGATTACAGGTATGTCTTGCTACTTCTACTTACACTTAGGTCACACTACACATACATGTACACATTTATTTATACATACTCATCTGAGTTTTGATTTTATCTTAATAGTTCTTGTCTTATTACTTTTCCTTTTATATCCATGGGGAAGTGGAATAAGAATCTTTCCTCCATAAGCCATGCGTGTTGTAAAAGTCAACTAAAATGCTGGGAACAATGCGCTAGTAACCCCTTTTCCTGTAAAGATTACTAAAAAGAATAAGAAGAAGAAAATTGTCAAAGTGGGAAGTCTGAATGTGTGTGGATGTTGTGCAAATGATAAGAAAGAGATGATTGTGGATGTTATGAATCAGAAGAAGCTGCATGTCCTGGGTTTAAGTGAAACAAAGCTGAAGGGGGTGGGAGAGTTTCAGTGGAGAGGAATAAATGGGATTAGGTCAGGGGTTTCAAACAGAGTTAGAGCTAAAGAAGGAGTAGCAATAATGTTGAAGGATAAGATAAAGAAGGAAAAGAGGGACTATAAATGTATTAATTCAAGGATTATGTGGAGTAAAATAAAGGTTGGATGTGAAAAGTGGGTTATAGTAAGTGTATATGCACCTGGAGAAGAGAGAAGTGTTGAGGAGAGAGAGAGATTTTGGGAAATGTTGAGTGAATGTGTGGGGAGTTTTGAACCAAGTGTGAGAGTACTTGTGGTTGCGAATTTCAATGCTAAAGTGGGTAAAAATGTTAGGGAGGGAGTAGTAGGTAAATTTGGAGTGCCAGGGGTAAATGTAAATGGGGAGCCTTTAATTGAGGAAAGAGGAGTGATTGGTGGAATGATGAAGTAAAGGGTGTGATAAAAGAGAAAAATTTAGCTTATGAGATGTTTTTACAAAGCAGAAGCGTTATAAGAAGAGCAGAGTATATGGAGAGTAAAAGAAAGGTGAAGAGAGTGCAAAAGGAGAGCAGATGATAGAGTGGGAGAGGCACTGTCAAGAAATTTTAATGAAAATAAGAAAAAAATTTGGAGTGAGTTAAACAAGTTCAGAAAGCCTAGGGAAGGTATGGATTTGTCAGTTAAAAACAGAGTAGGGGAGTTAGTATATGGGGAGAGGGAGGTATTAGGTAGATGGCGAGAATATTTTGAGGAACTTTTAAATGTTGAGGAAGAAAGGGAGGAGGTAATTTCATGCACTGGCCAGAGAGGTATACCATCTTTTAAGAGTGAAGAAGAGCAGAATGTAAGTGTGGGGGAGGTACGTGAGGCATTATGTAGAATGAAAGGGGGTAAAGCAGCTGGAACTGATGGGATCATGACAGAAATGTTAAAAGGAGGGGGGGATATAGTGTTGGAGTGGTTGGTACTTTTGTTTAATAAATGTATGAAAGAGGGGAAGGTACCTAGGGATTGGCAAAGAGCATGTATAATCCCTTTATATTAAGGGAAGGGGGACAAAAGAGATTGTAAAAATTATAGAGGAATAAGTTTATAGAGTATACCAGGAAAAGCGTATGGTAGGGTTATTATTGAAAGAATTAGAGGTAAGACAGAATGTAGGATTGCGGATGACCAAGGAGGTTTCAGAGTGGGTAGGGGATGTGTAGATCAAGTGTTTACATTGAAGCATATATGTTGTTGAATTAGACACATATGCAACTCTTGAGAATCTTTATTGAGAAAAGGTTTTGCCACACTGTGTGGCGAAACGTTTCCTCAATAAAGATACCCAAGAGTTGCACGTGTCTAATTCAACAACATGTTGGTTCTCTGAACCATTCATCTGCAAGCATATATGTGAACAGTATTTAGATAAAGGTAGGGAAGTTTTTATTGCATTTATGGATTTAGAAAAGGCATATGAGTGCATAGGGGAGCAATGTGGCAGATGTTGCAAGTATATGGAATAGGTGGTAAGTTACTAAATGCTGTAAAGAGTTTTTATGAGGATAGTGAGGTTCAGGTTAGGGTGTGTAGAACAGAGGGAGACTACTTCCTGGTAAAAGTAGGTCTTAGACAGGGATGTGTAATGTCACCATGGTTGTTTAATATATTTATAGATGGGGTTGTAAAAGAAGTAAATGCTAGGGTGTTCGGGAGAGGGGTGGGATTAAATTATGGGGAATCAAATACAAAATGGGAATTGATACAGTTACTTTTTGCTGATGATACTGTGCTTATGGGAGATTCTAAAGAAAAATTGCAAAGGTTAGTGGATGAGTTTGGGAGTGTGTGTAAAGGTAGAAAGTTGAAAGTGAACATAGAAAAGAGTAAGGTGATGAGGGTATCGAATGATTTAGATAAAGAAAATTTGGTTATCAAATTGGGGAGGAGTATGGAAGAAGTGAATGTTTTCAGATACTCGGGAGTTGACGTGTCGGCGGATGGATTTATGAAGGATGAGGTTAATCATAGAATTGATGAAGGAAAAAAGGGGAGTGGTGCATTGAGGTATATGTGGAGTCAAAAAACGTTATCTATGGAGGCAAAGAAGGGAATGTATGAAAGAATAGTAGTACTAACACTCTTATATGGGTGTGACGCTTAGGTTGTGAATGCAGCAGTGAGGAGGCGGTTGGAGGCAATGGAGATGTCCTGTTTAAGGGCAATGTGTGGTGTAAATGTTATGCAGAAAATTCGGAGTGTGGAAATTAGGAGAAGGTGTGGAGTTAATAAAAGTATTAGTCAGAGGGCTGAAGAGGGGTTGTTATGGTGGGTTGGTCATTTAGAGAGAATGGATCAAAGTAGAATGACATGGAGAGTATTTAAATCTGTAGGAGAAGGAAGGCGGGGCAGGGGTCGTCCTCGAAAAGGTTGGAAGAAAGGGGTAAAGGAGGTTTTGTGGGCAAGGGGCTTGGACTTCCAGCAAGCGTGCGTGAGCGTGTTAGATAGGAGTGAATGGAGACGAATGGTACTTGGGACCTGACGATCTGTTGGAGTGTGAGCAGGGTAATATTTAGTGAAGGGATTCAGGGAAACCGGTTATTTTCATATAGTCGGACTTGAGTCCTGGAAATGGGAAGTACAATGCCTGCACTTTAAAGGAGGGATTTGGGATATTGGCAGTTTGGAGGGATATGTTGTGTATTTTTATATGTGTATGCTTCTAAACTGTTGTATTCTGAGCACCTCTGCAAAAACAGTGATAATGTGTGAGTGTGGTGAAAGTGTTGAATGATGATGAAAGTACTTTCTTTTTTGGGGATTTTCTTTCTTTTTTTGGATCACCCTGCCTCGGTGGGAGACGGCCGACTTGTTGAAAAAAAAAAAAATTATTATAATGATGGGAATTACTAAGTCTGTCACTATTACACACCATCTGGGAAATGGGAAGTAATTAGTTTTAAGAGGTTAGCTCTTCTACTTTGAATAAAGAGCCCTTCATTAGCATTAAGGAACCCTTGAAGGGTTCACCTTTATTTTTTATTCTTTATGTTTAGTTTCCACAAACTCCTTTCAGTATTTACTACATTTTCAGCCATTTTTTTCATTTTACTATTACCCCTTTTGTTTCTTCCTATTTAATTTTTCCTCTTTCTTAAGAAGCTTACAGAGGTAACTGAATAAAGTCTTTCAAAACATTTTAGCTCACAGCAGTAAGTAGTAACTGCTTCACTCATGTAATTCCAATATCAGCATTCACAACTGTTTAGTGAAATTTTTGGGAATTTCATAAAAAGTCTGAGATTTTTTTTTTTCAACAAACCAGCCGTATCCCACCGAGGCAGGATGGCCCAAAAAGAAAACGAAAGTTTCTCTTTCTAAATTTAGTAATTTACACAGGAGAAGGGGTTACTAGCCCCTTGCTCCTGGCATTTTAGTCGCCTCTTACAACACGCATAGCTTACGGAGGAAGAATTCTGTTCCACTTCCCCATGGAGATAAGAGGAAATAAACAAGAACAAGAACTAGTACGAAAATAGAAGAAAACCCAGAGGGGTGTGTATATACATGCTTGTACATGTATGTGTAGTGTGACCTAAGTGTAAGTAGAAGTAGCAAGATGTACCTGAAACCTTGCATGTTTATGAGACAGAAAAAAAAGACACCAGCAATCCTACCATCATGTAAAATTACAGGTTTCCGTTTTACACTCACTTGGCAGGATGGTAGTACCTTCCTGGGCAGTTGCTGTCTACCAACCTACTACCTAGGGCGAATATGATTCTTTGAGGAAATTCCACTGGACAAGGTGATACCTAGAATGAGCATGATGAAGAGCATAATAGTTAATTACTCTAACTCAGAAATCTGAATTACTGCAATTATAAATAAATTGACCATCTCCTGAAGATGATAAACTGATGACATGTAAATAAGCAACTAATTGCAATGACACTAAGTCTGTTACAGATAAAGACAAAATTACAAATTTACATTACTAATATAGAATATTTGTCCCAAATGTTGTGCATAACATGGGTTTTGCATCAGTACTGCACTCTTCATATTGTAAAACCATTCTGAAAACCATGCCCCAAGTTGTACCATACACATTACAAATTGTGTCTTTGCATGATTAACTTACAGGAATATAAAATTTTCAAAGACCTACCAGAATATTGCTATTTTTCCTAGATTTCTTGCTAGTGGGGTCATGAGGGGGAGACGATCCTTCATGCTGTAACATTCCTGTAGATGTCATTCGCCAGAGCTGTGATCTTTTTCCTATTTCTTTTCGAGCTAATTTTACCCTGGTTCCCTCTGGCACATCAAGGACCAACTGCTGGCATTCGACTGCTGTTGGATCAAAGGTTACATTCCCAGTCTCTGCACTCTCATTACTGCCAAACAATCTGAAATATTAAAATAACAATTTAAGGTTTAAAATAAATATGCTTAAGACAAACATGTTGTATAAATGATACATATCTTGCATGTAACTTTTCACAGAAAGTTTTGATACAAATAATGTCAAATTCTGAGTGTGTGCATATTATTGCCTCTTCTCTTTTATGAAGAGAAATATTATAAAATACCGACATGAAGGAAAAAGGCAGAAATACGTTATGTGATCCTTTATTGATGACATTCTGCCCCACACAGCATGGTTTATTGAGTAACAAATGGATGAACCTGGAGAGGAAGGATGAGCTCTATATAGGGAGCACTGTGAGATGAGTCAGGTTAAGTGTGTTGAAGCTGAAAATTTTTATAATAAAATTATTAATAAGCAAATAAAATCTTTTATGCTAATAAATGATTAACAAGCAAAAAAATTCTTACACAGTGGCTCATATACTGTGATAACTGATGAAGGAAAAAGAAACTACAGTACATTTTGAAATATTAAAGCAAATTTTCTGCAAGAAAAAACATAGGAGGCTCACAATGGGATATGTCATACCTTTTTTTTTTTTTTTATACACTGGCCATTTCCCTACTTATTATTCAACTCGATAGTCATTAACCAAATGTCATTCACAGGTGCCAGCTGATGTCTGAGAGACCTATCACAATCTAAGTGACATGATGAAACAAAGGCAGCTGGGGAAATGGAAACCATGTCCCACCATAGCCCCTATTGCAGAATTTTTTTTTTCTAATTCAAAATGCAGTTTTCCACTGTGGGGCATTGAAATTATACCAACAGAACCCAGAAAGAAGGCAGCTGTCAAGCAAGGTAGAATCCAAAGGGAGTACTAGGTAGGAATAGGTATGACAAAAATGTATTCCTCCCACTAAATGAGGAAAGGCTGTACAGAATTCTGTAACCAATAGACTTTGCCTGTTGTTTCTGAATGAAATGACCGAGAATATTGTCTATTTCCGAAATCCATTACATAAAGAGTTTACTGTACTGCACTTCACTGGTACATCTGCATAAGAAGTTCCTAAGTCCACTAGTGAATCCCTGTTTAGCAGAGGTCAATTTTGCCCATACACATACACAAATCAAGGGGCTAGTAACCCCTTCTCCTGTATACATTACTAAAGTTAAGAAGAGAAACTTTTGTTTTTATTTTTGGGCCACCCTGCCTTGGTGGGATACAGCCAGTTTGTTGAAAGAAGAAGACATACACAAATACGTACATAATAATATCAAACTGTAATTATAAATGATGAGTAACATGAGAAAAAGTTAGTTTTGTTTAAGTTAATTACACAAAATTCTATGCAGATGATGCATATACAGTGGAACCTCGACTTACGAGTGCCCCAACGTACGAGTTTTTTGAGTTATGAGCCGTCCCTCGGTTGATTTTTTGCTCTGAGTTACGAGCCAAAATCCAAGTTACGAGCGAGCTTCAGATATGCCGCCACTAGTTGGCACAGCGAACGCCACAACATCCGTTCAGCAGTGAACGTGTTTATCTTGCTGTGGAAGTGTCTCTCTTGTGTTGTGCTTGTTTTGTGCAGTTATTTTGCCAATTTCTTTTTTCTAACCATGGGTCTTAAGAAAGTAAATGCAAAGGACAGTGCTGAGAAGAAAAAAAGGATGATGTCCACTGAATTAAAGTATGAAATCATAGAAAAACACGAGCAAGGTGTGTGGGTAGCGGAGTTGGTGAGGCAGTACCAGCATAGTACTTCTACAATATGTACCATACTGAAGCAGAACAAACTCCTCCAATGAAGTGAAAAAATAAAACAAATTGTAGTAATTAAGTTCAGCGATAAAGTGTAGCAATAGGAGTGTAGCAAGTAAGTTAAGTGATTAAGCGATAGAAAAAGCATGAAACAAAATGAACTCCTCCAATCTCCTCTGCCTGTCTTTGTTGCTGTTGTTATTGGGGTTTATAGGGCCACTGACAGCACACGCCACTCTGCCTATCTTTTCCACCCTGCACCTCCGCCAGCATCTGTTCTCCAAGGTAAATGCATACACTTTATAAAACCAATTAATTTTTTTTACATTATGTTTTATTATGTTTTTAAACAATATTTATTATTTATAAATACACTGTTTCAGTGTTTTCCTCATGAAACTAGAGATCTAGTGCAGTTCGCCTCACAAACACTCCATTTTCTCCTATAATAAGACCTCAGAAGGGAAAGCACGGTAAGATATGGTCAGAGCAATAATTATTTTTACCTCGGGAGTGGCCACCACCACTCGTCACATAATGACATATTTTATTCATTCTAGGGTATATATCCTGTTTCTATGTTATTTATATTGTTTCTTATGTCATATTAGATTAACTATGATAGATAAACAAGCCGTAGAGTTGATATTAGCGTCGTATTGAAGAATTTTCTCCTGCCTCCTGAGAACAGGAATTCCGCTGGAACAGATTAATGGCATTTCAGTTAATTTCAATGAGGAAAACTGATTTGATATACGAGCAAATTGAATTACGAGCTAGATCACGGAACGGATTAAACTCGTAAGTCAAGGTACCACTGTATTACTAATTTATATTCTAAGTCATACACAAGAGGGAAAGCACTAAGACAAACAATAAATTGGCTGGTAAAACTGTACAGCAAACATGTAATATGTAGATTAAGCTAATGTGTATTTACTTAAGATTTAAACATATATACTTGCACAACATTTCTGAAAATATATAATGATCTTAATGTCTTCCTTTATAAATTAATGTACCATAAATATTTCGGTTTCCAGAGGTTGTGGTATTTATTACATTACCCCAGAGATCACCTACCATTATTACAGGAGATTACAACACTGATTTATATGAACCTGTCAACCCACATATCTCAGGTACTATCCAAGGAGGGCAAGGAGACATGCCACCCTATCTAACAATAGACACATCAAGGTTCCATCCAGGAAAGTAGCCTACATCTGAACACCAAATGGTACAGGAAGCCTCACCTGACCAGCAAATAACTCCCTCCCTCTCTCCTCTGTGAGGAGAATGTCAAACCCAGGTGAATGTCAAACCCAAAACAAGTACAACAGGCTTAGCTCCTCATGGCAGATTCACGGTTAGCTCACCAGACAGACCTGATACAAAGGCTCTCAACAAGAGATGTACAGAATCCACCTAGGCAAAGCCATATCCTTAGGTGATGAACAGGATTTGGTAAGTGCAACAGGGAAGAGCTAGTAGCTATACTCGAGCCTGGAACAACGCAAGGCCACACACAGGCAGAGTATAGTCTGTTGATTTGTCCCCTAAGAACAGTAAAGAAATACCTTAAGAATATCTAGCACCTGCTGAGAATCTACTTTGAGCTTCTTTACATAAGAGGCCCATCATCATGACTTAAAAGATCATCCCTAAAAATGTTACTTGCTGCTCAAGGTAAAAAAAAATAACCATGGAGCAACACATGGAAAAAAGTGTGTGCAACCTAGGACTGAGTAAAATGAACATCCAGTCTTCCAAGTGGAAAACTGGTAATCATTAGAAGCAGCCCACTCTGTGTTGTTGTCCTGTGCCACCTGAAGTCAGTGACAGGCTGTCCCAGGAGTAGAAGCTGAGCAGTTCACTGCAAGATTTTCCACATATAAAGAGGTTTTTGACTTCAACATGAACATAGTCTACATCACCCATGGCTACATTAAAACACGATACTCAAAATGCTGTTCTACAGGATCCCATCCTCCAAACTAAACTTCTGTGAGTAGCATGAACCAACCCTCATCTTGAATGATATGTTAGTCAAAAACTGTCTGAGAAATCATGTCAGCCCTGCAGTCAAAGAATCTGGAGACAGAAAAGAATGCCAACCCTCTATGTTATGAGCTTTCTCAAGGAGAAGAAAGATGCTGAAGTATGAACTAGTCTGGAAAAACCCTCCTGGATGTCACAAGCTAGCCAAACCAAGGTTTCAGATGTCAGCCAGAGCTTGTGAAAGGCAAACTGCACCAAAGAGATGTAGCCTTTCATCTCCAAGAACCAGACCATCCAAATATTCATCTTCCTCTCCAACAACTTGTAGATGTAGTTTGCAGCTTCCTTGGAGTCCTGATCTGAATTTTGAATTTGTTCCTTCCATATCTGAGCAGTTGGAATTTGTCACTATTTCTACAATCCAATGGAACACTTTGCTATTATCTTACTGTAAATTTTCCATATACATTAATTTACAATAAAAATTATTGTTATTAGTTATTTTTATTATTATTATTTTTGTATTGTCCTCATAGGATATGAAGCTGTTATTAGTAGTTTTTATCTACTTCTGCTAAGAAGATAAGAAACAGTCAAGGTGTCAGATCTTTTTATTTTGCTAGGGAAAGATTTTCCTTTGCTTACTGCATCTCTTGTGTTCTATTTGTTAGAAAATTAAACATCCATTTTCCTACTTTTATACCCAGAGACCTTATTTGATGAGCTATCACTCCATGTTTGCATTTGTCAAATGCCTTAATGAAGTTCATGTGGGCCTCATCTGCATTTTGGTTTTCTTCCAAGGCTTCCATAATTTTGTTATAATGACTTAACATTGTGACATACATGAAATTTCTCACTAAATCCATGAGTTGGGTTGTGTACTTCATACTTTTCAATAAAATTTGTAGCATGGCACTTCACCACCCTTTCAAAGTTTTAGAGGCAATATTATCCTTCCCATGGGAAGTGGAACAGAATTCTTCCATGTAAGCCATGCTGTTTTAAAGGGACTGAAGGCCAGAAGCAAGGGGGTAAAACCCCCTTTTCCTGTATACTTACAAATTTAAAAAAAGAAATTTTTTTTTTCTTTTTTTGGGCCCCCTGCTTCAGTGGTTTGGGTGGTTTGCTGAAAAAGAAGAAAAAGTTCATTAATTATTTTTGCCTAGCTTACTGCCTCTTTGTCCCAAAAGCTAGCTTAAATTTTTAAGGGGTTGGAATTTCACCTAAATTTAAACTCTTTCTCCAGAAATGCGAAACCCAGAACAATTCTTTATAAAAAATAATTCCTAATCAGGCCCAGGTGCACGTGTGATTTTGTTTTTTTATATCTTTTTTAAATTTTTGGGGATTTGTGCTCATGCACATATATGATTTTAAAGCAAACAAGGTAAAAAATATTTTACGGAAAAGGGCCTTTTTAAAAAAGTGCATCCCAATCAGGAAAAAAATGAAGCTGAATACAGTGAAAGGAGGCAGGAGGAAAGAGGAGTGATTGGTGGAATGATGAAGTAAAGGGTGTGATAAAAGAGAAAAAGGTAGCTTATGAGAGGTTTTTACAAAACAGAAGTGTTATAAGAAGAGTAGAGTATATGGAGAGTAAAAGAAAGGTAAAGAGAGTGGTGAGAGAGTGCAAAAGGAGAGCAGATGATAGAGTGGGAGAGGCACTGTCACGAAATTTTAATGAAAATAAGAAAAAATTTTGGAGTGAGTTAAACAAGTTAAGAAAGCCTAGGGAAAGTATGGATTTGTCAGTTAAAAACAGAGTAGGGGAGTTAGTTGATGGGGAGATGGAGGTATTAGGTAGATGGCGAGAATATTTTGAGGAACTTTTAAATGTGAAGGAAGAAAGAGAGGCAGTAATTTCATGCACTGGTCAGGGAGGTATACCATCTTTTAGGAGTGAAGAAGAGCAGAATGTAAGTGTGGGGGAGGTACATGAGGCATTACGGAGAATGAAAGGGGGTAAAGCAGCTGGAACTGATGGGATCATGACAGAAATGTTAAAAGCAGGGGGGGATATAGTGTTGGAGTGGTTGGTACTTTGTTTAATAAATGTATGAAGGGGGGGAGGTACCTTGGATTGGCGGAGAGCATGTATAGTCCCTTTATATAAAGGGAAAGGGGACAAAAGAGACTGTAAAAATTATAGAGGAATAAGTTTACTGAGTATACCAGGAAAAGTGTACGGTAGGGTTATAATTGAAAGAATTAGAGGCAAGACAGAATGTAGGATTGCGGATGACCAAGGAGGTTTCAGAGTGGGTAGGGGATGTGTAGATCAAGTGTTTACATTGAAGCATATATGTGAACAGTATTTAGATAAAGGTAGGGAAGTTTTTATTGCATTTATGGATTTAGAAAAGGCATATGATAGAGTGGATAGAGGAGCAATGTGGCAGATGTTGCAAGTATATGGAATAGGTGGTAAGTTATTAAATGCTGTAAAGAGTTTTTATGAGGATAGTGAGGCTCAGGTTAGGGTGTGTAGAAGAGAGAGAGACTACTTCCCGGTAAAGGTAGGTCTTAGACAGGGATGTGTAATGCCACCATGGTTGTTTAATATATTTATAGATGGGGTTGTAAAGGAAGTAAATGCTAGGGTGTTCGGGAGAGGGGTGGGATTAAATTTTGGGGAATCAAATTCAAAATGGGAATTGACACAGTTACTTTTTGCTGATGATACTGTGCTTATGGGAGACTCTAAAGAAAAATTGCAAAGGTTAGTGGATGAGTTTGGGAATGTGTGTAAAGGTAGAAAGTTGAAAGTGAACATAGAAAAGAGTAAGGTGATGAGGGTATCAAATGATTTAGATAAAGAAAAATTGGATATCAAATTGGGGAGGAGGAGTATGGAAGAAGTGAATGTTTTCAGATACTTGGGAGTTGACGTGTCGGCGGATGGATTTATGAAGGATGAGGTTAATCATAGAATTGATGAGGTAAAAAAGGCGAGTGGTGAGTTGAGGTATATGTGGAGTCAAAAAACGTTATCTATGGAGGCAAAGAAGGGAATGTATGAAAGTATAGTAGTACCAACACTCTTATATGGGTGTGAAGCACCAAGGAGACGGTTGGAGGCAGTGGAGATGTCCTGTTTAAGGGCAATGTGTGGTGTAAATATTATGCAGAAAATTCGGAGTGTGGAAATTAGGAAAAGGTGTGGAGTTAATAAAAGTATTAGTCAGAAGGCAGAAGAGGGGTTGTTGAGGTGGTTTGGTCATTTAGAGAGAATGGATCAAAGTAGAATGACATGGAAAGCATATAAATCTATAGGGGAAGGAAGGCGGGGTAGGGGTCGTCCTCGAAAGGGTTGGAGAGAGGGGGTAAAGGAGGTTTTGTGGGCAAGGGGCTTGGACTTCCAGCAAGCGTGCGTGAGCGTGTTAGATAGGAGTGAATGGAGACGAATGGTACTTGGGACCTGACGATCTGTTGGAGTGTGAGCAGGGTAATAATTAGTGAAGGGATTCAGGGAAACCGGTTATTTTCATGTAGTCCTGGAAATGGGAAGGACAATGCCTGCACTTTAAAGGAGGGGTTTGGGATATTGGCAGTTTGAAGGGATATGTTGTGTATCTTTATATGTGTATGCTTCTAAACTATTGTATTCTGAGCACCTCTGCAAAAACAGTGATAATGTGTGAGTGTGGTGAAAGTGTTGAATGATGATGAAATTATTTTCTTTTTGGGGATTTTCTTTCTTTTTTGGGTCACCCTGCCTCGGTGGGAGACGGCCGACTTGTTGAGAGAAGAAAAAAAAAAAAAAGTGGTGACAGATGGCTGGAGTTTGCTCGAAGAGTAGTAGTAAACATCACAACCAATGGAAATGTTAGACAACACGCATACATATCACACACCCTCCAACTGTTTAATAACAGATTCAAAACGTATACAATACTAATTTAAAAAAATAAGTGGTGCAAAGCTCTATGTATTTGCATACCAGACTGAATCAAATAAAAAATGTAAGCAACGACCAGTTTAATAATGTTTATTGATATGATCAAGAAAACTTTGGCAAAGTTCTGCCAACACTGTAAAGCACTAAATGTTATGTGATAAGCCATGAATGCACAGCCAATAGCAGGCAAGGGTGAGGTAACATACCAAGATACTTTCTGAATACTTACATGTTTAATGGCAATCTTCTTCCAAGGATATAAAAAATTCCTGTTAGTCGAAAGGGTTTTGCAGAAAAGTATGCTGCACAAAAATATAAAGTATTTATTGTATTTATAATATGGAACACTGTGAGCAAATAGAGTAGGCAACATTCAAGCAACCAGAAGTATAAAGTGCATTTGTCAAAAAGCTACAAAATCCATCCTTTATATTATCCATACCAGTGAAATCTATCAATATAATAATAAATATCTATTGTACTTACTGTTGGAATGTTCCAGTAAAAGCAATGTAGATAAAATTTTCGTAAGTGAGTGTTGCTCCTTTGCCAAGAACATTCATGTTGTAAGTAGCTGATGTTCCACCAGGAGCAATACACGTAAGATAGGGCTGTAAGGTGACTTCGTCCCATGCATATGCTACACATGTTCGAGGCTTAACTATTGTTCTTAAGCGTTCCTCCTGTGTGCCTGTCTAGAAAAAGAAAAGATACTGTAATTACATTTTAGTATCAACATAGTATCATACGTATTTTAGTATCATACGTAGAGAACTGTATACTTAAAAAAATATAGTAGGGCCACTTTACAGCATTTTGCCGTATGGCATTCTGCTAATACAATGATTTCAAATTATGACCAAAATTTGCTATACGGCAAGCGGTCTTTCAAATACAGCACACCCCACCCGGTTTGTTTACATACTACGTGAGCACATGTCTCTATTATGTTTGGAAATTTTCTAAAATTTCAAGTGTTTTCAAGTTATTGCATATTTTATAAACACACTGATAATTATACTTATGTGTACCTATACCTAAATATACTTACACACTATGCTGGCATGCAGGTACACATTAAAATCACTAAGAGTCTCACTATTCGACACCATGTAGTAATCTCTTGGGCGCTTTAATTAAATGTTGTATATTACGTTAATACTGCAGACATTTCCATTAGTCCACCTATGATATTTTTTTCAAAATTATATAATAAAAATGCTACGTAACATATAAACATGATACATACATCCACAGTAAAACAAATTGACAAATATGAAATCTGTTTACCAAACGGTTGGTAGGTGTCAGAAGAATTACGTTTTCTCTAGTCAAACACCAGTTACCTAACTGTAGAAAAATATTCCTTTCGTATGCCTTCTATCTATAGCTATTCATGACCCCTGTGGGTTTAGTGCTAATTTGTAATAATAATAATAATAGTCACTCTGAATAAGTAAGCAAGTTTATTCAGGTATACACAAATACAGTTACATAGATTATCATACATAGCAGCATATGTGTAGGGAACCCAGGATAACCCAAAAATGTCAGAGTAAGGCGCATTAAATGTCGTATAAAATGTTAATATAGACATTTTGCTTAATCCATCTATGATATTTTTTTCAAAATTATATAATGAACATGCAATGTAACATATAAACATTATAAATATACCCACAGTAGAATAAACTAACATAAATAGGAGATGTTTTTCTAGTCGGCTTGCGGAGTGAACAAAAAACCACACGTGTCCGGCTGGTTTGTTTACATAACTCGCCCTGTCATATACTCTCACACACACCACACACACACACAAAACACACACACACACACACACACACACACACACATTCACAACACACACTCACTCACTCACTCACTCACTCCCTCTCTCTCTCTCCTCACTCACTCTCTCTCCCTCTCTCTCTCTCTTTTTTTTTTTTTTTTTTTTTTACACAGGGTTTGACAAGGTTAAGGATCCCTAGCTTTATTGACAGCTATTTACAGGTTAAGGATTCCTAACTTTATTGGCAAGCTAAGAGCTGTTACCTACATCAGCTCATTTGAAAGCATTTTTATTGTTATGAGACATACAAGTAGGGAACAGGATGAAGTTGGAGCAATCTGTGGGCCAGCATTTTCATTTGATCAACTGACGTTATCTCGTTGACATCATTATGCTGTACGAATGTGTTCCATACTCGAGTCATCCTGGGTATGTATGATCTCAGATGGAGTGATGTACTGGAGAAGGGTACAGCCAGAGTGAAGTTGCTGCTTTCTGCCCGTCTTGTGGCATAAAAGCTTGTTTCACTCCCTCTCTCTCTCTCTCTCCCTCCCTCTCTCTCTCTCTCTCCCTCCCTCTCTCTCTCTCTCTCCCTCCCTCTCTCTCTCTCTCCCTCCCTCTCTCTCCCTCCCTCTCTCTCTCTCCCTCCCTCCCTCTCCCTCCCCCTCTCACTCTCCCTCTCTCCCTCCCTCTCTCTCTCTCCCCTCTCTCTCTCTCTTCTCTCTCACTCACACTCACTCTCCCTCTCTCTCTCCTTCTCTCTCTCTCCCTCCCTCCCTCCCTCCCCTCTCTCTCTCTCTCTCCCTCCCTCCTCTCTTCTCTTCTCTCTCCCTCCTCTCTCTCCCCTCTCCCCTCCCTCCCTCTCTCTCTCTCTCTCCCTCCCTCTCTCTCTCTCCCCCCCTCTCTCTCTCTCCCTCCCTCTCTCTCCCTCCCTCTCTCTCTCCCCTCCCTCTCTCTCTCTCTCCCTCCCCTCTCTCTCTCTCTCCCTCCCTCCCTCTCTTCTCCCTCCCTCTCTCTCTCTCCCTCCCTCCCTCTCTCTCTCCTCCCTCCCTCTCCTCTTCCCTCCCTCCCTTCTCTCCCTCCTCCCTCTCTCTCCCTCCCTCCTCTCTCTCTCCCCCCCCTCTCTCTCTCCCTCCCTCTCTCTCTCTCTCTCTTCCTCCCTCTCTCTCTCATTCTCCCCCCTCCCTCCCTCTCTCTCTCCCCCTTCCTCCCTCTCTCTCCCCCCCCTCCCTCTCTCTCTCCCCCTCCCTCCCTGTCTCTCCCTCCCTCCCTCTCCCTCCCCCCTCTCCCTCCCCCCTCTCCCTCCCTCCCTCCTCTCCCTCTCCCTCCCTCCCTCTCCCTCCCCCTCCCTCCCTCCCTTCCTCTCCCTCTCAATAAATAAAACACACTATGCAAAGAAATATGGATTCCCTAAATACATGATGCTCATTTAAAACTCAGATTCATAATCATTCAAATGAGAATTATTACAAATACAAATTTTATAATGCAAACTGAATGATAAATTATTAAAAAAAAAAAAAAAATCTTACCTGATAGTAAGTGATTGGAACCTCTGAGAAATTGTCAATACGAAAAGGTGGTGGAAGAGATTCTGCGTCAGTGAAGACAATGAAATATGTGGCCTCGTTGATGATCACTTCGACACGCATGAAGAAACAATGGCCACTGTTATCCCTGTTAAAAAAAAAATTATTTCATAATTTTAACAGAAAAATACATTTCTCTTATTGTGAAAGAAAAAAGTGCTCATACATAACTCATACTACATTTATTTCTATTGGGTTTACAAATGACATATTGCAAATTATAGATGCTAATATTAAAGATGGAAAGTGGGTTGACTGATTTGGTTGTATTAGAGAGTGAGAAGCAGAATTAAGAAAAGTTAATATTTGTAACAATAGATCGTAAAGTATAAATATTTAAAAACAGGATTACGTGTATTCACTTAGTTATTTCCTGTAACCGTAACTTTATTGCAAAAATTCAACCAAAAACGTACAACATATTTTATCTTTCTGTACATAGTCATTCCAGCCCATGAATTACTCTCAATGCTTTATTTTTCTCAACACAACAGCCATCTCTGAGGCAGGGTGACCCAAAAAAGAAGAAACACGAAGTTTTCTTCTTTTCACATTTAGTAATTTATACAGGAGAAGGGGTTACTAGCCCCTTGCTCCTGGCATATTAGTCACCTCTTATGACATGCATGGTTTATGGAGGAATGATTCTTCTCCACTTTCCTATGGAGTACTCTCAATACTTCAATATGCATATTTAATTCTTTTGCTGAAGGGTGTTGAAGACTTAATCAGTCTTCTCTTAGCGCATTTACAGTCTGTGTTTTTCATTGGAGGTATTTTGCATCGGCTGCCAATCCTTTTGCTTTCATAGGCGATTTTGGTATGAAAATTTAAGACCAATGCTTCTAGGTTCCTCGTTTAAATTATGATCATACTTTATTGCCCACTTTCCATGGAGTACAGCTAAAGGGATTTTAAGCCTTCCTCATAATGTAAATATTTGACTGAATTTATATTCTCTAACTCCAATTTTACATACTTTTAAAGGCACTATTAGGATACAGCCATGGTCCACCCTAGAGAGAACAAGTGACATAAGGGGTATCATCACTGACTTGGCATTTCTTGTGTTGAAGTTTCCCATTATTTAGCTTATCATTTTTCTTGAAGCTGTGAAAATAACATTGTTGTGATACTTGAAAGTGAGATCTTCAGACATTATCACTCCCAAGTTTCTCACATTAAACTTCTGATTTATTGTGTGGTTCACGCTTATTTTATACTCTGCTCCAGTTTTTATTTTCTTGTTTATTCATTTCAGGCTAACTGAAATTTGTTCTCATTGAGTATTACTTTAAATTGCTGGCAGTGGGCTACTAGAAGACTTAGTTTATATTAGCTAGGAGGTTTGAGGTTTACTCAATGGATACTGCTCTTACATAAATTCTAGTATTTTCTGAAAAGGATGATACAGTTATATGATTTATGTTTCTGTCATGTTGTATATAAAAATGAGAAAGAGCATTGGCAAGAGTGCAATGTCACATGTCTCAATGATTGCTTTGTTCTTATTGAACAGCAGCCATCAATTGTATGGCTGACTTTCGTAGAATCCTGTAGATCTTCTTAGGTCTACTAACATAAGCATGAATGGGCAGTTATTTCCATTATTTCTTTTTCCCTATAAATGGATTCCATTTAGCTTTGGAGTAGCCACTGGGCATGTCATAATGAAAACTGCTACAAGGTACTGTACAACAAATATAACCAACCTGATATTGAGGTAGAAAGAATCAATCTTCTCAATGAAAAAGCCACCAGACCAATAACATCCTGGAATGTCTCGCAGGCAGATACACAAGAGTTGATCCATGTCAAGACGGGGCCAATGGAAGGGAAGCCAGCAGCCTGGGATAGCATGTAACCAGGTAGACTGGGCACGTGGGTCAGTCTGAATTCAGAGAAAATAAATGACGTATAATTTGTTGCATTTTTATTTATACAGAAATACAAATAAATACATACGAACTTTTTTTTTTTTAACATGTTGGCCGTTTCCCACCAAGGCAGGGTGACCCAAAAAGAAAAAAAAATTTATCATCATTCAGCACTTTCACTATCACTCATACATAATCACTGTCTTTGCAGAGGCGCTCAGACATGACAGCTTAGACATCCTTCCAAACTGCCAATACCCTAACCCCCTCCTTTAAAGTGCAGGAATTGTACTTCCCATTTCCAGGACTCTAGTCCGGCTAACCAGTTTCCCTAAATCCTTTCACAAAATATTACCCTGCTCACACTCCAACAGCTCATCAGGTCCCAAAAACCATCTGTCTCCATTCACTCATACATGCTTGTTGAAAGTCCAAGCCCCTTGCCCACAAAACCTCCTTTACCCCCTCCCTCTGACCTTTTTGGGGACGACTCCTACCCCTCCTTCCTTCCCCAATAGATTTATATGCTCTCCAAATCAATGTGACAAGTCAGTGGTTGTCTTCTACCAAGGTAGGGCAACCCAAAACAGGGAACACATTCGCCAAAATTCATTCAATTGTGGGACCAAGAACTAATGCTGAATTCCCTCCCAGTCCCTGCGAACTCAAATAAGTACATAATTATAAACAGGTAATACTCACACAACACACTTACAGATGGGAGATTACAATTATTCAAAAATAGTCTGGATGAAGACTATAGAGGAAGATGGGGTCACCTTACTCCCCTCCAAATTCTTGTCTTCGATTAAGCCAAAGCATCTGGTGTTACTCTCCCCCTAACAAGACATTATCGACCACTCATACATAGATCATTAAAAATAAGTTATATACACAATTCAATTATGAACTGGAGAGTAAGATTACAGTAGAAGTCTGTGATCTAACAATGATGAAGGGAGTTAAATTTAGTCAGCAGCTATCTCCACAACTCCTGGACATGGCTTGAGACAGTGGCTGTCTATGGCCTTTTAAATCCCACCACTAAGAATCAAGCTGATGATGCCTACTATATACATGCCAGATAAAACTTACCACATCCAAACCTAGTCCAGCAGATCAACATTAACTCTTCCTCCTGCGCTCTTTAACGAAAAGCTTCAGATAGCTAATGACTAAACAAATGTAAGGCAAGATAAATTGTACTTTTTTTTTTTTTTTTAACAAGTCGGCCATCTCCCACTGAGGCAGGGTGCTTATTTGACATTTTCAGAGGTACATGGCATGCAACCCTATTTTTTCCATACATTCTTTAAGTATGTTAACACCAAGTTTGATTACATGCCAACTTTCAGGAACATAACCCACCCTCTAACTGATGGTCTACTGGGAGATGGCCGACATGTTGAAAAAAAAAAATAAAAAAATGAAACAAAGATTAAATAACAAAGAATAATTTAACACCAGGTATGGAGAAATCAGGAAACAGTAAGAAAAAGGTTAGAAGCAATACAGTAATTAAAAAACCAAATTACTTATAAATAATTAAAAAACAAGAATGAATACAAAAATGTAAGGAGAAAACGAAGACACTTATGGATATATGACTGTGATTTTACAATGAGTGCGAATGATGGTGAAAAGGGTTTCTTTCCTTGGGTCACCCTGCCTTGGTGGGAGATGGCTAGTGTGTTGAAAAAAAGAAAATATTATGTTGACTTACAAATGAAGTTGTGAAGCACTTTTGGGCAATAATTAACTCATGTGAAGATCTATTTTCAATCTGGAACCTGGGTGAAAACGTGACCACATAAGTATCTCTGTAACGGCCACGACCTGGTCTCACATCGATACCAACAATATAAACGTGGTCAGGACGGGTATCAGGAGGGCTTACTCTTAGTCGCCTCACCCACGTTCCTTGAGTCAAGGGCAGTTTGTGGCAGAACTATAAAAGAATAAGATGAAGTAAATTAAACACAATCAAATATACAAGCATGAAAAGCTCTAAAAAGATTAAATTTGCTAACCCAGGCCATTATAAAATAGTAGTAAATAGTTTACTTATAGTATTACAGTAATTGAAAGTAAAGCTGTGGAACTGCTTTTATTAACAAATAAAGTTAAGCAATCCTAATGACTTAAACCTCAAGACAGTTGCAAAGGGGCAAAAAAGGATAGTGTAATACATCCATTTTCCTATGGACAAAGAGGTGCTAACATTTTTTGTTTTCAGAAGTAAATCTTTTGCTTCTGATGAAGTAAATTAGTTGCAGTTTTCTTAAATCATTCAAAAATAGAAAATAAAGATTACCTCAATTAAGATTTCTTGAAACTGTATACTTCAGCAAAGAAAAATTTAATAACATTCTTACCTGTGGACGTGAATCGGGATGCAACTGGCTACCAACTCGAGAAATCAGCATGGGACTGGCATCACGATCAGTAAAAGAAAAGAGTAATGGGGCTGCACAGCGAGCAACTTCATGTTCCTTGTCCTGGCCTATATGAAAAGTAAAAATAATTAGAGTAAGCTAATGCACTGATTTTTTTTTTTTCAAAGATATCATTAAACATGTTAGACAGGAGTTATTGGAAACAAGTGGTTTTTAATGGCTGTGCTGTTGGAGTGTGAGCAAAGTAATATTTATGAAGAGATTTAGAAAAACAAATTAGCCAAACTAGAGTCCTGGAGGTGAAAAGGGCAGTGCCTGTGCTCAAAGAGGGATGGCAATTGGTTTTTAATTTTTTTATTAACACATTGGCCATTTCCCACCAAGGCAGGGTGGTCTGAAAAAGAAAAACTTTCATCATTCACTCCATTGGTATATAGAAAGAGTCTCATAAGAATCACTCTTAGCTTATCATGAGGTATCATTCATGAATATAAAGTGTGACTATTACTGAGGCAAGGAATAATTACTTCCTGTAGGCATGACTTAAAGAATGGAAAAGTGCATGAAAACAAAATATTTATTTATAAAATAACAAGTAATGGACATACCAGCAGCATCAGATGATACTCCTTCCTGTTTGAAGATAAGAGGCAGGCCTGTTTTGTTGATCAACCAGTATCCTGCATACACAATCACCTGAAAAAAAAAAAAAAAAAAAAAAAAAGCCTACAAACTATAGTTTAATAGGGAGAAGCAAGAACATGGTAAGTTTTTAGAGATTCTGGTAACAAGTACTGATAAGTCAAATGGCTTTTAAAACTGTAAACAAACAAGCAACAAAACAACTTTATAAAACAAATGAACATGTGAACATACACAAAATAGGTAAAATACCAAAATATATGTATATGATTGTGAAACTTTCACTGTCCATTCAAATTTCAACTTGTGAGTGAATTGAATTGAGGCAGAAGAGTGTTTCTCCACTCAAAACTTCCTCCTTTGGTAGGTTAGGTCAGGTTCCTTAGGTTTCAATGTTTATGAGTGTGGGCAGGGCTTGCTAGTAGATATATAATTTTCTGGCCATGGAAGAAGTGATTAGGTTTGACATGTGATTAAGCAATAGCAGTGGTGAAGATTAATCATGTAGCAAACTCTGTCAGTTATGATGGAAGTGTGCTATAAATAGAAAATCTTCTTCTGAATGAAGATCCCATAATATTGCTGTGGTTGATAAGTTTAATTAGATCAAAGGTATATAATACTAACAAGTGGAAGAAGGCAACACCTGAGTATCTTTATTTGAGAGTTGTTTTGTCCATCAGGGGGCTTATCAATTTAATACAGAGACTTAAGAAAGGATGTAGGTAATAGGTTGGTAGACAGCAACCACCCAGGGAGGTGTACTACCATCCTGCCAAGTGAGTGTAAAACAGAAACCTGTTAAGAAATCAATATACAGTAAACCGTCGTTTAACACGATTTTCTTTGCACATTTTGGCCATAGCACGACTGAAGAATTGCGGCATATTTTTGTTTAACACTTCATAAAATTGTTTAACACAGTTGCAGGAGGGGAAAAGATTTTTGAGAACGAGGTCGCCCACGGGGTGGGATGGACTACAGCAATCCCCTGCCAGCATCAGCCAACCCCTGCCAGCATCAGCCATCCCCTGCCAGCATCAGCCACCTCCACTCTCAATGACTTGACTGATTTGACTGACTTACTGAATGAATGACTTGACTAACTTACTGACTTGACTGACTTACTGACTTGACTTAACCCTTTCAGGGTCGAGAGGGCCTCTCCTAAACTTGTTCTCAGGGTCAAAAAATTTTTGGAAAAAAAAAAAAAAAAAAAATTATTTTTTCTGATGAAATGATAGAGAATCTTTTCCCGATCATAATGACACCAAAAGTATGAAATTTGATGGAAAACTTATGGAATTATGCTCTCCTGAAGTTAGCGGTCTCGACAATGTTGACGGATCAGGGATTTCGCCCACTTTGTTTTCAGCCGATTTCAGTGTACTAGTCAACAAAAATCATACCTATTTCACTAGAACTCCATCTTTTCTATCGAATGAGTACAAGAAACCACCCATTTACCGATTTCAAGTATCCAATAAAGTGGTCAGAAATTGGCAATTTTGCCAATTTCACACAAATTTCAGAAGATGCCAATTTCTAAATAGGGTCCAGAATAAGCAAGACAGACATTCCTGGCACTAAAATAACATTTTCTCTGTTCATCAGTCACATCCCCAGGCCCCTCTTACATCTCTTTTGCTTTCCACTTTGAATTTTTATTCTCACAAAAAATAGAAGATTTACTGTCATGCAGACTACTGCATCAGTGTAGAAATGGTATATATAATATCAGTGCACTTGTGAAAGAATATTAGACTCACCAGTTGACATGTATTGGAAGCTTGGCATGATTTGTAACTTTTGAAATTTGGTAAAAATCGAACATTTCTGCTAATTTGAGCTCAATTTCAAGGTACTTTTCATTATGAAACCATTCAAAATCATCTCAATTTCTGTAATATGTGTTCCATTCTATAAAATGAGACCAGGAAAACTAGAATACAACCATAAATACCATACGAAAATACACTGCAAAGTCGCTGTTTTAAACCAAAAACACAGTCGGAGTTTTTTTTCTCCTCATTATGCAGTGTGCTGCAAGTTTTTTTTATACTGTGCATACTGACCATATAGACCCATTCTTTCATATGTAGGCCTAACAGCTTTCTCTCACTAGATTTGAAGGCGCTAGAATTTAGGCGTTCTAGTACGTCAATAACCCTACTGCATAAGCCGTACTAGTACGTCGGAGACCCTGAAAGGGTTAATGGCTTACTGACTGACTTGAGTGACTTACTGAATGACATGACTTGACTGACTGACTTACTGAATTGACTTACTGAATTGACTTACTGACTTGACTTACTGACTTGACTGATTTATGCACACTCCAGTGCAACCATCGACTTCAGTACCAGTACCTCTACCATCCAACTCAGCCCAGTAGGGCCACAGCATAACTCTCCACTCCCTTCACAATCATCAACACCAGCACCAACAATTTAAGGTAAGAAATACTATTATTTCTTTTGCATTTGTAGTCTTAAGCAGTAAAAACAACATAATACAGTGGAACCTCAAATATCGAACTTTCTTCAGTCCAGAAGGCTGTTCGAGTGCCTTTACTGAATGAATTTATTCCCATCAGGAATAATGTAAATTAGATTAGTCCATTTCAGACCCTCAAAAATACACTTATAAAAGCACTTACAAAAATACACTTACATAATTGGTTGTGTTGGGAGCAGTTCGATTTTTGAGGTTCCACTGTACATCATGATAATGAACTACAATTACAAATTCCTTTTATTTTTGTAAGATCTGGAGGTGTAAAAAAAAAAAAAAAAAAAAAAAAAAAAAGTTGTTTGGCTTTTGGGGGGGGGGGGCTCCCAGGAACTTAACCCTATTTTTCCCATAAGTTCTTCAGTTTGTAGTTTGTTTAACACAGTTTTGTCTAACATGGCGTTTTCAAGAACCTAACTATCGTGTTAAACGACGGTCTACTGTATAACATGTACAGCACATTTTAAGTTAAACAGCATATAAAGTTCTTTGCCTCATAACAAATGATAATGATTATTATTTAACTGTGCTATATCTTAAATATATTGGCTACTAACCTTAAGAGCACCTCCATACTGTGGTCGAATTTTCAGATTAACATAGAGGAAGCGTTTCTGAATGTCTTGAAGTTTAAGGGTCATCATATATGGCGATGTTGCAGGATTCAGAGTGATCTCTCCACATGAATGAAGTGTATCTGTCCATATAGACAACGATATGCTCTTTGTGGGGTCAACAGAATGCAAGCAAGCATCTTCTCCAGGCTTGACTCTACCATGGCTTTCTGTTGCCTTCATTTCATAATGTATATCATAAGGTAAAAGATTTACCAATGTCAATGGGCTTATCAATACAATAGTGTGACCAGGCTGAACCTGAAACAAATGAAAGGATACTGATTATATATGAAGCAGGGAGGCTTCAGAGTGGGTAGGGGATGTGTAGATCAAGTGTTTACATTGAAGCATATATGTGAACAGTATTTAGATAAAGGTAGGGAAGTTTTTTATTGCATTTATGGATTTAGAAAAGGCATATGATAGAGTGGATAGAGGAGCAATGTGGCAGATGTTGCAAGTATATGGAATAGGTGGTAAGTTACTAAATGCTGTAAAGAGCTTTTATGAGGATAGTGAGGCTCAGGTTAGGGTGTGTAGAAGAGAGGGAGAATACTTTCCGGTAAAAGTAGGTATTAGACAGGGATGTGTAATGTCACCATGGTTGTTTAATATATTTATAGATGGGGTTGTAAAAGAAGTAAATGCTAGGGTGTTTGGGAGAGGGGTGGGATTAAATTATGGGGAATCAAATTCAAAATGGGAATTGACACAGTTACTTTTTGCTGATGATACTGTGCTTATGGGAGATTCTAAAGAAAAATTGCAAAGGTTAGTGGATGAGTTTGAGAATGTGTGTAAAGGTAGAAAGTTGAAAGTGAACATAGAAAAGAGTAAGGTGATGAGGGTATCAAATGATTTAGATAAAGAAAAATTGGATATCAAATTGGGGAGGAGGAGTATGGAAGAAGTGAATGTTTTCAAATACTTGGGAGTTGACGTGTTGGTGGACGGATTTATGAAGGATGAGGTTAATCATAGAATTGATGAGGGAAAAAAGGTGAGTGGTGCGTTGAGGAATATGTGGAGTCAAAAAACGTTATCTATGGAGCAAAGAAGGGAATGTATGAAAGTATAGTAATACCAACACTCTTATATGGATGTGAAGCTTGGGTGGTAAATGCAGCAGCGAGGAGACGGTTGGAGGCAGTGGAGATGTCCTGGTCTAAGGGCAATGTGTGGTGTAAATATATGCAGAAAATTCGGAGTGTGGAAATTAGGAGAAGGTGTGGAGTTAATAAAAGCATTAGTCAGAGGGCAGAAGAGGGGTTGTTGAGGTGGTTTGGTCATTTAGAGAGAATGGATCAATGTAGAATGACATGGAAAGCATATAAATCTATAGGGGAAGGAAGGAGGGGTAGGGGTCGTCCTCGAAAGGGTTGGAAAGAGGGAGTAAAGGAGGTTTTGGGGGCTAGGGGCTTGGACTTCCAGCAAGCGTGCATGAGCGTGTTAGATAGGAGTGAATGGAGGCGAATGATACTTGGGACCTGACGATCTGTTGGAGTGTGAGCAGGGTAGTATTTAGTGAAGGGATTCAGGGAAACCGGTTATGTTCATATAGTCGGACTTGAGTCCTGGAAATGGGAAGTACAATGCCTGCACTTTAAAGGAGGGGTTTGGGATATTGGCAGTTTGGAGGGTTATGTTGTGTATCTTAAGGCTTAAGGCTTCAAAGGAATTGTGAACGGGGATGGTGTACTCATTATCACCTACTGTCACCATGGGATGGTTTGACTGGGGCGCTCGAATTCCCCCGAATTGGAAGAATGAACCTGGTTCTGGTTATTTTGAGAACCACGATATCTGTTTCCTCTACAGGTTCTGCGGTTGGAACGGCCACGGAAAGACCTAGAGTACTGAAGGTTATAGAGAGCATTGCACTCAGATGTGTCATGTCCATGTATTCTATGATAAGTACAGTAGGGAAGATCTGGGTACTCATCATCAGTACGACGTCTCTTAGGGTAACTATCAGGACAATTAATTGCAACATGGCCATGGAGACCCCTGTTATAACAAGTCCGCCGACTATGGTTACTGAATGTACTATGAATACTACGAGGTTTATAACTGGTCCTTGGTGATCGCTGAGATGGTTGACGACCACGATTTGTCTCTGTGGCGCAAACAAGAGGTGGATTGCAGACTGAAGCCATATGTGTGCAAATTACTTTTGATCATGGAAAGTACCTGGGGGCACAAGGAACGTACATGATTTAAGGTAGTAGTGGTTCTTCGTACAGTTGGAGAGTATTAGCTCAAAGCACACAGAAGCCGATGGCATAGTTCATTGGATTGCTCCAAAAGTGCTATTTTAGCAGCGATTCTGTAATGGTTTAAGCTCTTCAGTGGAGAAAGCTGATGACTGGACGATTGCTAACTATGATGCTAAAAGTTTGTCTAATCTACAGACATCACTCAACGATTCATTACTCATGGGTGTAGATTCCTAGTTCCCCTAAAGAAGACATATGGATCAGGCTGTTTTTCTGGACAAGGAAAAGAACGAATCAGTTCCTCATATTGGTGACCCTTAGTAAGATTCCTTAAGTAGCATATCAAGGAGATCACAACGTCAAACAGAGCAGGGGGATCGATGAAGGAGCTTCTTTAGCAAGTCTGATAGGACTTTCAGATGAAGGAGGACCTTCAACTAGAGCACCAGCACGAGAACGAATGGCTTGCAAACATGCTTAAAGACTATGTACCTGGCCAATTGAATAAAAGGTAAGCATCAGGGAATCCCGAGTATAACTATAGTATCTTCTGGTGTCTGGTGGTCGGTCGGCAGTCGCTAAGGAACTGTGAGGACTGAGGACAGGGGGCGGCAACAGTAGTGAGAGGTTGAGTGTCGCATTTCCACTATAGTATCACTTGACGGTTATGTGAGACATATGGCAAAGAAGTTGCACGAGAACAAATAGGCAAAAATAATGAAACTATAAAAATGATAAAAATGCTAGAATTGAAATAAAAGATAAGCAACTAATTTGCAGAAAGTAATAAAAAAATGTCTAAGATACACTGCAAGAGGAAGGACAAGCAATGTAAAGGATATTGGCAAGAAAAAAAAATTACATTGGAAAATTTTTACAAGTAAAAAAAATATTACTGGAGACTGGAAATTAAATGCAAAATGAGCTGTCTTTACTCATGCTAATAAGAACATAATTAGAAAATATTTAAATCAATGTAAAAGTAGAAAATCAAATCACCTAAATTGTATGCAACGGGAGGGATAATTGGGAAATTTAAATATTTTCTAAGAATGCATAAACAAAATTAAAAATATTAATGCAAGACAACATCAGGAAATTAATAAAATGAAAAAACAAGATGCATATAATGAAATGTGAATAATAATGCATAAAAATATCAATAAAAGCAACTAATTCACTGCAGAACAATTAACAAAATAATTCACTGCAGAACAAGTGCAACAAAAATAATTCACTGGCAGAACAAGTTCAACAAAATAATGCACTGCAGAACAGTGCACAAAAAAGGTGTAGAAATAAGCCCTGCAATAATAAAGTCCTCACTGGGGAAACTCAGGTTAAATAATAAAATAAAAATATGACGAAAAATGATTGAAACACTTAACACTTATTGTAAATTAGACAAAACACTTACTCAAACAGAGTAAAGAAAAACACTTACGTTAAACGTATTGAAATTACATCAAGAGTGATTGTTCAAAGAAATATTAAAATATGAAATAAAAATAAAACAACGGAACAAAACGGGAAGGTTAACACTTACAAAGTGGTGAGGCAAGTGTAACACTTAAAGTGGGAGGGAGTGTAACAACTTACAAGTGGTGAAGCAAGTGAAACCACTTACAAGTGGCGAGGGAAGTGTAACACTTACAAGTGGCGGTGGCACACAACACTTAATCACGTATTCATTATTTTAGTATATTCTTACAACAAAATCTTGCTGTGACTGATACGACAAAAATTTGCTGGCAAAAACAATGGTACACAAGTCTGCGAAAAAATTAGAGGAATGAGACACTGCTGGCATACGAAAAAAAAAGGTACACATAGAAATAAATGGATAATTTGGTATACTGGGATTGAATATCAGCATTGTTCACCGTGTTCATTTCTTTTCTCCTGTGCTTGCAGTTTGAGATAGTAGATTCGTTCTCCCTTGCTCATATTGCGTTGTTATAGCAGTTAATTTTTCACCGGGGGGAGTCATCACTCACGAGTTTCGTTATTCTCCAGTAAGAAAGAACGATCCCTTGTGTTCTGGTGATTCGATTCCTGCTCCAGGATGATCTTATTCTTACTGTGAAGCCACCAGCACCCATCAGTGACTTTGTCATGAACCAAGAATTACTGTAATGAAACAGCGAGTTGGGTACTCCTAGCAGAAGAAGACGTATTTTTACGTTAGTTATTCACAGTCACTAGTGATGTAAGCCTTACAGCTAGTTCACGAATTGTACCAGGTGTTGCCACCTGGTATGGATGTTCAGTAAAACAAGCCAGATTGAAATACTTTTGGCCTCGTATGGCAACGATTATTCTGAGTATGTTGAAGAAATGTATGTCTGCATGGCAACTAAGGAAAATGCTAATGGTCCTAATCCAATCCAAGTATATCCAATCACTAGCGAACCTTGGGAAAGAGTTTGCGTAGAGTTGTTCAACTAATTTCCAATGTTCCCTCATGGACAACAAACATCTGTGTGTTATGGTAGACCATTTCAACCAAATATTGTGTAGTAGGTTAGTTTCCTATTGCAGATAAGACTGCCGAGACAGTAGCTAAAGCGTATTAAAGAATGCATTATCTGCAGGGCATACCACCCTACGTCTTAGTAACAGATATGGAGGGTGATTCTGTAATGAGTTTTTTGAAAATTTGTCTGTTACCTTGTACAAGATCTCTAAATCAACCATTGTATTCCTCAATCATCCTGCCAGCATGGGTTAGCGGAACGAACAATAAGAAAGTACTTGATGTCTTGAGAGGCACTATCAATCCCAACAGTGAAAAACTTGGGATGAAGTATATACCTGGATGTGCAGGGTGCTATAAATTCGCTTACATGTTCTATAGGTGACACTCCACTTTATGCATTATTCGTTGTTGTAGAATAAACGTTTGCCTTATGAGTTGTTATATTCTAATCGTAAACCCAAATTTACAACCCCTGATGATTTCATAGCAACTCGTTACATGCTTTGCTCAAAGTGTTTAGAAGAATCCGTGAAACACTTCATAAATCAAACAGCAGCATGTACAAGAGGTCGCAAAACACTCGAGCCAAAGCCATCCAAAATCAAGTAGGTTCGAGAGTTATGCTGATTAACTTTAACAAAACGTCTGCAATGCCGAGCTTGATCAAACGTTTGTTGGTCCTTATCGGAGTAGTTGAACATATCACTGGTAATAAGAATAAGGTTAGAGAGATTAGTACTTGCGGCAGTATTTAAAGAATCGCCATTAGATCATATGGAAGTTAGTATGTGGATGATAATGATGTCCAACAGACTTAATTGACAGACTCTGACAATCTTCCTGATCCTGTACTCTCTTCCTACGGATACTCAGTCAGACGATCAACCTGAATGTCGTTATTCCCTCGTCACGACAGGTATGAGAATCCTCAAGTATCTTTGTAACCTCCAATTAGATTTTGCCTCAAATACAGCATGAGTTAGCCAAATGCAACAGAGTTTGATCCTCCAGAGATGGACACCCATTTGCCTATGTCAATCTTACCTCGCAGAGTTGGGGTTAAATGTAAATAGCCTGTATAGATGAATAATTACAGTATTCAAACTTATCAGTATTCAAGAATTTTTTTTTTGTGTTCACGTTCTCTCCGATTCGGAGAGTTAACAGTCTAGATTTTGAGTGCACCGAATCTGCCTTTCTGTTAAAACTTCTTTTATTGTATATATTCCTTCCTCAGAATCCGTAGAGCACATGGAATACAGATCGAGCGATCAAATTTTTTTTTATCACTTCTATTGTGTAATTTCATTCGAAGTGTTCATTCGAATGAGTTGCGTTTATATTATATCTTGTATTGCAGTACTGTTCAGTTACGTAAGCTTCCATTCCAATGTTCTACTTATGTATGTTATAATGTATAATTGTTGTGTACTTTGACATTGTATAGAATAAGCCAAGCCGTATACCTGCCATCTCTTAGTCTGTATTAGTGTATGTCGGGACGACATACATTAGCGTCGCGAAGCTCTCAGTAGTAGTCTCCAGTTACCAGTAACCAGTGGACAGTAGATGATCGCTACAAAAAACCGTCTCTGCGTGAATCACTGTCTGTATTCATATTGTGGCTGACCACTGCAGTATTCAAAACACCCCCTCACATAATGGGTCTGGGTTATTAGTTGTAACGGAGTGAGCAAGGAGGTGGTCACGGCTGTTTGGCCTCCATACTTACCGTTATCATTATACGTCTTCCAGATACTGAGTATTTTTACCCAATCACCTGTTCGAACCCCACATGATATATATATATATATATATATAAATATATATATATATATATATTATATATTTATATATATATTTTTTTTTTTTTTTTTTTTTTTTTTCAAGAGTCGGCCGTTCTCCCACCGAGGGCAGGGTGACCCAAAAAGAAAGAAAATCCCCAAAAAAGAAAATACTTTTCATCATCATTCAAACACTTTCACCACACTCGCACATTATCACTTTTTTGCAGAGGTGCTCAGAATACAACATCTGAAGCATACTCATATAATGATACACAACATATCCCTCCAAACTGCCAATATCCAAACCCTCCTTTTAAGTGCAGGCATTGTACTTCCCATTTCCTGGACTCAGTCGAACTATTATGAAATAATCGGTTTCCTGAATCCTTCACTAAATGATTAGTCCCTGCTCACACTTCAACAGATCGTCAGGGTCCCAAGAGTACATTCGTTCTCCATTCACTCCTATTAAACACGCTCACGCCGCTGCTGGAAGTCCAAGCCCTTAACCACAAACCTCCTTACCCCATCTCTCCAACCCTTTCGAGGACGGACCCCCTACCCGCCCTTCCTTCCCTATGATTTATTATGCTTTCCTTGTCATTCTACTTTGATCCATTCTCTCTAAATGACCAAACCACCTCAACAAACCCTCTTTGCCCTTGACTAATACTTTTATTAACGCCACACCTTCTCCTAATTTCCACACTCCGAATTTTCTGCACTAATATTTTACACCACACATTGCCCTTAACCAGGATCTCCACTGCCTCCAAACCGTCTCCTCGCTGCTGCATTTACCACCCAGCTTCACACCATATAAGAGTGTTGGTACTACTATACTTTCATACATTCCCTTTTTGCCTCCTAGAGAACGTTTTGACTCCACAGATCCTCAACGCACCACTCACTTTTTTTTCCCTCATTCAATTCTAGGCTTAACCTCATCCTCATAAAATCCATCCGCCGACACGTCAAATCCCAAGTATCTTGAAACATTCACTTCTTCCATCTTCCTCCTCCCCAATTGATAATCATTTTTTTCTTTATCTAAATCATTTGACACCCATCACCTTACTCTTTTCTTGTGCACTTTCAACTTTTCTACCTTTACACACATTCCCAACGCATCCACTAACCTTTGCAATTTTTCTTTAGAATCTCCCATACGCACAGTATCATCAGCAAAAAGTACTGTGCAATTCCATTTTGAATTTGATTCCCCATAATTAATCCACCCCTCTCCCAAAACCCCTAGCTTTATTCCTTAACAACCCCATCTATAAATATATATTAAACAACCATGGTGACATTACACATCCCTGTCTACGACCTCTTTTACGGGAAAATAGTTCCCTCTCTTCGACACACCCTACCTGCGCCTCATATCTTCTTACAAACTCTTTACAGCATTTAATTAAACTTACCACCTATTCCATATACTTGCAACATCTGCCACAATGACTCTCTATCCACTCTCTCATATGCCTTTTCTACCTCCATAAATGCAATAAAAAATTCTACCTTTATCTAAATACTGTTCACATATAGGCTTCATGTATACACATGATTCTACAATCCCCTACCCACTCTGAAACCTCCTTGCTCATCCGCAATCCTACATTCTGTTTACCTCTACTTCTTTCAATTAAACCCTACCGGACAATTTTCCTGGTATACTCAGTAAGTTATTCCTCTATAATTTTACAGTTCTCTTTGTCCCTTTCCCTTTATATAAAGGGGACTATACATGCTCTCCGCCAATCCCTAGGTACTTCCTTCTTTCATTACATTTATGAACAAAAGTACAACCACTCCAGTCCACTATTTCCCCCCTGCCTTTTAACATTGCAGTCTGATCCATCAGTAACAGCTGCTTTACCCCTTGCATTTTACGTAATGCCTACGTACCGTCCCCCACACTTACATTTGTCTTCTTCACTCCTAAAAGATGTTACCTCCCTGACCAGGCATGAAATTACTGCCTCGTTTCTTCCTTAACATTTAAAAGTTCCTAAAAATATTCTCGCCATCTACCTAATACCTCCATTCCCCATCTACAAACTCCCCTGCTCTGTTTTTAACTGACCAATCCATATTATATATATATATATAATATATATATATATTAGTATAGTCGATATATATGTATTATATATAGCTATATATATATTATATATATATATATATATAATATACTTATTTATATATATTATCCTATATATAGGAAAAGGTGGGGGGTTGTGTGGACCAGGTGTTTACAGTGAACTCTCGCTCTGGCTTCGCTGCTATCACAGTATTTAGATAAGCTAAAGAGCGTCTATGTGGCATATCTGCTTTGGAAAAGGCGTATGACAGGGTGGATTGGGGGGCATGTGGGGATGTTGCAAGTGTATGTGAGGAGGAGGTTACTGAAAGCAGTGGAAGAGTTTTTACGAGGATAGTGTGGGCTCAAGTTACGAGTATGTTGGAAGAGGGGGAAAATTTTTTCCAGTAAAAGTAGGCCTTTGACAATGGATGTTGATGTCACAGTGGTTGTTTAATATATTTATAGATGGGGGTTTAAGAGAAGTAAATGCGAGGGTCTTGGCAAGAGGCGTGGGAGTTACAAGATAAAGAATCCACACACAAAGTGGGAGTTGTCACAGCTGCTCTTTGCGCAGACACTGTGCTCTTGGAGGATTTGAAGAGAAGTTGAAGGATTAGTGGCTGATTTGAGTGGGCTGTGAAAAGAAGGAAATTAAAGGTGAATACAGGAAAGAGTGAGATATGATGGATAACAAACCGATTCGGTGAGATGAGAAGATTGAATATCCTCGCTCTGGCAGGGAGAGAGTATCGGGCGCTCGCCCCCCCCCGTGCAACGTATTCACTCCGCTCTCACTTTGGCGAGTGGACGTGTCAGCGGATGGGTCTATGAAAGATGCGGTGAATCATAGGATGATGAGGGAAAAAGATTAGTGAGTTGTTGCACTTAGGAGTCTGTGGAGACAAAGAACTTTGTCCTTGGAGGCAAAGAGGGGAATGTATGTGCTCGCGGCTCTCTGCTTTTCCCAACGCTCTTATATGGGTGGAAGGCGTGGGTGATGAATGGTGCAGCGAGGAGGAAGGTGGAGGCAGACGGCAGTGGAGATGTCATAGTCTGAGAGGCAATGTGTGGTGTGAATATAATGAGTGATTTCGTAGTTTGGAAGTAAGGAGGAGGTGCGGGTTACAAAACTGTTGTCCCGGGGCTGAGGAAGGGTTGTGAGGTGGTTCGGACATAGTAGTGAGAAGGAGCGAGAACAGAATGACTTCAAGTGTGTATCAGTCAGTAGTGGAAGGAAGGCGGGGGTAGGGGGGCGGTCTAGGAGGGTTGGAGGGGGGGGATAAAGGAGGTTTTGTGTGCGAGGGGCTTGGGACTTCCAGCAGGCATGCGGTGAGCGTGTTTGATAGGAAGTGAATGGAGACAAATGGTTTTTAATACTTGAGCGTGCTGTTGAGTGGGAGCAACGTAAAATTTTATGAGGATTCAGGGAAACGGCAGTGGACTTGAGTTCTGGAGTGGGAAGTACAGTGCCTGCACTCTGAAAAGGAGGGGTGGTTAAGGGTGTTTATGTTGCAGTTTAAAAATGTAGTGTAAAGCACACACGCGACGCGCGTCGCTGACACCGGCGCTCCGGCGCCCTCCCCCTCTGCCCGCGCCCCTTTGCCACTGGCGCGACCCTCCCCCCGCCCCTCGTCCTGAGGTGCTGGCCCACCGGTCCGCGACCCCCCCTGCACACGCGCGGGCGAACCGCACGCGCGGGGTGATAATAAAAAACCTCAAAAAAAAACAATATTATATATTTATATATATATATTATATATTATTATATATATATATATATATTTATACTACGTCGCTCGCTCTGCTCTCCACCGCGCGTCGCGCAGTTCAACCACACCGGCGTTATCCCACCGAGGCGGGGTGGCCCAAAAGGAAAAACGAAAGTTTCTCCTTTTACCCATTTAGTAATATATACAGGACTCGCTAGAGGTTACTAGCCCCTTGCTCCGGCATTTTAGTTGCCTCTTACAACACGCATGGCTTACGGAGGAAGATTCTGTTCCACTTCCCATGGAGATAAGAGGTAAATAACAAGGGAATAAGAACTGAAGAAAATAGAAAGAAAACCAGAGGGGTGTGTATATATGTGCTTGTTACAGGTCTGGTGTAGTGTGCCCTCAGTGTAAGTAGAAGTAGCATGACGTACCTGAATCTTGCATGATCATGAGACAGACAAAAGGACACCAGCAATCTACCTTCATTGTAAAACAAATACAGGCTTTCGTTTTACACTCACTTGGCAGGACGGTGTACTCCTGGCGGTTGCTGTCTACCAACCTACTACCTTGAATATATATATATCTATAAATATATATATGGAAGATATAATTCTATAGGGGAAGAAGCGGGGTAGGGGTAGCCTCGAAAGGGTTGGAGAGAGGGGGTAAGGAAGGTTTGTGGGTAAGGGGCTTGGACTTCAGCAAGCGTTGCCTGATCGTGTTAGATCGGGTGAATGGAGACGAATGGTACTAGGGACTGACGATCTGTTGGCGTGTGTGCTCAGGGTAATATTTAGTGAAGGGATTAAGGAAACGGTTATTTTCATATTGTCGGATTGAGTCTGGAAATGGGAGTACATGCCTGCACTTTAAAGGAGTGGGTTTGGGAGATTGGCAGTTTGGGAGGGATATGTTGTGTATCTTTATATGTGTATGCGTATAGACTGTTGTATTCTGAGCACCTCTGCAAAAACAGTGATAATGTGCGGAAGTGTGGTGAAAGTGTTGAATGTGATGAAAGTATTTTTTCATTTTTGGGGACAGTTTTCTTTCTTTTTTTGGTCACCCTGCCTCGGGGGGGACGGCCGACTGTTGAAAAAAAACAAAAAAAAAAAAAATATATATATATATATATATATATATTATATTATATATAGATTATATATATATATATATATATATATATATATATATTTTTTCAACAAGTCGGTCGTCTCCCACCGGGCCGGGTGACCCAAAAAAAAAAAAGAAGAAAACTCCCCAAAAGAAAAATACTTTCATCATCATTCAACACTTTCACCACATCACACATTATCACTGCTTTTGCAGAGGTGCTCAGAATATAAAACAGTTTAGAAGCATATACGTATAGAGATACACAAAATATCCCTCCAAACTGCAATATCCCAAACCTCCTTTAAAGTGCAGGCATTGTAACTTCCCATTTCATATAGTCGGATTGAGGTCCTGGGAAATGGGAAGTACACTTGCCTGCATCTTTAAAGGAGGGTTTGGGATATGGCCAGTTTGGGAGGGAAATGTTGTGTATCTTTATATGTGTATGCTTCTAGACTGTTGTATTCTGAGCACCTCTGAAAAACAGTGATAATGTGCGAGTGTGGGAAAGTGTTGATATGATCATGAAAGTATTATCTTTTTAGGGAATTTTCTTTCTTTTTTGGATCCCCTGCCTCGGCCGTGGGGATCGCTAGTGCCGACTTGTGAGAGAAATAAAAAAAAAAAAAACATACATATATACATACAAATATAATGCAGTGAATCTCTCGTAGTTTGGAAAGATTAGGAGATGTGCGGGATTATCAAAACTGTTGTCACAGGGCTGAGGACGGGTTGCTGAGGTGGTTCGGGACATGTAGAGAGAATGGAGCGAAACCAGAATGACTTCAAAGAGTGTATCCGTCTGTAGGGGTAAGGAAGGCGGGGTAAGGGTCGGCCAGGAAAGGTTGGAGGGAGGGGGTTAAAGGAGGTTTTGTCGTGCGAGGGCTTGGACTTCAAGCAGGCATGCGTGAGCGTGTTTGCTAGGGACGTGACGGAGACAAATGTTTTTAATACTTGACGTGCAGTGGGAGTGTGAGCAAAGTTTACATTTATGAAGGGTTAGGGAAACGGCCGGCCGGGACTAGAGTCCTGGAGATGGGAGTACAGTGCCTTGCACTCTGAAGGAGGGGTGTTAATGTTGCAGTTTTTTAAAAACTGTAGTGTAAGCACCCTTCTGGGCAAGACAGTGATGGGTGAATGTTGGTGAAAGTTTTTCTTTTTCGGGGCCACCTGCCTTGGTGGGAAATCGGGCCAGTGTGCTAATAAAAAACAAAATAATAAAAATATACATAATACAATATATACATAAATTATATACTAATTATACATACTTATTAAATACATAACATACTTACATACATACAGTAAATGCTGAAGGGCATCTTATCTGGAAAGATAAGTGTGTGCAAAATTATAGGGCGGAAAAGTCTATTGAGTATACCTTGGCAAAGTGTATGGTAGAGTTCTTATTGAAAGATTAGAGCAAGACGGAGAATAGGATAGCAGATGAACAAGGAGGCTTTTGGAAAGGTAGGGGGTGTGTGGACAGGTGTTTCCCGTGATCATATAAGTGAACAGTATTTGTATAAGGGCTAAGGTCTTTGTGCATTTATGGATTTGGAAAGGGGTATGAACAGGGTGGATGGGGGGCAATGTGGCAGATGTTGCAGGTGTTATTATGGTGTAGGAGGTAGGTTACTGAAGCAGTGAAGAGTTTTTACGAGGATAGTGAGGTCTCAAGTTAGAGTATGTAGGAAAGTGGGAAATTATTTCCCTGTAAAAGTAGGCCTTAGACAAGATGTTGATGTCACCGTGGTTGTTTAATATATTTACAGATGGGGTTGTAAGAGAAGTCAATGCGAGGGTCTCTGGCAAGAGGGTGGAGTTAAAGATAAGAATCCTAACGTGGCCCCCCCCCCCCCCCCCCCCCCCCCCCCCCCCCCTCGTAGTCACAGTTGCTCTTTGTGATGGACCTGTGCTCTTGGGAGATTCTGAAGAGAAAGTTGCAGAGATTGGTGAGGAATTTGGTTACGGTGTGCAAAGAAGAAATTGAAAGTGAATACAGGAAAAGAGTAAGGTTATGAGGATAACAAAAAAGATTAGGTGATGAAAAGATTGGATATCAGATTGGAGGGAGAGGGTACTGGAGGAGTGTGAATGTATTGAGGTATTTGGGGTGGACGTGTCAGCGGATGGGTTTATGAAAGCTGAGGTGAATCATAGAATTGATGAGGGGAAAAGGGTAAGTGGTGCACTTAGGAGTCTGTGGAGCAAAGAACTTTGTCCTTGGAGGCAATCCTGAGGGGAATGTATGTGAGTATAGTTTTACCAACGCTCTTATATGGGTTGTGAAGATGGAGTAATGAATGTTGCAGCGAGGAGAAGGCTGGAGGCAGTGGAGATGTCATGTCTGGAGCAATGTGTGGTGTGAAATAATGCACGAGAATTCGGTTAGTTTGGAAATTAGGAGGAGGTGGACGGGCCCATTACAAAACTGTTGTCATAGGCTGAGGAAAGGATTGTTGAGGTGGATTCGGCTGTGTGAGAATGGAGCGAAACAGAATAACTTCAAGAGTGTATCAGTCTGTAGTGGAAGGAAGGTGGGGTAGGGGTCGGCCTAGGAAAGGTTGGAGGGAGGGGGTAAAGGAGGTTTTGTGTGCGAGGGGCTTGGACTTCCAGCAGGCATGCGTGAGCGTGTTTGATAGGAGTGAATGGAGACAAATGGTTTTTAATACTTGACGTGCTGTTGGAGTGTGAGCAAAGTAACATTTATGAAGGGGTTCAGGGAAACCGGCAGGCCGGACTTGAGTCCTGGAGATGGGAAGTACAGTGCCTACACTCTGAAGGAGGGGTGTTAATGTTGCAGTTTAAAAACTGTAGTGTAAAGCACCCTTCTGGCAAGACAGTGATGGAGTGAATGATGGTGAAAGTTTTTCTTTTTTGGGCCACCCTGCCTTGGTGGGAATCGGCCAGTGTGATAATAAAAAGAAAATAAAAAAAGAAAACAGCAATTGAAAAGAAAATCTATATGCTGATTCCCAACTGGAATTGTTCAGAGCACTCCCCTTCCCACCAACTAACTGCTTTCCCTGTATCCTTTCACAAAAGTTACCCTGCTCACACTCCAATAGCAAGCTCATTAAAAAATCCTTTTCTCTATTCACTCTTATCTAACATGCTCACACAAACCTGCCGGATGCTCAAGCGTTTAACCTGTAAACGGTCCAAACGTATACATATATACTTTTTTTCAACATTTGAAAGTATGTAAAAAACTAGATCTTCTTTTTGTTTTTTTACATTTGAAAATGTGTAAAAAAACTTTGATCTACTTTTTTTTTTTGTTACATTTGAAAATATGTAAAAAAACGTAGATCTACTTTTGTAGCACTACACATGTGAACGTAGATCTGCTTCAAAGCCTCTTGTACCTCCCTCCTCATTATTACTACTACTACTATTACTACCAACAGCATGGGCCAGTTATCCTAATGCAGTGCTTGTGCTGTTTCACTGCACACTGCTACCTATATATACCCTCTGTGTCCCTGTACTGTTTGTAATGACTTGACAAAGCTCCTGGAGAGCAAAACAATCCCACAATAAAATGCCACATTAATTGCACATGTGTCCTTCTACCTAGCATACTGTCAGTAATTCTACCAACATTACAACTACATTAACATTTTATCATCAATCCCAATATTGTACTTCACACTTACTAGGAGTTATATCAAGTACTGTAGGGTCAACTTCAATACCTTTATAAACTAGGTACAACAGTGTAACCACTAACCCATTCACTTTGACGAGAAGTTGCATGTGTGGAGTTTGATGGAGTAGGAAGAGGAGCATCTACAGGAAAATTCTCTCTCTTAACATGAGCACAAAATCTGTGAATTTGAAAGTTAATGGCTATGTTAATAAAACATACTATAAAAGTCCTCACATTTACTTTAACCCATGCAGATACTTCTGCGGTAAAATATTAAACAGTACAGTACAACCTAATTGATACCATATTAGCAGGTACTGAAATATACACGTGATTTACTTACATGTGTAAATAAATTATAGCATTACCGTACATGCTCTAAGATTTTTATTATTAGCACTAATTACTATAACACTATTAGCACTAATATCTATAACACTAGATGAATGCTAATTATTGAACAGGATTCCAATCTACCTAATGCTAGCAAGGCAGCTCAAGGTAACAATGACTGCAATGTATTATAATCATTACAGAACTTTTTAAACACAATACATTTACCAAATACCTCAACATTTAGTTTACTAACCAGTTACAGAAGCTGATGATCCAATAGACACACAAATTATGGTAGCTTTGGAAGATTTTTTATAACAGTATTTAGCTTGCAAATAAAACAAATTAGTGCACTACTTTTTTTTAGATTAAAAAACAGGAATACAGTAACAAGCATGATAATTTGCTACATTATATACATATGTGCAAAACAAACACAGAAGAACAAGCGAAACAAAAGCATAACAGACACAAACCCACAAATCTGACTCCCTTGAGGTCAAGACTATGCCAATTTCCAGAATTTTCACCAATTTGAGGAACAAAATAAAAAAATTACTGGTGGAGTATGGGTGGTGATCAGGGAAGGTGTTAGGCTGAGGTAACCGGGGAAGCGACCGAAAAGGCTGATTAAATATTAGAATTTGTACATTAATTAAAAAACTTCTCTTGCATTATATTTTGCAGTTTCTAGCAGCTCTACACATTTCATAAATAATACAAATCTCACTCCAAAACTTTTTCATTCTCTGTAGAATTTGTGGATAAAACCTCACCAACTGTCTCAAGGAGAACCATTGAGAGAGAATGAGAGGTCATAACAATAAATTTTGCAGAGAATAACAGTTTTGTTGAATTTAATAGTTAAAAACAAAAAATGGGAGTTATTGGATAGGGAGGAGCCTTGGCCGAACTGTCGAAAAAAAAAATTAAGGAGGCAAGGTACCTAGGGACTGGCAGAAAGCGTGCACAGTTTCTTTGCATAAGGAAAACAGGGATAAAAGGGCATGTAAGAATAAAAGAGGAATAAGCCTGTTAACTTTACCAGGTAAAGTTATTACTGAAAGAATTATGGGTAGGACGGAGAATAGGATTACAGAGGAACAAGGTTTTAGGAAGGGCATGGGATATGTAGACCAAGAATTTACATTGAAGCATGTAAGTGAACAATTCTTAGATAAAGGCAAGGAACTTTTTGTTGCATTTATAAATTTAAAAAAGATATATGATAAAGTAGCTAGGGAAACAATGTGGCAAATGTATGGAATGGGTGGTAGGTTATTAAAAGTAGTTAAGAGTTTTTATGTGGATAGCAAGGCTCAGGTTAGGGAATGTAAGGGGGATTATTTTTCAGTAAAAGCAGGTCTTAAATAGGGATGTGATGTCACCATGGTTCTTTAACACATTTATAGATAGGGTTGTGAAAAAAAACTGTGAATGCTAGGGTGTTGGGGAAAGATGCGAGATTTAAGATGATATACCTAATACATTCAAACTGGTGATTGCAGTGAGTGATGGTGAAAGTGTTCTTTTTTAGGTTACCCTACCTCAGTGGAAGATAGTCAGTGTGTTAAAAACAAACCTAATACAAAGTGGGGGTTTATTAGTTATTTTTGCCGATGACATGGTTCTCTAGGGAGATTCTCAGAAGTTGCTGCAAAGGCTGGAACACAAATCTGGGAGGGTATGTAAAAGAATGAAATTAAAAGTGAACATAGGATGAGCAAGGTAATAAGAATAACAAGAAATTTAGGGAATGAAAGCCTGGATATCAGTTTGGAGGGAGTATGGATGAAGTAAATGTGTTAAGATATTTGGAAGTGGATCTGTCAGTAGATGGTTCTACGAAAGATGAGGTGGACAATAGAATTGATAGTGGAAGGTGGGCAGTGCACCGAGACATCTGTAGAGACAAAGAATGATATTTGTTAAGCCAACATTGTTACATGAGTGTAAAGCAAGGAGGATGTCGGTGACAGTGGAGATAGCATGTCTGAGGGCAATGTGCTGTGTGAATATTATGCAGAGAATTTGCATCTTGGAGATTAGGTGGTGTGGGGTTGCCAATAATGTTATGCAAAGGGCAGAGGAGGGGTTGTTGAGGTGGTTTGGATATAGTATAAAGAAAATGGTGAAAAACACAATGACCTTTTTTTTTTTGTTTTTAAACATGCTGGCCATTTCCCACCGAGGCAGGGTGACCCAAAAAGAAAGAAAAACCCAAAAAGAAAGAAAAACCCAAAAAGGAAGAAAAAAACTTTCATCATCATTCAACACTTTCACCGTCACTCATGCACAAACACTGTCTTTGCAGAGGTGCTCAGATACGACAGCTTAGAAATTAGATGACTATTGACATAAATAAATCGGGTAGAGGGAAGAAGGGGTTGAGTTGTCCCTGGAGGAGGTAGGAGGGAGGGGGTAAGAGAGGTTTTGAGTGCCACAGGCTTGGCCATCCAACAGGCTTGTGTGAGCATTTTATATAGGAGTGGAGGCAAGTGGTTTTTATGATTTGCATGCTGTTGGGGTGTGAGCAAGGTAACATTAATAGAGATTCAGGTGAAAACAGTTAGCCAGACTTGAAACCTGGAGGTTAGAAGTACAATGTGCACTCTGAAGGAGTGGGAAGGTTGCATTTTAGAGCATCTGAGCTGTGATGTCAGAACACTTCTAGCAAGACAGTGATTGAATAAAAGATGGTGAGTGTGTTTTTTTTTAGGGTGGGGGTGGGTTGTGGGGTTGTCACCCTATCTTGGTGGGAAATGGCTGATGTATTACAAAAGTATGCATATTCCATGTCCTCTCTTATTCAAAATAACCACTGTGGTAACATAACCTTCCTTTGTGTTATTCACATTTTCTACTGCCAGACTGTTTTATGTAGGACACAACAATGTAAATTCTTTGCAAAACATTTGCAATGACTTAAAAATAAACATCTATCTTCAACATGCCTTCAAGTAAACAGCAATCTAGAGCAAAATTAAACTTATCGACAATACTTAACCAGTTCTGATCTGTGGATTGCTTTCAAATTTACTTTTATAAAACAACTACAGTACAATATTTATCTGAAATCTCCATTCTGAAAGATTTCTAGATCTGAGGGTTCCAGATTTGAAAGTCTGTACCTGTAGCAACAAAACAAAAACAATTCTGCATTTAGTCCAGAGAAAAAGAGGAATAAATCTCTAAGATGGTGAAGGCTGAGACTATGTATTATTATAGTCATAGAGAAGTGCTAAACTCACAAAGGTCATAGAGTACTGCCTGGAAAATGGAAGGGGTGGGGAGGGTAGCTACAATTCCTTGGATCAAGAGCACTTCACCAGCATCAAAGCACCTCTGTCAAAGGGTGAGAATGCGTAGCAGTCTAAATACAAACAAGTACCAAGAGGTTTGTAAAATAAGAGAAATAATGTTTCATGATTCTACCCTCATAAGCCACATTCCTCACACGCCCCCTTGCCCAACAGCTGGTTCGGGGTGGCACACCTGGCACTGAAAATAGTGAATGATGATGACTGTCATATGAACACAATTAAAATACTCATGAGAGAAATAAAGATCACAAAACATAACTGTCAGTGCTGGAAACCCTACGAGTTCTATATGGGGCAGTTATTAACTCTTCAGTATTGCTGAAACTTGATTTAGGGGGTGGTTTTTGCAAAAAACAAAGTAGACTCATAAACCAAAAATTATCAAGGGCATCTTGAGGTTACTCGTTGACATCACTTATTTCAAAGTGCTATAACTTTCCTCCCATTGGTTGAAGTCCTATAGAAGCGTACTTATTCTGAATCAGTACGATTGGGACAATAAAAATAACATCAAATTATACATTTGACCTTCGATTGAGAGTTTGAGGTCATCATTTCACATCTTGGATAGTGGATTCCAGAAAGAAATCACATTTTATTACCAGTTATAAAAAAATTTTTGTATATAAATCATTATATACATAATAACATAGATAAATACTTCTTAGCCATAGCTGGACATAGCAGCATACCAAAAGCTATTTCAGTGGATGGCTGACCACTGATTTCTTCATTTAAGTAAGATCTGTGAGGCTCTATACCCCCTATCCAGCATGCTTCTTCCACTGCATCAGAAACCCTTCCAATACTTGAATGGCATACAGTCCAATGTGTGCCACACTAATTCCCATGTTGTTGAGTAATGTATCATATGTTTCAGGGACCATGACCCCTAAACATTTTAAAGTCTCCCAGCACCTGGGGAGGAGGAGGAGGGAATTAGTTTTGATCCAAGGAGACTAACTCCAACTGCCTAGATCAAGAGCCATTCACCAGTATCAATTCACTTTCTTGAAAGGGTAGGAGAGTATAATTTTTTATCCAATGCATTAGTATTTTTACGAATGTTAAGTGCCTCTGTGGTATTCCTTTATTAAACTGGTAAAAAATTAGTAAAGACATGTAGGATTTTTATTTTAGTGGAATTTGAAGATGATTTATTTTTTCATTGTCTTTCTCTCACATTCCTTCCTCTCTCTCTATGCTTTAGTATACTTTAACAATAAATGCAAATGAATGAATGGAGGAATTGGAGCTTTTCCATACAATGTAGTGCTACCATAGTATTTACCAAGGCAGACCAAGACACATTTATTTCTGGATACTGTCAGCAGTTTTGGGAGGATGGCTCTGATAATTAATACCTTCTAATGGTTCCAGGGATAGCTGCTCCCATGGCCCAGTCTTAGACCCAGCCTCTTACACTAGAAATGAAATATAGTACATATACCACAAACAAAAAATATTAAGAAACACAGAGGAAAAAATTAAATTGATACTGACTGTAACTAGAAATCCGTAAAATTTACCTGGCTTTTACACACTTATGATTCAGAAAGACGAGACTAGTGATAATGCCAGAGTGCCACGTGTCTTACAGGCTTTATTTTTACCCTTGTATCAGAGGATGGTAAAATCCTTGGATCATTGTGTGGCTAGTAGGAATTGTAAAGTGGTATTTGACGGAACGCGTCACAACTTTAATGCCAGTAATAAGAAATCTGCTATTTTACTTTTATAATCAGATGAACTAATCTTCTGTATGCAGTTAATTGATGTATATGCATTGTTCTTATTTTGCTTTTCAATCAGTCAAAAATGTAGACTTTATAATCAAAATAAATTATTTTTATTGTACAATAATTTTTGGTACGTGCGGAGCACTCATGGTTTTTCAAGAATAAATCACACAAGATATGTGTATTATTTTTCCAATTTGTGCATACTGTGTGTTTTTTTTTTTTAACACGTCGGCCATTTCCCACCGAGGCAGGGTCACCCAAAAAGAAACAAAAACCCAAAAAGAAAGGAAAAACTTTCATCATCATTCAACACTTTCACCATCATTCATACATAATTACTGTCTTTGCAGAGGTGCTCAGATACGACAGTTTAGACATCCTTCAAAATTGCCAATATCCTGACAGCCCTCCATTAACCCTCTCAGGGTTTCGGCCGTACTAGTACAGCTTACGCACCAGGAATTTTGATGTACTAGTACACCTAAATTCTAGCGCCCTCAAATCTAGTGAGAGAAAGCTGGTAGGCCTACATATGAAAGAATGGGTCTATGTGGTCAGTGTGCATGGTATAAAAAAAATCCTGCAGCACACAGCGACTTTGCACTGTATTTTTGTATGGTATTTATTGTTGTATTCTAGTTTTTCTGGTCTCATTTTATAGAATGGAAGATATATTACAGAAATTGAGATGATTCTGACTGGTTTTACAAAGAAAACTACCTTGAAATTGCACTCAAAGTAGCAGAAATGTTTGATTTTTACCAAAGTTCAAAAGTAAACAAATCATGCTATGCGTCCAATACACATCGACTGGTGAGTCTAATATTCTTTCACAAGTGAGCTGACAATATTTATACCATTTATACACCAATGCAGTAGTCTGCATAACAGTAAATCTTCTATTTTTTTGTGAGAATAAAAATTCAAAGTGGAAATCAAAAGAATGTAAGAGGGGCATGGGGACGTGACTACTGAACAGAGGAAATGTTATTTTTGCCAGGAATGTCTTTCTTGTTTATTCTAGACCCTATTCGGAAATTGGCATCTTTTGAAATTTGTGTGAAATTGGCAAAATTACTAAATTCTGACCACTGTACTAGATAGTTGAAATTGGTAAATGGGTGGTTTCTTGTACTCATTCAATAGAAAAATGGAGTTCTGGCGAAATAGTTAAGATTTTTGTCGACAAGTACGCTGGAATTGGCCGAAAATAGGGCTCAAAGTGGGCAAAATCGCTGATGCATAAACACCGTTGAGATCGCTAACTTCGCGAGAGCATAATTCCATAAGTTTTTCCATCAAATTTCATACTTTTGGTGTCATTATGATGGGGAAAAGATTCTCAATCTTTTCATAAGAAAAAATAATTTTTGTTTTTTTTTTGAAATTTGGCCGACCCTGAGAACAAGTCTCTGAGAGGGCCTGTCGACCCTGAAAGGGTTAAAGTGCAGGCATTGTACTTCCCATTTCCAGGACTCAAATCCGGCTAACAGGTTTCCCTGAATCCCTTCAAAAAATATTACCCAACTCACGATCCAACAGTTTGTCAGGTCCCAAAAAACCATTTGTCTCCATTCACTCCTATTTAACACACACACACACACACACACACACACACACACACACACACACACACACACACACACACATGCTTGCTGGAAGTCAAAACCCCTCGCCCACAAAACCCCCTTTACCCCCTCCCTCCAACCTTTTTGGGGATGACCCTTACTCCTTCCTTCCCGAATAGATTTATAAGCTCTCCAAGTCATTCTACTTTGTTCCATTCTCTCTCAATGATGAAACCACCTCAACAGCCCCTCTACAGCCATCTGCCTAATACTTTTAGTAACTCACACCTCCTCCACACAATGAATTGTCTGCATAATATTTACACCACACACTGCCCTTAAACACGACATCTCTACTGCCTCCAGCCACCTCCTCACTGCAACATTTGCAACCCATGCTTCACACTAATATAAGAGTGCTGGTACCACTAAAATCTCATACATTACTTTCTTTGCCTTCATGAATAATGTTCTTTGTCTCCACAGATACCTTAATGCACCACTCACCTTTTTTCCTTCATCAATTCTATGGTTTACCTCATCCTTCATTAAACCCATCCGCTGACAAGTCAACTCCCAAATGCGTATCTGAAAATATTCACTTCTTCCATACTCCTTCCTTCCAATGTGATATCAAATTTTTCTTTATCTAAATTGTTGGATATCCTTATCACCTTACTCTTATCTATATTCACTTTCAACTTTCTACCTTCACACACCCTCCCTAACTCGTCCACTAACCTTTGCAATTTTTCTTTAGAATCCCTGAAAAGCACAGTATTATCAGCAAAAACTAACTGTGTCAACTCCCAATTTGAATTTGATTCCCATAATTTAACCCCACCCCTCTTCCCAACACCCTAGCATTTACTTCTTTTACAATCCCAACTATAAATATATTAAACAACCACGGTGACATTACACATCCCTGTCTAAGACCTACTTTTACTGGGAAGTAATTTCCCTCTCTACTACACACCCTAACCTGAGCCTCACTTTTTTTTTTTTAACAAGTCGGCCGTCTCCCACCGAGGCAGGGTGACCCAAAAAGAAAGAAAATCCCCAAAAAGAAAATACTTTCATCATCATTCAACACTTTCACCTCACTCACACATAATCACTGTTTTTGCAGAGGTGCTCAGAACACAACAATTTAGAAGCATATACGTATAAAGATACACAACATATCCCTCCAAACTGCTAATATCCCAAAACCCCTCCTTTAGAGTGCAGGCATTGTACTTCCCATTTCCAGGACACAAGTACAACTATACAAAAATAACCAGTTTCCCTGAATCCCTTCACTAAATATTACCCTGCTCTCACTCCAACAGATCGTCAGGTCCCAAATACCATTCGTCTCCTATCACTCATAAAAACTCTCTACAGAATTTAGCAACTTACTACCTATTCCATACACTTCCAACATCTGCCACATTGTTCCCTTATCCACTCTATCATTATTTTTTTTTTTTTTTAACAAGTCGACCATCTCCCACCGAGGCAGGGTGACTCAAAATGAAAGAAAATACTTTCATCATCATTCAACACTTTCATCTCACTCACACATAATCAGTGTTTTTGCAGAGGTGCTCAGAATACAACGGTTTAGAAGCATATACTTATAAAGATACACAACATATCCCTCCAAACTGCCAACATCTAAAACCCCTCCTTTAAAGTGCAGGCATTGTACTTCCCATTTCCAGGACTCAAGTCCAGCCATATAAAAATAAATGGTTTCCCTGAATCCCTTTACTAAATATTACCCTGCTCACACTCCAACAGCTCATCAGGTCCCAAATACCATTCGTCTCCATTCACTCCTAACACGCTCATGTATGCTTGCTGGAAGTCCAAGCCCTTCGCCCACCAAACCTCCTGTACCCCCTCCCTCCAACCTTTTCGAGGACGACCCCTACTCCACCTTCCTTCCCCTACATATTTATACGCTCTCCATGTCATTCTACTTTGATCCATTCTCTCTAAATGACCAAACCACCTCAACAACCCCTCTTCAGCCCTCTGACTAATACTTTTATTAACTCCACACCTCCTAATTTCCATACTCCGAATTTTCTGCATAATATTTACACCACACATTGCCCTTGGACAGGACATCTCCACTGCCTCCAACTGCCTTCTTGCCACAGCATTTACAACCAGAGCTTCACACCCATATACTTGTGTTGGTACTATACTTTCATACATTCCCTTCTTTGCCTCCATAGATAACTTTTTTGTCTACGCATATACCTCAACGCACCACTCTCCTATTTTCCTTCATCAATTCTATGATTAACCTCATCCTTCATAAATCCTTCCGCTGACACGTCAACTCCCAAACATCTGAAAACATTCACTTCTTCCATACTACTCCTCCCCAATTTGATATCCAATTTTTCTTTATCTAAATCATTTGATACCCTCATCACCTCACTCTTTTCTATGTTCGCTTTCAACTTTCTACCTTAACACACACTCCCAAACTCATCCACTAACCTTTGCAATTTTTTTTTAGAATCTCCCATAAGCACAGTATCATCAGCAAAAGGTAACTGTCAATTCCCATTTTTGTATTTGATTCCCCATAATTTAATCCCACCCCTCTCCCCAACACCCTAGCATTTACTCCTTTTACAACCCCATCTATAAATATATTAAACAACCACTGGTGACATTACACATCCCTGTCTAAGACCTACTTTTACCGGGAAGTAGTCTGCCTCTCTTCTACACATCCTAACCTGAGCCTCACTATCCTCATAAAAACTCTTTACAGCATTTAGTAATTTACCACCTATTCCATATACGGTGGACCCCTGCCTTACGATATTAATCCGTTCCTGAGAGCTTATCGTAAGCCGAAATTATCGTTAGCCGAATTAATTTTCCCCACAAGAAATAATGGAAATCAAATTAATCCGTTCCTGTCACCCCAAAGTATGAAAAAAAAAAAATTTTTACCACATGAAATATTAATTTTAATACACACAAACTAAAGAAGACATGCACAATTACTACTATACTAAGAATAGAATATGTGACACTTACCTTTATTGAAGATCTGGTGATGATTAATTGGATGGGAGGAGGGGAGTGTGGAAGTTATTATTTAGAAGGGGAATCCCCTTCCATTAGGACTTGAGGTAGCAAGTCCTTTTCCAGGGTTACTTCCCTTCTTCTTTTAATGCGCACTAGGACCAGCTTGAGAGTCACTGGACCTCTGTCGCACAACAAATCTGTCCATAGAGCTCTGTACCTCCGATTCCTTCAAGATTTTCCTAAAATGGGCCATAACATTGTCAATGTACAGGTTGCCAACATGGCTTGCAGTAGCTGTGTCAGGGTGATTTTCACCCGTAAAGGTTTGCAGTGCAACCCACTTTGCACACATTTCCTTAATCTCTTTTTTCAATTCCATACTAATTCTTGCCCTTTTTACCACAGGGATGGCACTCGAAGCTTTCTTGGGGTCCATGGTGACTTATTTTGCAGTTACAAGCACTAAAAACACTGGGATAATGTGAAATGTACCGAATGTATGCGTAGATGCGACCTCACTGGCTGGCTTGTAAACACTGGTGCTGAGGCCACACGTGGGACGCGTCCTGGACGAATCACGTAAGGCAAGTTTTTTATTGTGAGGCGAGGCAAAATTTTTCCATTCAAATGCTTCGTATGGTGGATTTAACGTGACGCGATGCGTTCGTAAGGCGGGGGTCCACTGTACTTGCAACAGCTGCCACATTGCTCCTCTATCCACTATCATATGCCTTTTCTAAATCCATAAATGCAATAAAAACTTCCCTGCCTTTATCTAAATACAGTTCACATATATGCTTCAATGTAAACACTTGATCTACATATCCCCTACCCACTCTAAAACCTCCTTGCTCATCCGCAATCCTATATTCTGTCTTACCTCTAATTTTTTCAATAATAATAACAAAAGAGATTGTAAAAATTATAGAGGAATAAGTTTACTGAGTATACCAGGAAAAGTATACGGTAGGGTTATAATTGAAAGAATTAGAGGTAAGACAGAATGTAGGATTGCAGATGAGCAAGGAGGTTTCAGAGTGGGTAGGGGATGTGTAGATCAAGTGTTTACATTGAAGCATATATGTGAACAGTATTTAGATAAAGGTAGGGAAGTTTTTATTGCATTTATGGATTTAGAAAAGGCATATGATAGAGTGGATAGAGGAGCAATGTGGCAGATGTTGCAAGTATATGGAATAGGTGGTAAGTTACTAAATGCTGTAAAGAGCTTTTATGAGGATAGTGAGGCTCAGGTTAGGGTGTGTAGAAGAGAGGGAGAATACTTCCAGTAAAAGTAGGTCTTAGACAGGGATGTGTAATGTCACCATGGTTGTTTAATATATTTATAGATGGGGTTGTAAAAGAAGTAAATGCTAGGGTGTTCAGGAGAGGGGTGGGATTAAATTATGGGGAATCAAATTCAAAATGGGAATTGACACAGTTACTTTTTGCTGATGATACTGTGCTTATGGGAGATTCTAAAGAAAAATTGCAAAGGTTAGTAGATGAGTTTGAGAATGTGTATAAAGGTAGAAAGTTGAAAGTGAACATAGAAAAGAGTAAGGTGATGAGGGTATCAAATGATTTAGATAAAGAAAAACTGGATATCAAATTGGGGAGGAGGAGTATGGAAGAAGTGAATGTTTTCAGATACTTGGGAGTTGACATGTCGGTGGATGGATTTATGAAGGATGAGGTTAATCATAGAATTGATGAGGGAAAAAAGGTGAGTGGTGCGTTGAGGTATATGTGGAGTCAAAAAACGTTATCTATGGAGGCAAAGAAGGGAATGTATGAAAGTATAGTAGTACCAACACTCTTATATGGATGTGAAGCTTGGGTGGTAAATGCAGCAGCGAGGAGACGGTTGGAGGCAGTGGAGATGTCCTGTCTAAGGGCAATGTGTGGTGTAAATATTATGCAGAAAATTCGGAGTGTGGAAATTAGGAGAAGGTGTGGAGTTAATAAAAGCATTAGTCAGAGGGCAGAAGAGGGGTTGTTGAGGTGGTTTGGTCATTTAGAGAGAATGGATCAAAGTAGAATGACATGGAAAGCATATAAATCTATAGAGGAAGGAAGGAGGGGTAGGGGTCGTCCTCAAAAGGGTTGGAAAGATGGGGTAAAGGAGGTTTTGTGGGTGAGGGGCTTGGACTTCCAGCAAGCGTGCATGAGCGTGTTAGATAGGAGTGAATGGAGACGAATGATACTTGGGACCTGACGATCTGTTGGAGTGTGAGCAGGGTAATATTTAGTGAAGGGATTCAGGGAAACCGGTTATTTTCATATAGTCGGACTTGAGTCCTGGAAATGGGAAGTACAATGCCTGCACTTTAAAGGAGGGGTTTGGGATATTGGCAGTTTGGAGGGGTATGTTGTGTATCTTTATACGTATATGCTTCTAAACTGTTGTATTCTGAGCACCTCTGCAAAAGCAGTGATAATGTGTGAGTATGGTGAAAGTGTTGAATGATGATGAAGGTATTTTCTTTTTGGGGATTTTCTTTCTTTTTTGGGTCACCCTGCCTCGGTGGGAGACGGCCGACTTGTTGGGAAAAAAAAAAAAAAAAAATTCCTTTACCCCTGACACCCCAAATTTACCTACTACTCCCTCCACAACATATTTACCCTCTTTAGCTTTGAAATCCCCAACCACAGGTACTCTCACACTTGGTTCAAAATGCCCTACACATTTCACTCAACATTTCCCAAAATCTCTCTCTCTCTCCTCTACACTTCTTTCTTCTCCAGGTGCATAAACACTTACTATAACCCACTTTTCACATTAACCCTTTTTTACTCCACATAATCCAAGAATTTATACATTTATATTCCTTCTTTTCCTGTCATAACTTATCCTTTAACATTACTGCTACTCCTTACTTAGCTCTACGTTTGTTAGAAACCCCTGACCTAATCCCATTTATTTCTCCTCACTGAAACTCTCCTAACCCCTTCAGCTTTGTTTCACTTAGAGCCAGGACATCCAGCTTTTTTTCATTCATAACATCCACAATCATCTCTTTTTATCATTTGCACTACATCTACGCACATTCAAACATCCCACTTTGATGGTTTTTTTCTTTTTCTTGTTTAGTAAGCTATATGGAAAAAGGGGTTACTAGCTCATTGCTCCCGCCATTTTAGTTGACTTTTACAATACGCATGGATTATAGAGGAAAGATTCTTATTCCACTTCCCCATGGATGTGAAAGGAAAAGTAATAAGAACAAAAACTATTAAGATAAAATCAAAGAAAACTCAGATGAATATGTATACATAAATGTATACATGCATGTGTGGTGTGACCTAAGTGTAAGTAGAAGTAGCAAGACGTACCTGAAATCTTGCATGTTTATGAGATAGAAAAAAACACCAGCAATCCTACCAACATGTAAAACAAATACAGGCTTCCATTTTACACTCACTTGGCAGCATGGTAATACCTCCCTGGGTGGTTGCTGTCTACCAACCTACTACCTATAAATTATGGTTTCAGAAATTTACAAAAAGCAGCACTATAGTCTAGCTAGGTTTTGGCAATGTCCAAGCCAGATTTGTGGTGCTCTATGGAATGAACCATGACTCTGTTTGTATGGAACATTTCAAAGATATAATAGTATCAGTGACTTTCTTCAGTTACTAGGTTTATTATTAGTGTGGCACACAATAAAGTTATATAATACAATTGGACCCAATTGATTCATAAAATTAAAAAAAAAAAAAAAAAAAAAAAAAAAAAAAAAAAAAAAAAAAAAAAAAAAAAAAAAAAAAAAAAAAAATCAAGAGTACCATAAGCACTTCATGTGACTTGCCAACTGGTATAAATTACTAGACATGAAAAACCAAATGAACACAACGTGAATAAATTTATAAGCAGGTTTACAGATTTAATTCAACAGATATTTAGCCAAAATGTCCAATGATAAATGTAGTTTTTAGCCAGTACAGAATAAAATGAGGTCCAATTGTTTATAATTCATGTATATATACTGTACACACACCTCAGTTATTTCAAACAAGCAAAACATTTTAATTAAGAGCAATGTAAAGTAATAAAATGCATAGTGATGAAATAAATAATAAACTTCATCAAATACTCTAAAAGCATGTTAAATCTGATCAAACCTAAAAGGTGACGCATGTGTGTTGATAGCAGGACACTTTCGCAAGTCTGCAGCCTCCTGACCTGGACGAAGAAGTGTGAGCCAGTGCAAGGGCTCCTGACAATACAACCAACCCCCCTTTAGTGGTCTGTTAGGGCGCACAAACAGGCGAGCCCAGGTGTACACCAGTGGTACAGGTATTGTTGTCTTGGGTGTCACTTGTAGAATTCTATTGTCTGAGATAATGGAAAAAATAAAATGGCTACAAACTATGTGTCAAAAAATTTTCAGAGAAATGTGAACGATAAATCAAAGGTTAATGTAAATAATAAATAAGCCATAACCTTAAAATAAAGAACATTTTTACTAGTATGAAACAAGACAACAAATTATTTAAGATAAAGGCTATCTATATTCTGGAAAAAAAAAAATGCAAGCCGAGCTAAGGAATGAAGATAAAAAAAAAATTAAAAGTGAATAAACAAATAAAATGAATATGAAATAAAGAGTAACATCATAATTTAAATTAGTAACTTAAATGAACCACACTGTAGTCACGAGTGATGGCAAGGCAACATCTACAGTATCCTGGAAGCATAAAGGAAGGAAGCAAATTGATAAATACATAGCACTCTGACCTACAAGGTCATTCAGCAGAACTGACAATAAAATAAGCAAATAAGTACTCTACTGAACAGTATATTCATACACATTAACACCCATAAGCCATAACTATATTATAAAAATATAAAAACCATTCAAGCCTGCTCATGACAGCCTCATAAACACCTTTGTCTGGTTGGCACAAACAGAGAGAGTTTATCTACTTATTTGAGTTTTTGTTGTAGTGAAGGGCTTGGTATCTATGGCTGCAAAAGGCAAAGACACCTCTCCTATATTCTAGGCTAAAGTTAAAAAGAATGTTAAAGCACTTAAATTGCACCTTTTGAGTAAGTTGAGGGTAATTAAAATTTTATAAGCACATAGTTTGAGTTTTCAGTGGATGTGCAATAGATGTAGGTTTGGAGAAGAGTGAATCATTATTCTTGAGAGAGAGAGTGAGCTCTGACTTTCGTGAAGCATTGGTGGATAGTGTTTCTGTGAGAGTAGTTGGTAAAGTGAATAATGCTGATGGTAGTATTTTGAACAATTTTGCCATAAAGTTTCAACAGGTGAAAAAGAACTACAGTGGCGAGCTGCAGGGCCCTGTTGTCTCTCCTATTTTTTGTTGACATTCTTAAGAAGGGTATTGAAGAAGTAAAATGCAGAGAGGAGATGCATGCTTTGAAGGCATCTGACATCAGCATTAAGAATTGTGGAGCAAACACTGTGGTTTAGGATCAGCAGGTCCTGACTGTCAAGCTAAAGAATTCTTCTCAGAGATGACAGCAAATATTTTTTGAGGAAAAAAATCCGGAATCAGAATGCTTTTCACAACAATAAGACTGATCCAAATCATTCTTCTTCTTCTACTTCTTTTTCTTCTTTCAACAAACTGGCTGCATCCCACCAAGGCAGGGTGGCTCAAAAAAAAAAACGAAAGTTTCTCTTTTTAAATTTAGCAACATATACAGGAGAGAAGTGTAGAGGAGAGAGAGAGAGGTTTTGGGAAATGTTGAGTGTGTGGGGAGTTTTGAACCAAGTGTGAGAGTACTAGTGCTTCGGGATTTCAATGCTAAAGTGGGTAAAAATATTGTGGAGGGAGTAGTAGGTAAATTTGGGGTGCCAGGGGTAAATGAAAAATGGGGAGCCTTTAATTGAGCTGTGTGTAGAAAGAGGTTTGGTAATAATACATGTTTTACGAAAAAGAGGATAAACAAATATACAAGGTATGATATAGCACGTAATCAAAGAAATTTGTTAGATTATATATTGGCGGATAAAAGGTTGATGGGTAGGCTTTCAGGAAGTACATGTTTATAGAGGGGCAATTGATATATCGGATCATTATTTAGTTGTACCTACAGTTAGAGTAAGAGGTAGATGGGACAAAAGAAAAATGGGAACAAGTAAGAGAGAGGTGAAAGTGTATAAACTAAGGAAGGAAGAAATTCAGGTGAGATATAAGCAACTATTGGCAGAAAGGTAGGCTAGTGCAGGTATGAGTAATGGGGGGGGGGGGTTGAAGAGGGCTGGAATTGTTTTAAAAATGCAGTATTAGAATGTGGAGCAGAAGTTTGTGGCTATAGGAGGGTGGGTGCAGGAGGAAAGAGGAGTGATTGGTGGAATGATGAAGTAAAGGGTGTGATAAGAAAGAAAAAGATAGCTTATCAGAGGTTTTTACAAAGCAGAAGTGTTATAAGAAGAACAGAGTATATGGAGAGTAAACGAAAGGTGAAGAGAGTGGTCAGAGAGTGTAAAAGGAGAGCAGATGATAGAGTGGGAGAGGCACTGTCAAGAAATTTTGATGAGAATAAGAAAATTTTTTTGAGATAAACAAGTATAGAAAGCCTAGGAAACGAATGAATTTGTCAGTTAAAAACAGAGTAGGGGAGTTAGTAGATGGGGAGAGGGAGGTATTAGGTAGATGGCGAGAATATTCTGAGGAACTTTTAAATGTTGAGGAAGAAAGGGAGGCGGTAATTTCACACACTGTCTAGGGAGGTATATCATCTTTTAGGAGTGAAGAAGAACAGGATGCGAGTGTGGGGGAGGTGCGTGAAGCATACGAAGAATGAAAGGGAGTAAAGCAGCTGGAACTGACGGAATCATGACAGAAATGTTAAAAGCAGGGGGAGATATAGTGTTGCAGTGGTTAGTATTTTTGTTTAATAAATGTATGAGAGAGGGGAAGGTACATACCAAGGATTGGCAGAGAGCATGTATAATTCCTTTATATAAAGGGAAGGGGGACAAGAGAGATTGTAAAATTTATAGAGGAATAAGCTTACTGAGTATACCAGTAAAAAGTGTATGGTAGGGTTATTACTGAAAGAATTAGAGACAAGACAGAACATAGGATTGCGGATGAGCAAGGTTTTAGAGTGGGTAAGGGATGTGTAGATCGTGTTTACATTGAAGCATATATGTGAACAGTATTTAGATAAAGGTAGGGAAGTTTTCATTGTATTTATGGATTTAGAGTGGATAGGGGAGCAATCTGGCAGATGTTGCAAGTATATGGAATAGATTGTAAGTTACTAAATGCAGTAAAGAGTTTTTATGAGGACAGTGAGGTTCAAGTTAGGGTGTGTAGAAGAGAGGGAGATTACTTCCCAGTCAAAGTAGGTCTTAGACAGAGATGTGTAATGTCACCATGGTTGTTTAATATATTTATAGATAGGGTTGTAAAATAAGTAAATGCTAGGGTGCTGGGGAGAGGGGTGGGATTAAATTATGGGGAATCAAATACAAAATGGGAATTGACAGTTACTTTTTGCTGATGATACTGTGTTTATGGGAGATTCTAAAGAAAAGTTGCAAAGGTTAGTGGACAAGTTTGGGAGTGTGTGTAAAGGTAGAAAGTTGAAAGTGAACATAGAAAAGGGTAAGGTGATGAAGGTATCAAATGATTTAGATAAAGAAAAATTGGATATCAAATTGGAGAGGAGGAATATGGAAGCAGTGAATGTTTTCAGATATTTGGAAGTTGACATGTCAGCAGATGGATCTATGAAGAATGAGGTTAATCATAGAATTGATGAAGGAAAAAAAGTGAGTGGTGCATTGAGGTATATGCGTAGACAAAAAACTTTATCTATGGAGGCAAAGAAGGGAATGTATGAAAGGATAGTGGTACCAACACTCTTATATGGGTGTGAAGCTTGAGTTGTAAATGCTGCAGCGAGGAGGCGGTTGGAGGCGGTGGAGATGTCCTGTCTAAGGGCAATGTGTGGTGTAAATATTATGCAGAGAATTCGGAGTGTGGAAATTAGGAGAAGGTGTGGAGTTAATAAAACTATTAGTCAGAGGGCTGAAGAGGGGTTATTGAGGTGGTTTGGTCATTTAGAGAGAATGGATCAAAGTAGAATGACATGGAGAGTGTATAAATCTGCAGGGAAAGGAAGGCGGGGTAGGGGTTGTCCTTGAAAAGGTTGGAGGGAGGGGGTAAAGGAAGTTTCGTGGGCGAGGGGCTTGGACTTCCAGCAAGCATGCATGAACGTGTTAGATAGGAGTGAATGGAGATGAATTGTATTTGGGACCTGACAATCTGTTGGAGTGTGAGCAGGGTAATATTTAGTGAAGGGATTCAGGGAAACCAGTTATTTTTATATAGCCAGACTTGAGTACTGGAATTGGGAAGTACGTATAATGCCTGCACTTTAAAGGAGGGGCTTGGGATATTGGCAGTTTGGAGGGATATGGTGTGTATCTTTATATGTATATGCTTCTAAACTGTTGTGTTCTGGGCACCTCTGCAAAAACAGTGATTATGTATGAGTGAGATGAAAGTGTTGAATGATGATTAAAGTATTTTCTTTTTGGGGATTTTTTCTTTCTTTTTGGGTCACCCTGCCTCGGTGGGAGACGGCCAACTTGTTAAATAAAAAAAAAAATACAGGAGAAGGGGTTAGTAGCCCCTTGCTCCCGGCATTTTAGTTGCTTCCTATGACACGCATGGCTTATGGAGGAAAAATTCCATTCCACTTCCCATGGAGAATATTTTAAATTATTTTTATCTTATATGTGGCAGTGACAAATCATTATATCCTAAAGACTGCAAAAGTTGCTGCTGCAAACTTAATGTGTATTTCAGGAACAAATTTTCAGCAGCAAACACTTCTGTCGTAAGTTTTAAAAGTCTTGCCCTTTATTGCACCAGGTTAAGTTCACCGAGACACAAATAATAAAAATACAGAGTGTAATAATGATTACAATAAAAAATGTTAACTAAACAGATATTTTAATTATGAAGGAAAGAAATTAATATAATAAGCATTGTTTACCATAATTTTGATGAATACATGCCACTGCAAATAGTGACAAAATTTTAGCGATATAAATAGAAAATAAAAAACCAAACCAAACATTCACACAAGCTTGCTGGATTCTCAAGTTCCGAAAATTCAAATCTTCCTTTAGTCCTCCCTCTAAAAGCTCCTGGAATCGACCCCTACCCCTTCTACCTTCTGCCTCAGATTTATATACCCCTTCTGTCATATTATCCCTCTCCATTCTCCCCTCCCCCCCCAAAAAAAAAAAAAATTATGTAAATGGTATACCCAAATACTTATATACTGTACATACATACACACACCTACATACATACAGACACACACCTATATCCATACATGCTCTACATACATGAATACACTGTATGTATATATATATATATGTGTGTGCAGAGTATGCATGTACGTATGTGTGCAGTATATAAAATTTACACACATGCAATACAATACTTTATAAATAAAATTTTAATTAATTTTATCATGGTTTTGCAAGCAATGTAGCAAGAAACATCTTGATGTCCACTGTACCCTAACAGTAAACATACTGATACCTAGACAAAAAGAGAGCCTCTTTGCATGCAATCATGCTATTGTTGTATACATACACCAATAATCTGTGACAAATCAGCAGTAAAATCACCAACCATCCACCACATTAATTAAACCTTTCCATTCTTTATTACTGTTCAATGCTCTCAACCAACAACACTAAATAATGTACTCTAAAGTCTTCAGAAAAAATGTGAAGCTGAGCATGATAAGGGCAATGCCAACATTTAAACGTTGGTAAAACACACCATCCTTTAACAGTTTTTGTATATGTGAAATAAAATACATGCATCCCTCTCTCTTAAATATGAATGAATGTTTGTGTGTACTCACTTATATGTGGTTGCAGGAGTAGAGTCACAGCTCCTAGCCCTGCCTCTGCAGGTGGGAGACATGTCGGAGTGGGAGTTGTGGGGGTGTGGGTGTATATGTACTGGTGTGTGGTGTGCACTCACTTATTTGTGGTTGCAGGGGTCAATTCTCAGCTTCTTGCCCTGCCTCTTAACTTGCCATTCTACAGATTTACTCCTTCTTAGCTTTGTGGGCCCTATTGTACCTGCTCTTAAAACTACGTATCTGAGCCCGCCTCCATCACTTCCTCACTCAGATTGTTCCACTTTCCAACCACTCTGAGACTGAAGAAATACTTCCTAATATCCCTGTCTCAACTGTGCCTTTAACCTCCAACTGTGTCCCTGAGTTCCCATTTTTGGCCACTCAAACAGCCTATCCCTATCTGCCTTTTCAATTGCCTTGGTTCCTGTATCTTCCAATGTTGTTAAGACCAATTTCATTAGTTTATCCTTGTAGCTCATTCCCCTTAGATCAGGAACAAGCCTTGTTGCATATGTCTGTACTTTCTCCAATTTCTAGATGTGGTTTTCCAGGTGTGGGTTCCATACTGGTGCTGCATACGCCAAGATGGGCCTAACGTTTGCTGTATAAAGGGCCCAGAAGGCCTGGAATGACTCTTGAGATTCCTGAAGGCTACTCTAAGATTTGCTAGACAAGCACTGGCTGCAGAGGTTATTTGACTGATATAAGCTTCTGGCATTATACTGGACACTATGCTCGCCCCTAGAAATTTCTCTTTGAGTGAATTCTGCAGCCTCTGTCCCTCTAGTTTGTACTCGATTTCAGGACTTCTTAATAGTTTCCCAATCTTCATGACCTTCCATTTACTGGGGGATGAATTCAAGCAACCACTTATCTGACTACTCTTGCAATGTGTCCAGATCCCTTTGGAACCTTTCCTTGTCCTCATGTTTTTATTCTCCTCATTAATTTTATGTCATCAGCAAAGATGGATATATCTGAATCATTCTGATAAACCATAAGTACTGGTCCTCATAACAATCTTTGTAGAACCTTGCTAGTTATTCTTTCCTATTCTGATGTCTTTCTCCAGAGAGTCACTCTTTGCTTAAAGAATAAAAAGGCACAATACCATGATTGCAACAATATACAAGTAACCTGTACATAGGAGAATGAAACTTATGACAACATTTCAGTCTGACTTGGAACAGTTAATGGTCCAAGTCAGACCAAAATGATGCTATAAATTTCATTCTCCTACATATGGGTTATTTGTGTACTCTTTGCTTCCTTTCCCTAAGATACTCTTTGATCTATTATTCCCACTTGAATCTCAAGATTTTGGTCTACCCTCTTGTGGGTACAGTATCAAATCCCTTCTTTCAGTCTAAAAAAGTGAAGTCACATATCTGTTACCTTGTCACAGAACTCCAACAAGTTAGTACAAGATCTGCCATTCTTAAACCCTTGCTGGTTCTTGTTTATGAGATCACTTCTCTCCTTGATAAGCTTCTCAAAGAGCAGATGAGTAGAAGTTAGGAGGCTGTACAAGGTAACAAAGGTATAATTTAGAGGGCAGAAGAGGGGTTGTTGAGGTGGTTAGAACATTTAGAAAATGTGGAGCAGACTAGGATGACCAAAAGGATGTATAAATCAGAGCTGAAAGGAATTAGGGGTTGGGATCATCCCAGGAATGGTGGAGGGAGGGAGTACAGGAGGTTTCAGTACATAGTTTTTTAAGACTTTTTTTTTCCCTAAAATCTTGTTGTTGTTGATGTTGCCCTTATTTAATGCAACACCTTACAGTTATCACTTCAATAATTCTGTATACAGCATAATGACATTAAATGAAAATACCAGTTAATAATTTGAGGCAAAAATACTCTTCATTCATCTGCTACCGATTACATATGTTCTGAGGAAGATATTTCTCAATCTTTTTTGAATCAAGAAAGGAGAAGCATAACCAAGATTGGTGGATGTGCACAGCCTACTAAGAACCAACCTAAATGGATGTTCCTTATTGTTGTTGAGGGCATGACTTTGTCTGACACCCCCTTCTAAACATCCCAATTTCAGTAAACCGGTGCAAAACACAGGCTTGTTAGAAAAACTAAAGACGCTTTTGGAGCGGTCAGGAACAGGCCGAACATTAATCTGTAACTCTACAAACTTGAGAGGCACAGGATATGTAGAACCTGGTGCCATTCGCTTGATTAGCTGGGTTGAAGCTGAAATGATTAGTACAGGTATTTACTTAAATAACTATGTAAAACATATATTTTGCTACCACAAAAAAAAATCTGGAATTATATTATATTCCAACCTCTCTCTTAGCTTCCAGTAATACTGAAATATGTAACAATTCCATTAAGCCTTTGAAAAATTTAACAGTCATGTATATTTTAAAATTTTCAACCTTAATTGCCACCAAAGAAAATATAATTGATTATATCCAATACATTAGAACCTCTTTTCACTGAAATGATGAAAATCATGGTATTTCAGATAGTTTTTCTGATTCACAATTATTGTGAAATTAAAATACCAGAAAAAAAAATGGCCAAAATATCTAGGGAAGGGTGCATGGGAATACTATAATGCCACATTTCAAGTAGCTACAGCAAAACAGGATACCAATTTAAGATAGAAGAATATTCAGTTAGCAACATTGGTGGGTGCTCATGACTGTTTCCTATGCTAGGTATTTTCAAATAACAGAATTCTGGGTAAAAGAGGTCCTACTGTACAAAAAAGTAACAATTTTTATTAAGACATAGGAGAGTTACCACTGAAAGTCTCCTTGGGTATAAATTTCACTCTTAAACCAAAGTCTTTTCACGATCAAAATATCAAATGGTTAATACAGCTGCATAATTATGTACTAAAAAATTACGACCCCTCCCCACTAACAAAAGATACAGTACAGTCTGGTTTGATGTTCCCCATTTACACAGCACAAAAATTGTAAAACTTTGGTACAGTGGACCCCCGCCTAACGATATTATTTCAATCCAGAAGTCTGTTTGGGTGCCGTTATAGACCGAATTTGTTCCCATAAGAAATATTGTGAATTAGATTAGTCCGTTTCAGACCCCAAAAAATACACCTACAAAAGCACTTACAAAAATACACTTACATAATTGGTCGAGTTGGGAGCTGATCGTTAGGCGGGGGTCCACTGTATTTGAAATTTGGCTTTTGCACAACTACTGTACTACGTATTACCATTATGCTCCTTTGGGTGGTTAAGCGGTTAACATGAAATATTTGCATGGGATCACTTGAGAGGGAAAGAGAGAACTAATAGTCATTATAAGTGATACAAGGTGATTATTGGTGATGCTAGGTGATAAGTAATGCTAGGTGATAAGTAATGCCAAGTATTAAGTGATGCTAAGTGTTAACAAGTAATACAGGGTATACAAGTGATGCAAGATGATTACACATGATGTAAGGTGATTTACATATAATGCAAGGTGATTACACAAGATGTAAAGTGGTAAAAAGTGATGCTAGGCGATAACAAGGGATGTCGGGTGATAACAAGAAATATAGGGTGATTAAAAGTAATGTAAAGCAATTGATTACAGGGGAAGAGGGAATGGACAAATTTTGGACTTTAATTATGTAAACTGCCAAACATCTGTCTCATCATGGTTAAGAGTGGTTTAGGATTAGAGAAAGTTGGTATTTGCTACTAGGCAGATTTGCTTTGCACAGTTTTCTCATGAAACACACCATTCACATATAGCCAAGTAGATTGGAACATATTTTTATATTTTTTCAAGAACGGAAATTGGTCAGAACCTTGACCATGTATGCCATATGTATCTCATAAAAGGTGAATAAAATAGCAGCAGTAAGAAATGGGTTACTTCATCCCCTGTAATCAATGGCTAATGAAACAAAAAAAGAAAACATATGCATTTCCTTCCTTTGTTGAAAATAGCTAATAGACAAAAAAATTATATTCCTTAATTGTTTTTACTATGTACTGCACTATATCACTAAACAATATTTTCATACAGCACAATAACTTTAACAAGTGTACTTACTGTACTATATATTGTTACTCACCTCCAAAACTAAGAGCAGAGTTGTCCAGTTGAATGTCAACTGGGCAATTCAAAAGATTTGTAAGAAGCAAGGCTGACCTCACAGTTACTAATTTTCGAGCTGATCCATCAAGTGTCACTGCAACTATCACCCGAGCACTTGGTAGTTCATAACTCTGCAAATATAAATAAAAAAAAAATCTTCAGGATACTACCATAGGGTACAGGCAGGCCCCACTTTGCAGTGGTTCACTTTACAGAGTTATGCTAATACAACAATTTTCAATTATACCCATTCTTCATTTATTAAAACTTCCTACAATAAATATATTTACCACTCACGCAAAGCTAAGGAAGAAAAATATTTGTACTGTACAGTGGATCCCTGGTATATGATATTAATTCATTCCTGAGAGCTCATCGTATGCCAAAATTATCGGAAGGCACATTAATTTTCCCCATAAGAAATAATGGAAATCAAATTAATCCGTGCAAGACACCCAAAAGTACTATGAAAAAAAAGTTTTACCACATGAAATATTAAGTTTAATGCACACAAACTGAAGACATGCACAGTTAGTAGTACTCTACTAACAATAGAATACATGACACTTACCTTTAATGAAGATCTGGTGATGATTGATGTGATGGGAGGAGGGGAGAGTGTCGAAGTTGTTAATGTTTAGAATGGGAATCCCCTTCCATTAGGACTTGAGGTAGCAAGTCCTTTTCCGGGGTTACTTCCCTTCTTTTAATGCCACTAGGACCAGCTTGAGAGTCACTGGACCTCTGTCGCACAACAAATCTGTTCATAGAGCTTTGTACCTCCCGTTCCTTTACGATTTGTCTAAAATGGGCCACAACATTGTCATTGTAATAGTCACCAGCACGGCTTGCAATAGCTGTGTTAGGGTGATTTTCATCCATAAAGGTTTGCAGTTCAACCCACTTTGCACACATTTCCTTAATTTTTGAAGCAGGCACAATGGATTCCACAACTGGCATAGACTTCTCAGGGTTAGCCCCAAACCCTTTAAAATCTTTCTTAATTCCCATACTAATTCTCACCCTTTTTACCACAGGGTTGGCACTAGAAGCGTTCTTGGGGCCCATGGTGACTTATTTTGCAGAAACAAGCACCAAAAACACTGTGATAATATGGAATGTACCGAATGTATGCTTAGATGCAAGCACACTGGCTGGCTTGTAAATACTGGCACTCACGTGGACGCGTCCCGGACGAATCGTGTGTGGCGGGTTTTTTAATGAGTGGCGAGGCAAAATTTTTGCGTTAAAACGTATCGAATACCGGATTTAACGTATACCGATGCCATCGAATGCCAGGGATCCACTGTATATGCATTTTTAGGCCTAGCTATACTGCTCACTTAATATATGATAGAGTAAACATATTATCAGGCTTTAATATGCACTTGAGAGTGGAAAAAACTACGAATAACTTTACAGCTATTTTTGCTTCATAGCAGTAGCCTAGAACCTAACCTGCTGTATAAGCGGGGCCTTCCTGTACCTAGATATAGTACACAGTTAAATTAATTCATTAATAAGAAAAGGAAAATCTGCTGGGAAAAATTAAATCTATTTTTTTTGTTAACCTAACCCTTTAAGTGTTAGTATCGTAGTACTACAGCTTAGAAGCCAGGGTCAGTCCCATACACAAATAACCCGCACATAGAAGAGAGGAGCTTATGACGATGCTTCGGTCCGACTTGGACCATTTACAAAGTCACACTAACCAGACTCACGAAATTGTAATGACATGATTGCAAACAAACCATACCACGGGCAGGGATAGAACCTGCAATCAGAGAGTCTCAAAACTCCAGACCGTCGCATTAGCCACTGGACCAGCTAGCCACAATAAGATTCATCCAACTAGGTATATTTCTACACCATAGGAAGGTTAGCATAGGCACCACTGTGACCACAAATGCAAGTTTTTTACAGACGAATCTCCAGCTGGTGTGGCCGTGACAAACTTTAGCTCAAGTCCCCTCAAAGCCGTTAACATGACTCATGAAATCGTAATGACACGATTGCAAATAAACCATACCACGGGTAGGGATAGAACCCACAATCAGAGAGTCTCAAAACTCCAGACTGTCGCATTAGCCACTGGACCATCTAGCCACAATAAGATTTGTCCAACTAGGTATATTTCTACACCATAGGAAGGTTAGCATAGGCACCACTGTGACCACAAATGCAAGTTTTTACAGACGAATCTCCAGCTAGCGTGGCCGTGACGAGCTCTAGCTCAAGTCCCCTCAAAGCCGTTAACATAACTCATGAAATCGTAATGACACAATTGAGGGGACTTGAGCTAGAGTTCATCACAGCCACGCTAGCTGGAGATTCGTCTGCAAAAACTTGCATTTGTGGTCACAGTGGTGCCTATGCTAACTTTCCTATGGTGTAGAAATATACCTAGTTGGACGAATCTTATTGTGGCTAGCTAGTCCAGTGGCTAACGCGACGGTCTGGAGTTTTGAGACTCTCTGATCGCGGGTTCTATCCCTGCCCATGGTATGGTTTTTTTCACACTAACCAGGAGAGCAGGATGGGTGTATATATAGGCAGGAGGTGATAGACTCTGCCTTCTCACATGCTAAACATAATTTCTTCTCTCCCAAACTCTCTACTCCTGTGAATTCTTCTGTCCTATGCCTTCCCTACATTTCCAGTCTTTCTAATCTCAACAACTCTCTCCATTCCTCAGACATCACACTTACTTTCCACCAGACTAACACTCTTCACACAAATCTCGTTCATACCTCTCCTCCCTCTACAGGTGCTCCTGGTGTCCACTCTATTTCTTGTTCCTCCTATCCTCTTCAATACTTTGGAGACACTGGTTGATCTCTTTCTGACAGACTTAGGGAGCACAAAAATAGTGTTAGGCTTGCCGACACTAACAATGCTCTTTTCTGTCACGTCAGAGATCACAGCCATCCTATTGACTGGTCTTCTGCTAAAACTGTCTTCCCTACTTCCAACTTTAACAATCGCCGTCCGGTTGAATCCTCTCTAATACACAACTTTCCTTGTATGAATCTTAGTCCAGGCTTCGTCTCAGTAGATGCCTTCCTCTCTCACTACATTGTAAAATGCTCCAAACTTCAGAACACTCATGATCTAACCTGATTCCTCCTTTTTTCTTCTTCTCCCTCTTTCCCTTTCCTTTTTCTCCTTTGGGTTGTCTTCCTTCTGCCCTGTGTATTTGTTCCTTCTTTATTTACCTATTTATTTGTTTCTTCCCCTCAGTGATCTTGCTCTTACCCTCTGTGGGCACCAGCTCTCTTGCAGTGCTCCTCTTTCTTAGTATTTGACTGGCCCCTCCTTCTCTTACTACCTCCCCACTACTTCCTCCTTCCACCTCCACTACTACCACTACTACTTCCTCCTGCCTATATATACCCATCCTGCTCTCCTTCTCGTTAGTGTGACTTTGTAAATTGTCCAAGTCGGACCGAAACGCCGTCTTAAGCTCCTCTCTTCTATGTGCAGGTTATTTGTGTATCGTTCCAGTCACGGTATTGTGCCTTTTTTTGTTATTCAGTCCCATAGTTCTATGCCATGAACTCATCTCACTCAGATAAGCTGTGAGTGGTAAATTTGGGCCTAGAAGTGGGAGAATGGGTCTATGTGGTAGGTGTGCACTATATAAAAAAAAATCCTGCATCAAGTAGTGCATAATGGGAAAAAACTGCGACCATGTTTTTGGTTTAAAACAACAACTTTGTAGTGTATGCTCATGTGGTTTTTATGGTTATATTCTCAGTTTCTTGGTTTCATTTCATAGGGTGGAAGATATATTACAGAGATGACTTTGATTGGTTTCAGGGCGGAAAGAAGCTTGAAATTGAGCTCAAAGTAACGGAAAGCTTCGATTTTTGCCGACATTCCAGAGTACACAAATGATGTCACTCGTCCAATACGTGTCCATCTATTCAGTTTAACGGGCTTTCAGGAATTCACTGACAGTATTTAAACAATTATTACAATAATGCGCTGGTCTACATAACAGTAAATTTTCTATTTTTTTTTTTTTTTTGTGAATAAAAATTCTAAATGGAATTCATGCATAGTATTGGAGAGGCATAGGGACATAACTAATGAACAGAGGAAATGTTATTTTAATACCATGAATGTCTGCACTGTTTATTTGGGACTATTTTGAAAAATGACATTTCTTGAATTTTATGTAAAATTGGCCAAATTACTAATTTCTGATGACTTTTTTGGGTAGTTGAAATAGTGGAATGGGCCGTTTCTTGTACTCAATCGACAGAAAGAATGGAAGGCATACTAGCAAAATAGCTAAGACTCCGGTTGACTGGAATAATGTAACTGGCCTAAAATCAGACTCAAGGTGAGTAAAATTGCCAATGCATAAATATCGCTGACAGCAAAATTTGCAAAAGCGTAATTTCATCAGTTTTTTTCATTAAATTACGTACTTTTTGTTTTATTACCTCCAGAAAAAGATTGTCTACCATTTCATAAGAAAAAATATTTTTTTTTTTAAATTTTCCAACTCTGAGAGCAAGTTTGAAAGCAGGGGTCCCGACCCTGAGAGGGTTAATAACAAAGTACAGTACATAATGCCTTGCATAATACGGTTCTGAATAGTATGGGTTTTGATATAATATGGTAGGAAAGAGGGAGATTATTTCCCAGTAAAAGTAGGCCTTAGACAAGGATGTGTGATGTCACTGTGGTTGTTCAATATATTTATAGATGGAGTTGTAAGAGAAGTAAATGCGAGGGCCTTGGCAAGAGGCATGGAGTTAAAAGATTAAGAATCACACATAAAGTGGGAGTTGTCACAGTTGCTTTTTGCTGATGACACTGTGCTCTTGGGAGATTCTGAAGAGAAGTTGCAGAGGTTGGTGGATGAATTTGGTAGGGTGTGTAAAAGAAGAAAATTAAAAGTGAATATGTACAGGAAAGAGTAAGGTTATGAGGATAACAAAAAGATTAGGTGATGAAAGATTGGATATCAGATTGGAGGGAGAGAGTATGGAGGAGGTGAATGTATTCCGATACTGTATTTTGGAGTGGACGTGTCAGCGGATGGGCCTATGAAAGATGAGGTGAATCATAGAATTGATGAGGGGAAAAGGGTGAGTGGTGTACTTAGGAGTCTGTGGAGACAAAGAACTTTGTCCTTGGAAGCAAAGAGGGGAATGTATGATAGTAGTTTTACCAACGCTCTTATATGGGTGTGAAGTACGGGTGATGAATGTTGCAGCGAGGAGGCGGCTGGAGGTAGTGGGGATGTCATGTCTGAGGGCCATGTGTGGTGTGAATATAATGCAGAGAATTCATAGTTTGGAAGTTAGGAGGAGGTGCGGGATTGACAAAACTGTTGTCCAGAGGGCTGAGGAAGGGTTGTTGAGGTGGTTCGGACATGTAGAGAGAATGGAACGAAACAGAATTACTTCAAGAGTGTATCAATCTGTAATGGAAGGAAGGCAGGGTAGGGGTAGGCTTAGGAAAGGTTGGAGGGAGGGGGTAAAGGAAGTTTTGTGTGCGAGGGGCTTGGATTTCCAGCAGGCATGCGTGAGCGTGTTTGATAGGAGTGAATGGAGACAAATGGTTTTTAATACTTGACGTGCTGTTGGAGTGTGAGCAAAGTAACATTTATGAAGGGATTCAGGGAAACCAGCAGGCTGGATTTGAGTCCTGGAGATGGGAAGTACAGTGTCTGCACTCTGAAGGAGGCGTGTTAATGTTGCAGTTTTATAAACTGTAGTGTAAAGCACCCCTCTGGCAAGACAGTGATGGAGTGAATGATGGTGAAAGTTTTTCTTTTTCGGGCCACCCTGCCTTGGTGGGAATCGGCCAGTGTGTTAATAAAAAATAATAATAATGGTTTGTAAATTTAATAATATAAATTTTATTTACCATATTTTACAAGACTATTTCCCTCTGTTCTTCTTACATCATTGCTTAGGGTTTCAAATTATTAAGTTTATTTAAGTACAGGTACACATAAATAGTCACACAAATTATCATAGTAACATGTGTATAAATTACCTAGAATAACCCAAATAAGTCAGACAAGTGACTTATTTCCACTGGGGTCCTTGATTTCCATTGTCTGTCTTTGTGTACTGAATGGTTCTTCAGTTTTCTTGTGACTGGTAATATTTTTTGTGTCTTTGAATGTTACTCAATTTAGCTGTAATTGAACATTTGCGTATGTACAATACATACGTGAATTGGACCTGACTGCCCGTGTTCTCTTTCTAATCGCTGTCTCAATGTGTGCAAGTGAAATGAATGTGTTTATGGCTAAGACTGCATATTGATTTGTGATGGTTTTTTCAAGTTTATTTTTTAAAGTTTACTGAATTTACTATTTAATAAGAGTACATACATTTTATTTTCTTCTTATTCTTTTTAGTAATTATTACAGGAAAAGGGGTTACTAGCCCATTGTTCCCGGCATTTTAGTTGACTTTTACAACACGCATGGCTTACGGAGAAAGATTCTTATTCCACTTCCCCATGGATATAAAAGGAAAAGTAATTAGAACAAGAGCTAAGATAAAATCAAAGAAAACTCAGATGAGTGTGTATAAATAAACGTGTAGTGTGACCTAAGTGTAAGTAGAAGTAGCAAGACGTACCTGTAATCTTGCATATTTATGAGACAGACAAAAGACACCAGCAATCCTACCATCATGTAAAACAATTACAGGCTTTCGTTTTACACTCGCCTGGCAGAACGGTAGTACTGCCCACAGAAGAATTAACATTGGATGAACTATCAATGTTAACTGCAACAGTAGTAGGTGCTTGTGACTTTATAATGAGAGCAGATCCAAACACTGAATGAGGCAGAGTTAGGCAGGCATTACAAAATGATATTCGGTACTATAAAGATATGTACAGTATGCTGATAAAAAGAAGTAAAAATTGTGAAAACTATGTTGGTCAACTATTTTTCAAAATAAAAATGATCTTTTTCTTTATGCATAGCATATTGTTTATTTACAACTATAACAAAAAGCCTTAGTACTATACTATTTTTTCATTTTAATCTTTTGCATTTTTTTTTTTATTTGCAAGTGTGTGCAAGAGTTTCCTGTGAACTGATTTGTACTCAGCAAACTGCTAAATATTTTCGTGATCTGACATACATAATCGTATTACTAGAACAAATTACACTGAAACACATTATAATACCTCACTCAGTACGGTATCACACAGTATGACATTTTTGACACAATTTAACTGTACTATACAAGGTATTGTTGTATGTGCTTAAATAAAAGGTTTTCAGTACAGTATTTAATTTCTCAAAAAAAAAAAAGAAATGAAAAACTAACTGCAAAGAATAAAACAGGCTAATTAAACTACATAATTCCTTTATGATTCATAAATATATACAGTATAGCTTTAACAAAGCAGAAATGAAATATAAAGGATTGCATGAGATAAAAAACCCTGATGCAGTCAATGAATGCCATGATGTTATTGACAACACTTACAAGTGCTGTGGCAGCTGAAGGTTGTGAAGAAGCTAATCGGAAGAAGACTCCAACTTTATCCACTGTAATAGGTCCAACAGGCTGCCACCCATCCACCTTTACTAATAACTGATGAGCCTTCAGTTCATGGGTATCATGATGACGTTGCTTCCCACGGCCCTCAAAGGAAAATGGTATAATTTGCCCTGCAGGTACATATATCCAATCCATCTTTGGCATTTGATTCAGAGCTAGGTTTTCCATTTCTGCCATACTGTTAATAAAAAACAAATACCAGTCAACACAGAGATGAAAGATATATAAAAAGTTCTTTGTAAGTTATTTAGCACTGACTGCTCAGTTATGTACCCACTCAGCTCACACACTGTGGTTCAGCCCCCGGTATCTGAAACCATTAGAGCATGTTTCCTAAAGACACCTACTGTGCCTGTTCACCTAGCAGTAAATAGGTACCTGAGTACAGTGGTACCTCATGATACGAAATTAATTCGTTCCAGAGGGCTATTCAAGCGCTGATACCAAATGAATTTGTTCCCATAAGGAATAATGTAAAGTAGATCAATCCATTTCAGACCCCCAAAAATACACTTACAAAAGCACTTACAAAAATACACTTACATAATTGTTTGAGTTGGGAGCAGTTTGTATCCCAAGGTACCACTGTATTAGCCTACTAATGTGGGTCACATCCTGGAAACAAAATTAACCTAATTTGCCCGAAATATTGTGCATAACAAGGGGCTTTCTATACAGTATGTCAGTGATATCAGCTAGGTCTGGATACATTGTACATGTACTTGAAGAAATTAAGATTATTATAATTATTAATTTTTTTTTCAACACACTAACCATCTCATACTGAGGCTACATTTTTATACTCACAGAGCCTTAACCCTTTCACTGCCTCCCGAGATGCAGATCTGTCTTGATCATTTTTTTTTTTTTAACAAGTCGGCCATCTCACACAGAGGCAGGGTGACCCAAAAAGAAAGAAAATCCCCAAAAAGAAAGAAAATCCCCAAAAAGAAATTACTTTAATCATCATTCAACACTTTCACCTCACTCACACACAATCACTGTTTTTGCAGAGGTACTCAGAATACAACAGTTTAGAAGTATATACATATAAAGATACACAACATACCCCTCCAAACTGTCAATATCCCAAACCCCTCCTTTAAAGTGCAGGCATTGTACTTCCCATTTCCAGGACTCAAGTCCGGCTATATAAAATAACCGGTTTCCCTGAATCCCTTCACTAAATATTACCCTGCTCACACTCCAACAGCTCGTCAGGTCCCAAATACCATTCGTCTTCATTCACTCCTATCTAGCACGCTCACGCACGCTTGCTGAAAGTCCAAGCCCCTCGCCCACAAAACCTCCTTTAACCCCTCCCTCCAACCTTTTCAAGGACGACCCCTATATATATTTATGTTAATTTATTCTACTGTGGGGTGTATTTATGATGTTTATATGTTACATAGTGTGTTTATTATATAATTTTGAAAAAATATCATAGATGAATTAATGGAAATGTCTACAGCATTAACGTAAGATACGACATTTAATGAGCCCGAGAGATTACGTATTGTGTTAAGATAAGAGAGACTCTTAGTGATTTTAATGTGTACCTGCACACCAGCACAGTGTGTAAGTATATTTAGGTATAGGTACACATAAGTATAATTATCAGAGTACATATAAAATATGCAATAACTTTAAAACACTTGAAATTTTGGAAAGCTTCCAGACATAATAGAGAGATGAGCTCACGAAGAATGTAAAAACTGGGTGGGGCATACTGTATTTGAAAGACCACTCACCTTATAGCAAGTTTTGGTCATAATTTGAAATTGCCATATTAGCGGAACGTCATGAGGCGAAACGCCATAAAGCGGGGCCCTACTGTACATGTCAACTGGTGGGTCTAATATGCTTTCACAAATGCACTGATATTATTTATACCATTTTTACAGTAATGCAATATTCTGCATAACAGTAAATCTTCTATTTTTTGTGTGAATAAAAATTCAAAATGGAAAGCAAGCATAATATAAGAGGGGCCTGGAGATGTGACTAATGAACAGAGAAAAATGTTATTTTAGTGCTAGGAATGTTTGTATTGTTAATTCTGGACCCTATTTAGAAATTGGCCTTACTTGAATTGTGTATGAAACTGGCCAAATTACCAATTTCTGATCACTTTATTGAGTAGTTGAAATCAGTAAATGGACGGTTTCTTATACGCAGTTACTTGAACAAATGAAGTTGTAGCAAAATAGCTATGAGTTTGGTCAACTGGAACAATGGAAATGGCCGAATATAGGGCTCAAAGTGGGCGAAATCACTGATGCATAAATATCGCCGAGACCGCTAACTTCACGAAAGTGTAATTTCATAAGTTTTCCATCAAATTTCATACCTTTGGTGTCATTATCATTGGTAAAGGATTCTCTATCATTTCGTACGAAAAAATAATTTTTTTTTCTTAAATTCCTCGACACTGAGAGCAGGGGTCTCAACAATGAAAGGGTTAAGCTTGGAGGTATTCACTACCCTCTTGTTCCCTAATAACTTGTATGTAGCAACTTACCTATCTGGTGTAGATGTCACTGTAGCAAATGAAAGGTCACAGCCAGTGTCATTCTTCAGAGCAAAGGGTATAAATGGAGAACGACGGCGATATTCTCGAGGACTAACTACCATTGATGAATAGCCTTTTGCATTTGAAACCAAACTGCACTCTACATCTAACCTGTATAATTAAATAACTTTTTATTAGAGCATTAATATGATAATTTACTGATATCAGAGATTAATTATATCACATATAATGCTGGGAGCAAGGGGCTAGTAACTGCTTCTCCTGTATACACTACTAAATTTAAAAAGAAAAACTTTTGTTTTTCTTTTGAAGTCACCCTGCCTCGGTGGTATATGACTGGTTTGTTAAAAAAAATATGTATTATTTTCTTTATACACTGGCCCTCTCCCAACAAGGTAAAGTGACTCAAAAAAAGGAAACACATTCACTATCGATCAATAAATAGCTCTCTTACAAGAAATCCAGATATCACAATTCACACAACCTTCTGAACTGCAACATCCCCACACCCTCCTTCAGAGTGCCTCAAAATGTCTGTGGAAGGTGTATAAAATAATCAGTTCTATGGAATCCTGTGCCAACTTGACATAAGCCATACCTGTCTCTGTTATAATAGTCTAATGTCCAGTTATTTTTCACCATCTGGTAGAGCTCCAGTAGTGTGTGGGTGATGTTAACATTTACAGTATCATAAGTCTTCAAGTTTATAGTCAGTCGTTCTCCTTGATCATCGGGCTGACTTTTATTCCATTCTGCTTCACACCTGAAGGAAAACCCAATGATTTAAAAAAGAAGTCTTTCCAATAAATTGGAAGACGAGACTTGAGAAGTCAAATACAGCACAAAATACACTTCAATGGGTCTCTTATATTCAGTAAAAACAAAAAAAAATATTTCAATTTTGTTTTGCCAAGATAAGAGTTCGTTTTTCTTTTACCTTAGTTTTCATACAATATGAAAACTGTGTATTTGCATTTGATTTTTAAAAAAAATACATCAAGCTACAAAAACATATCCTAGAACAGTCTAATACAATTATCTGAAACTATTAATTACCCTCAACCACTAGGTATCACCTGATTAGATCATTTTTTTACACAGGTCAATTTTACAGGCTAATAGCCGTTATCCTACCTCAGCTCATTTCAAAGCCCAGCCCTATCTAAAGTATGTATACTACCCCCCCCAGGATGCAACCCATAATAGTCACCTAGCACTGCTAGGTGAACAGAGGCAGCAGGTGTAAGGAAACATGCCTAATGTTAAAGCTGTGTATTCAAACTACATTGTAAAAGAAACTATTGGTGCCTTTGAAGATGCCTTGACATCTTTAAGCACAACTTGACATCTTCAAAGAGGCTCATGACACTTTCAAAGATGTCAGTAGAGTACATATTTAATGGGAAGACAGCTGAGGGGGGTCAGTATAACGTTGATTTGTGCCTCCATGGTGGCCATACCCTCTGGCAGTTAATACTGCCTGCCAATGAGAAAAAACATTGTAAAAAGAATGAGGATTGTCTCGCAACCTTAAGCAAACTAGGACAGAAAAATACATGCTACAACATACAGTGTGAAACTAGTATGTTGATGGAGAGAATGGAGATAATGAGGAAGAGATGCAGTATGAAAGTACTGTACACAAAAGACTTATCAATGAGGAAAGGATGCCCTTGCAACCTCTCGATAGTAGTGCTTCCATGACCAGGTGAGCAGTAAATAAATAAAAGAAAGGTAGAAATTAAAGAAGAAAAATGCCTTTGTTAAGCTTACTGCTTAGGGGATACATTGCACAAATTAGTACATAATGATTTAAATCTTGGGACTCTGAAAGATGTCCTGTCATCAATACCAGATTTAAAAAAATGTGCTATATAATTTACATAAAGAATTTAAAATAAAGTAAAAATAATTAGTAATATTTTATTTTAACTTACAGCCAGGGTTCCAAAAATGGCTCCCAGCCAGAGAGAGCACGGTTATAGTAATCAACTGAGCAAGAGCAGCTTGCAGAACCTTGCCCTTGCCAGTCCTGAAAAAATATAACATGTTTGGTAAGCATGAATCCACAGTTTCAATACCTTTAATTACAAACATAAAAGCTTGTAGAAAGTAAACACAAATGTAGTACAATGCTATCCTTTATTGACAGTGTTTCACCCATGCATTGCACTTAATCAGATTGAACAGATCTACCCGAGCAGAGAGTATGTGAATATATATAGGAAGCATGCATGTATATATAGGAAGAACATGTGAGCGTGTTATATAGGAGTGATTGGAGACGAATGGTTTTTGGGACCTGACGAGCTGTTCGAGCGTGAGCAGGGTAATATTTTGTGAAGGGATTCAGGAAAACCAGTTGATCAGACTTGAGTCCTGGAGGTGGGAAGCACAATGCCTGTACTTTAAAGGAGGGGGTTTGGGATATTGGCTGTTAGGAGTGACATCTAAACAGTCATATCTGAGTACCTCTGCAAAGACAGTGATATTGTGTGAATGATAATGAAAGTGTTTTCCTCTTTTTGGTCACCCTGCCTCAGTGGGAGATGGCTGACATGTTAAAAAAAAAAAAAAAAAAAAAAAAAAAAAATTATTTTTTTTTTTTTTTTTTTTTTTTTTCAACAAGTCGGCCGTCTCCCACCGAGGCAGGGTGACCCAAAAAAGAAAGAAAATCCCCAAAAAGAAAATACTTTCATCATCATTCAACACTTTCACCACACTCGCACATTATCACTGTTTTTGCAGAGGTGCTCAGAATACAACAGTCTAGAAGCATAAACATATAAAGATACACAACATATCCCTCCAAACTGCCAATATCCCAAAACCCCTCCTTTAAAGTGCAGGCATTGTACTTCCCATTTCCAGGGCTCAAGTCCGACTATATGAAAATAACCGGTTTCCCTGAATCCCTTCACTAAATATTACCCTGCTCACACTCCAACAGATCGTCAGGTCCCAAGTACCATTCGTCTCCATTCACTCCTATCTAACACGCTCACGCACGCTTGCTGGAAGTCCAAGCCCCTCACCCACAAAACCTCCTTTACCCCCTCTCTCCAACCCTTTCGAGGACGACCCCTACCCCGCCTTCCTTCCCCTATAGATTTATATGCTTTCCATGTCATTCTACTGTGATCCATTCTCTCTAAATGACCAAACCACCTCAACAACCCCTCTTCTGCCCTCTGACTAATACTTTTATTAACTCCACACCTTCTCCTAATTTCCACACTCCGAATTTTCTGCATAATATTTACACCACACATTGCCCTTAAACAGGACATCTCCGCTGCCTCCAACCGTCTCCTCGCTGCTGCATTTACCACCCAAGCTTCACACCCATATAAGAGTGTTGGTACTACTATACTTTCATACATTCCCTTCTTTGCCTCCATAGATAACGTTTTTTGACTCCACATATACCTCAACGCACCACTCACCTTTTTTCCCTCATCAATTCTATGATTAACCTCATCCTTCATAAATCCATCCGCCGACACGTCAACTCCCAAGTATCTGAAAACATTCACTTCTTCCATACTCCTCCTCCCCAATTTGATATCCAATTTTTCTTTATCTAAATCATTTGACACCCTCATCACCTTACTCTTTTCTATGTTCACTTTCAACTTTCTACCTTTACACACATTCCCAAACTCATCCACTAACCTTTGCAATTTTTCTTTAGAATCTCCCATAAGCACAGTATCATCAGCAAAAAGTAACTGTGTCAATTCCCATTTTGAATTTGATTCCCCATAATTTAATCCCACCCCTCTCCCGAATACCCTAGCATTTACTTCCTTTACAACCCCATCTATAAATATATTAAACAACCATGGTGACATAACACATCCCTGTCTAAGACCTACTTTTACCGGGAAGTAGTCTCCCTCTCTTCTACACACCCTAACCTGAGCCTCACTATCCTCATAAAAACTCTTTACAGCATTTAATAACTTACCACCTATTCCATATACTTGCAACATCTGCCACATTGTTCCTCTATCCACTCTATCATATGCCTTTTCTAAATCCATAAATGCAATAAAAACTTCTCTACCTTTATCTAAATACTGTTCACATATATGCTTCAATGTAAACACTTGATCTACACATCCCCTACCCACTCTGAAACCTCCTTGCTCATCCGCAATCCTACATTCTGTCTTACCTCTAATTCTTTCAATTATAACCCTACCATATACTTTTCCTGGTATACTCAGTAAACTTATTCCTCTATAATTTTTACAATCTCTTTTGTCCCCTTTCCCTTTATATAAAGGGACTCTACATGCTCTCCGCCAATCCCTAGGTACCTTCCCCTCTTTCATACAATTATTAAACAAAAGTACCAACCACTCCAACACTATATCCCCCCCTGCTTTTAACATTTCTGTCATGATCCCATCAGTTCCAGCTGCTTTACCCCTTTTCATTCTACGTAATGCCTCACGTACCTCCCCCACACTTACATTCTGCTCTTCTTCACTCCTAAAAGATGGTATACCTCCCTGACCAGTGCATGAAATTACTGCCTCTCTTTCTTCCTTAACATTTAGAAGTTCCTCAAAATATTCTCGCCATCTACCTAATACCTCCATCTCCCCATCTACTAACTCCCCTACTCTGTTTTTAACTGACAAATCCATACTTTCCCTAGGCTTTCTTAACTTGTTTAACTCACTCCAAAATTTTTTCTTATTTTCATTAAAATTTCTTGACAGTGCCTCTGCCACTCTATCATCTGCTCTCCTTTTGCACTCTCTCACCACTCTCTTTACCTTTCTTTTACTCTCCATATACTCTGCTCTTCTTATAACACTTCTGCTTTGTAAAAACCTCTCATAAGCTACCTTTTTCTCTTTATCACACCCTTTACTTCATCATTCCACCAATCACTCCTCTTTCCTCCTGCCCCCACCCTCCTATAACCACAAACTTCTGCCCCACATTCTAATACTGCATTTTTAAAACTATTCCAACCCTCTTCAACCCCCCCACTACTCATCTTTGCACTAGCCCACCTTTCTGCCAATAGTCGCTTATATCTCACCCGAACTTCCTCCTCCCTTAGTTTATACACTTTCACCTCCCTCTTATTGTTGTTGCCACCTTCCTCTTTTCCCATCTATCTCTTACTCTAACTGTAGCTACAACTAAATAATGATCTGATATATCAGTTGCCCCTCTATAAACATGTACATCCTGGAGCCTACCCATCAACCTTTTATCCACCAATACATAATCTAATAAACTACTTTCATTACGTGCTACATCATACCTTGTATATTTATTTATCCTCTTTTTCATAAAATATGTATTACTTATTACCAAATCTCTTTCTACACATAGCTCAATTAAAGGCTCCCCATTTACATTTACCCCTGGCACCCCAAATTTACCTACTACTCCCTCCATAACATTTTTACCCACTTTAGCATTGAAATCCCCAACCACCATTACTCTCACACTTGATTCAAAACTCCCCACGCATTCACTCAACATTTCCCAAAATCTCTCTCTCTCCTCTACACTTTCTCTTCTCCAGGTGCATACACACTTATTATAACCCACTTTTCACATCCAATCTTTATTTTACTCCACATAATCCTTGAATTAATACATTTATAGTCCCTCTTTTCCTGCCATAGCTTATCCTTCAACATTATTGCTACTCCTTCTTTAGCTCTAACTCTATTTGAAACCCCTGACCTAATCCCATTTATTCCTCTCCATTGAAACTCTCCCACCCCCTTCAGCTTTGTTTCACTTAAAGCCAGGACATCCAGCTTCTTCTCATTCATAACATCCACAATCATCTCTTTCTTATCATTTGCACAACATCCACGCACATTCAGACTTCCCACTTTGACAATTTTCTTCTTCTTATTCTTTTCAGTAATCTTTACAGGAAAAGGGGTTACCAGCCCATTGTTCCTGGCATTTTAGTTGACTTTTACAACATGCATGGCTTACGGAGGAAAGATTCTTATTCCCGTTCCCCATGGATATAAAAGGAAAAGTAATAAGACCAAGAACTATTAAGATAAAATCAAAGAAAACTCAGATGAGTGTGTATAAATAAATGTGTACATGTATGTGTAGTGTGACCTAAGTGTAAGTAGAAGTAGCAAGACATACCTGTAATCTTGCATATTTATGAGACAGACAAAAGACATCAGCAATCCTACCATCATGTAAAACAATTACAGGCTTTCGTTGTACGCTCACTTGGCAGGACGGTAGTACCTCCCTGGGTGGCTGCTGTCTACCAGCCTACAACTCATTAGCTGAGATTGTTACCAATACCATCAAAATTAGCCAATACCTTGTGACACCGATAACACCAAAATTAGTCGTTACCTGATACTGATACCAATGCTTTGGTACACCTCTATTTATGAGACTACTACTAGTTGTTATTTACTGTTAAGAACATGAATTTTATTATTTATTACACTGTGTTTCACTAACACCCCATTTCACACACCCCCATCTAGAGTTCAACGCCATCCTAACTTGATATTCAAATATTTTTAGTCAAGGAGCTACCTAGTTTAAGTCCACTAGCTACAGTATTAGTTTCTTGCACATCCCAGTGTAACACTATTTTGAGCTTCATTTAGCCTCTTACATTCCCTTTCCAATTAAACCCTATGACTAATAATATATACCCTTCAATTGTTAAAAAAAAATAGAGTACATCAATATACTGGTAGTTATCATTAGGGTTGAAATAGTGTACAGTGTAAAGTCAAATTTTCAAGGCAGTCAAGTCTTCACCTGCTTTAGGCCCAAGTGCGAGAGTGAAATTTCTAGCAGAGGTACATCACAGTCACCACAGTCATCAATAACACATATATTGACACTTCCTGTCTTGATTTCTATTGCATGGAAATTAATAGCACTCTTCTTATTTGCATCAGTTGGTGCTACTACAGGAGCATGTACTGGCAGGACATTGTTGGTCTGACAAAGAACTTCATCATCAAGACTTCCCTCACATTCTTCTAAATCATGTTTGTAGTCCATTTTTTTAAATCCAAGAGTTGAATGCTTGTCCACTTGGGCTGGTTAAAAAAGAAACACATGAGTACCAGGAGTCTCATTTTAATATCAGCTGGTTAGTGTCAATAGAAAAACTTTTTTGAGGGTGAAGATGTATGAAGGAAGCTCAATATTATGCAGTTTTGGTGTGTAGAAAATAAAACTGTGTATAATTCAGAGCTGAGGAGAGGATGCTGAGGTGAGTTCAGCATTCACAGAGGATGAAGGGGGGTATATAAATCTGGGGTGGAAGGTAGACATAAGAGTTGTCCCAGAAACAGTCAGAGAGAGGGGGGGGGGGAGAGTAAATGAGGCTTTGAGTGGTAAGGGCTTGACCATCCAGAAGGTCTGTGTAAGCATGTTAGATAGGAGTAAGTGGAGACAATTACACTTGAGATACCTTCCCTTTTTTTTCCCATGCACATTAAACAAATGTACTCAACATGCCAATCTTTTATCCCCTCCAGCTGTTAACATTTTTGTCTTAACACCATCCATCCTTACAGATTTTCCAACTTTCATCCTTTTAACTGATTCACTCATTCCCTTAACCCTTTCACTGCCCTGACCCCAGAAATTAAAAGTGCTGACTTGCAATTTTTCAAGAAAATTTTTATTTAAATGGCAGATAATTTTTTTCTGAGGGTAATGATACCAAAAAATATTGCCAGTCTAGGCAAAATTTATGCATCAGAGATTTCACCCACTTTGAGACTTATTTTAGGCCAAATCCAAATGACCCAATTCCTGGCTTTTTTGCTAGTATGCCTTCCATTCTATCAAATGAGCACAAGAAACTGCCCATTCAACTACCAGAATTATCCTACAAGTCCACCAGAAGCTGGTAATTTGGACAATTTTACACAAAATTCAACAAATTTCAGTTTATAAACATTGGACAAAAATGAACACACAAGGCATTCCAACCACTAAAGTAACCTTTCTTCTGTTCACTACTCATGTACTCAGCCCTCTCCTATATAGCACTTGGCTCTTCATTTTATATCCATCACACACAAAAAAAAAATTTACCTCATTTCTCAGCTAATAAAATATAACTAAGAATGATTGAGTGTGATTTAAAACATCCAAATAATTGAAGCAGGCTAGCAAAACCCCAGAAAACACAGCAGGGGGATGATGTGGGTTCTCTACCTTTCCTCAGAAAAACTGCTAAAAATAGGATATTTCTGGTAATTGGAGGCCGATTTCAGGCCATATTCAGTTTGAAACTGACCAAAATCACCTTCATTTCACTAGTAATGTTTTCCAGTCTATCAAGTGATACCAAGAAACAGACAATAAAATCATGAAATCCACCTTATTCTTTTAACTGAAGTACAAGATCAAATGTTTAATGTACCCATCATGTTCATTGTTCCCATCACCCACCAGACAAACCCATTCTTTCATGTCTAGGCCAAAATTTGCCAACCCCCATCATGTGTGATCTTTCTTAATCACTCCGATTAAGAAAGATTTACGTGAGCGACATTAGCATCAATACCATAGCTCTACATCAGAGACAGTAAAAGGGGGTCATTCCTCATCATCTACATTCAATAATTTTGAGAAATATTTTCCTTCTTTCAAACACCTCTATCTCTTTATCCATCACTTCACCAACAAATCCATTTCCTCTTTTGGTCTTACTGCATTTTTTCTGTTACAATCTGAAATACACTAGTATGTCGTTATTTGCAGAATGATCAGTGTGTGAAAAAAACAAGACAAAATGGAACAGTACAATAAAATATCTCATGTATTCTAAATGATAATACAAGCCAATAAAAATTTAAAATGAGTGAGTTGATTGCTAATGACAAGTATTATAGAAGCTAAAATGAAATCCTCTATGAGTGGGTGAATGATGTAAGGTGTTCAAACTGTTCTCATGAATTATTGGACAAATGATCTAAGCTTTCACCCCACCTTGCATTGAATAACCCACTTGGATTCAGAACTTCTCTTAAGTATCATTAACTCTAGCCATGTATAAAACTCCATACAAGTAAAATTACCACTTATAAAAATTAGCAGGCTCATTTCTCAGAAGTGATGGGTCTCTTTCCTCACATCTCTTCTGTTTTGGCAATGATTCCAAATTTGTTGAAACATCTTCATGTCATAGGTAACTGAGACGAAATTAGCTGATGTATATTCACTAGCAGAATTTATAAGATACACGTTACAGTAGCATTATAATTGAGAAAACCCAAAAAATTACCACATATACAAAAAAAATATACACTGGCAAATACTTTTTGAGAAAATATATGTTTTCAATGCAAAGATGGGCTGAAAGAGCAAATGCATATTAAGCTGTATATGCTCATAACAAGGTTGATCAAGTACATCAAAATCTTATACAATGCATGCACTTACAGGTAATACAATACTGTCAGTTATTAATGAAATGAAATATTGGCATTGCTGCATCAAGGAATCATGCTTTAGAAACAGAGAGAGAGAAAAGAGAGTGTATGTGTGACTGTGTGTTGTCTGTGTGTGTGTCTGTAGTTTGTAACCTGTGTTGTCTGTGTCTGTTGGGTGTCTGTGTCGTGTGTGTCTTGTTGATCTCTTGTTTGTGTTGTGTTGTTGTCTGTGTGATCTGTCTGTGTGTGTGATGAGTGTGTGTGTGTCTGTGTTAGTGTTCTGTGGATGTCTAGTCGTTGTGTGTGTCTGTGTGAAGTGTGTGATTGCTGTGTGTATGATCTGTGTGTGTGTGAGTTATATATGTGTGTGTATGTGCATATGCACGTGTGCTGAGTGTGTGTATGTGTGTGTATGAGGTTGAGATACTGTTAATACATACCTAGTAATTCTGGATATTTGTGTGTGTGGTGTGTTGTGTTGTGTTGTGGGAGAGCTGAATTGGCATGCCCCCGCATAACGATCACCTGCGAATGTACCAATATGTAAGTGTATTTAGAAGTGCGTGTTTGTACGTGTATGTTTGGGGGTCTGAATGGACTAATCTACTTACATATTCCTTATGGGACAATTCGGTCAGTTTGTGCACCTGAACATACTCTGATGAAAAAATATCATTAACCGGGGGTCCATGTTTTGATCTTCTGTCCTGTGTCTGGTATCTCCTGTCGTGTTTTCTCGCATCCCGCTCTCTTTCCTCCTTTCGCCTTTGTATCATCTCTCTCGTTTCTGCCTTTCTTCTTGTGTCTGTGCGCGTGTCGAGATACACTTCCTGTATGGCTGGCATGTCCCTTAATGTGCATTTCTCCTGCAGGGATACCTGTTACCGAGTCGCTATTGCCTTGAAGGTACTTTCACTGCCGGCTTCTTTTGTTACAAACCCCCTTATTTTCTGTCTCCCCCGAAAATTTCCACTGGGTCATTGTGTCTTCTCCTATGCGTTTCATGGAGCTTTCAATGCTTTTTTTTCCCTTTGCTTATTCTGCTTCATAATGTTCCCTACAACTTCTGGAGCCCATACACAAAGACTGACCTCACCCCTTGTCATTCTCCCATTGTATATTCCCTGTGTATCCTCTCATTTAATTTGTTTCCTCCACTGCAGCTTTCCTTTCTTCAGTTTCACTGCTAATATTTGGCTCAGTGGTCTGCATTTTCCTTCTCGCTTTCCTTGGGCTCTGTTGTTGTCTGTTAGGGCCTTCCACATAAGCTAGCTCTTCATATCTTACAGTCTCCTGCTGAAGAGCTCTCATGCATTGTGCCGCTTCTTTCCCTTTACGTCCCCTTATTTCGTTGGCTGAGGTATGCTCTGTTGTCAATCCAAATGTCTTTAGTTTCTTTGCTGTTTTAATTTTTCGTTCCTCTTCAAACTCTGTATCCTATCCTCTGCTGCCTTTGACATGACACCTCCACCTTCCTGCTTTCCATGTCTATCCTCTTATCCATTCTCATGCTAAGTTCTTTCTAGAGTTCTTTCCCATTCATTATCGCTATTATTTGAGCTCATGGCGCTGCCAATCTTTCCTTTGCAGTTTCCTCCTCCTGGCCTGTTTGTCTTGTTGGCTCTCCAAACCATTTTTGTTTTGTCCTGATTGGCCTCTCCAGAGTGGAGAACCTATGTGTTTCTGTATTTATGTTAGTAGTTGTGTATGCAGAGTAGTAGTCGGGGGGTGTAGTGGAGGAACTGTGCTTTGTTGGGAGGAGTGTTAGGGTGGGGAGGGGATGGTAACGAGTGTGTCTGTGTGCGTGTGTAATTTTGTGGAATTATGTTGGTTTATTATGTACTGAAAGGTAGGTGGCTTGTTGCGTTTAATATAGAGTCTCTTATGGTCCTTGCTGCCCAAACTTCTTGTGACTGATCCCCATCCTTCCCTGGTGCTTGACCTCACACATTCTTAAGTTTGTGTGTTGTGTGTGTGTTGTGTGTACTCACCTAGTTGAGTGTTGCGGGGGTTGGAGTCACGAGCTCCTGGCCCCGCCTCTTCACTGATCGCTACTGGAGGTAGGTACTGTCCCTGAACGTGGCTTTATCTAACCTCTGCTTAATAGTATGGTATGGATCCTGCCTCCACTACAATCAGGTGTGTGGTTGTGTGGTGTGTGTGTTGGTCAATGTTTGTGACTGTAACTCGTGTGTGTATGTGACTTGTATGTGTGTGTGTGTATGTGTGTGTATGTGTGTATAGTATGTGTGTGTATGGTGTGTATGTGTGTATGTTGTGTCGTATGTTGTATGTGTATCGTGTGTATGGCTGTGTATGCTGTGTGTGTGTTGTTGGATTGTTGTTGTGTGTGTGTGTGTGTGTGTGTGTGTGTGTGAATGTGTGTGTGTGTATAGTATGTGTGTATGTGCATATGCATCGTGTGTGTGTGTGTGTATGTGTGTATGATGGGGATACTGTAATACATACCAGTAATTCTGATATGTGTGTGTGTGTTGTGTGTGTGTGTGTGTGTTGTGTGTGTGTATGTGTTGGTGTGTATGGTGTGTGTCTGTGTGTGTGTGTGTGTCTGTGTGTGCTGTGTGTGTACTACCTATTTGTACTCACCTATTTGTGTTGCAGGGGTCGAGTCACAGCTCCTGGCCCCGCCTCTTCGCTGATTGCTACTAGGTCCTCTCTCTCCCTGCCCCATGAGCTCTATCATACCTCGCCTTAAAACTATGTATGGTTCCTGCCTCCACCACATCACTTTCTAGGCTATTCCATGGCCTGACTACTCTATGACTGAAGAAATACTTCCTAACATCCATTTGATTCATCTGATTCTTCAACTTCCAATTGTGACCTCTTGTGTCTGTGTCCCATCTCTGGAACATCCCGTCTTTGTCCACCTCGTCTATTCCGCGCAGTATTTTATATGTCGTTATCATGTCTCCCCTGACCCTCCTGGCCTCCAGTGTCGTCAGGCCGATTTCCCTCAACCTTTCTTCATAGGACAATCCCCGTAGCTCTGGGACTAGTCTTGTTGCAAACCTTTGCACTTTCTCTAATTTCTTGACGTGCTTGACTAGGTGTGGATTCCAAACTGGTGCTGCATACTCCAGTATGGGCCTGACGTAGATGGTGTACAGAGTCTTAAACGAATCCTTACTGAGGTATCGGAACGCTATCCGTAGGTTTGCCAGGCGCCCGTATGCTGCAGCAGTTATCTGATTGATGTGCGCCTCAGGAGATATGCTCGGTGTTATACTCACCCCCAGATCTTTTTCCTTTAGTGAGGTTTGCAGTCTTTGGCCATCTAAACTATATTGTGTCTGCGGTCTTCTTTGCCCTTCCCCAATCTTCATGACTTTGCATTTGGCAGGGTTAAATTCAAGGAGCCAGTTGCTGGACCAGGCTTGTAGCCTGTCCAGATCTCTTTGTAGTCCTGCCTGATCCTCGTCCGATTCGATTCTTCTCATTAACTTCACATCGTCTGCAAACAGGACACTTCTGAGTCTATCCCTTCCGTTATGTCGTTCACGTATACCAAGAACAGCACAGGTCCTAGGACTGACCCCTGTGGAACCCCGCTTGTCACAGGCGCCCACTCTGACACCTCGTCGCGTACCATGACTCGTTGTTTCCTCCCTGTCAGATATTCTCTGATCCATTGCAGTGCCTTTCCTGTTATGTGTGCCTGGTCCTCTAGCTTTTGCAGTAACCTCTTGTGAGGAACTGTGTCGAAAGCCTTCTTGCAGTCCAAAAATACGCAGTCGATCCACCCTCTCTCTCTTGTCTTACTTCTGTCACCTTGTCATAAAACTCTAGTAGGTTTGTGACACAGGATTTTCCTTCCCTGAAACCGTGCTGGTTGTCAATTATACACTTGTTTCTTTCCAGGTGCCCCACCACTCTCCTCCTGATGATCTTCTCCATGACCTTGCATACTATACACGTTAGAGATACAGGTCTGTAGTTTAGTGCCTCATGTCTGTCTCCCTTTTTAAAAATTGGGACTACATTTGCCATCTTCCATACCTCAGGGAGTTGCCCAGTTTCAAACGATGTGTTGAAGATCTTTGTTAATGGCTCACACAATATCTCTGCTCCCTTTTTAAGGACCCATGGAGAGATGTTGTCTGGTCCCACTGCCTTTGAGGTGTCAAGTTCGCATAGCAGCTTCTTCACCTCCTCCTTGGTTATATGTACCTCATCCAGCACTTGCTGGTGTGCCCCCCTGTTCTGATTTCTTGGAGTCCTACTGGTTTCCACTGTAAATACCTCTTTAAATCTTGTGTTGAGCTCCTGACATACCTCTCGGTCGTTTCTTGTGAATTCCCCATCACCCTTCCTCAGTCTGATTACCTGGTCCTTGACTGTTAGTTTTCCTCCTGATGTGGCTGTACAACAGCTTCGGGTCAGTCTTTACTTTTGATGCTATGTCATTTTCATATTGTCTCTGAGCCTCCCTTCTTATCTGTGCATATTCGTTTCTGGCTCTTCGGCTGATTTCTTTATTTTCCTGAGTTCTCTGTCTTCTGTACCTTTTCCATTCTCTAGTACACCTAGTTTTTGCCTCCCTACACCTTTGGGTGAACCAAGGACTCGTTCTGTTCTTCCCATTATTTCTGTTTCCCTTGGAACAAACCTCTCCTCTCTGCTCCTTGCATTTTGTTGCTACATAGTCCATCATTTCTTGTACTGGGGTTTCCTGTCAGTTCCCTCTCCCACTGAATGTCTTGAAGGAAGTTCCTCATGCCTGAGTAGTTCCCCCTTTTGTAGTTTGGTTTTTCCCAGCCTATTCCTGCTACTCTCTCCACTTGGAGCTCAACTATGTAGTCGAAGCACAGAACCACATGATCACTAGCTCCCAGGGGCCTTTCATACATGATACCCTCGATGTCCGAACTACTCATGGTGAATACAAGGTCCAACCTTGCTGGTTCATTCCTCTCCTCTCTCTCTGGTAGTGTCTCTAACATGTTGATGCATGAGGTTCTCCCAGTACCACATCCATCATCTTGGCTCTCCATGTTTCGGGATCCCCATGGGGCTCCAGGTTTTCCCAGTCAATCTCCTTGTGATTGAAATCACCCATAACTAGTAACTTTGCTCCCCCCATGTGTGCTCTCCTGGCCACCTTGGCTAGTGTGTTGATCATTGCTCTGTTGCTCTCATCGTATTCTTCTCTTGGCCTCCTGCAGTTTCTGTGGTGGGTTGTACATTACTGCAATTATCACCTTATGTCCCTCAGACTGGATTGTTCCTACTAAGTAGTCCCTTTCGCCCATGCCATCCATTCCTTCCATTTTCTCAAAACCCCACTGGTTTTTAATGAGCAGTGCAACTCCTCCTCCCCCTCTCCTCCCTCTGTCTTTCCTGAAGATTTGATATCCGGATGGAAAGATTGAATCTGTTATTATTCTGGTGAGTTTTGTTTCTGTGAGTGCTATTATGTCTGGGGATGTCTCTTTGATTCTTTCGTGCCACTCCTCATACTTGTTTGTTATTCCATCTGCATTTGTATAACCACACCTTCAACTTCTTTTCTAAGACTGTGGTCTGGGAAGTATATTGGGGTTGGGGAAGTGGGAGACCTGGTAAGGAACTATGGGTTGTTGCTGTGGGGGTGAAGTTTGTAATGTAGTGGGTGGGGGCATTGGATGTGGCATGGGTGTTTTGGATTTAGAGTGTTTGGTTGCACTGGGGTTGACCTGGTTGGGAGGCTTCTATAGAAAGTTGTGAGGGAGGCTGTATTAGATCTTCTTCCTGGGTCTGGGATTCCTCTGCCTGTCTTCTCCATCCCCTCTCTTTCCTCCTTTCGCCTTTGTACCATCTCTCTCAGTTTCTCCTTTCTTCTTGTGTTCTGTCGCGGTCGAGATACACCCTCCTGTATGCCGTCATGTCCCTTAATCGTGCTTTCTCCTGCAGTATCCTGGTCCGAGTCGCTTCTGCTTGAAGGTCACTCTCACTGGCCGGTTCTTTTTTTTACAAACCCCCCTATTCTCCAAAAAATTTTCCAGCTGGGTCATGTCGTCTTCTCCTATTGCTTTCATGATGCTTTCAATTGCTTTTTTTTCCCCTTGTTTTTTCTTGCTTCCATATGTTTCCCCTTCGACTTCTGGAGCCCATACACAAAGACTGACCTCACCCTTTTCATTCTCCCACTGCATATCCCTGTGTATCCCCTCATTTAATTTGGTTTCCTCCACTGCAGCTTTCCTTTCATCAGTTTCACTGGCTAATGTACTTGGGCTCAGTGGCCTGTCATTTTCCCTTCTCGCTTTCCTTGGGCTCTGTTGTTGTCTGTTAGGGGCCTCCACATAAAGCTTAGCTCTTTCATTTGCTACAGTCTCCTCTGATAGAGCATCTCCATGCAGTTGTGCCCCTTCTTTCCCTACAGTCCCCTTATTTGTGCTGAGGTAGCAGTCTCTGTTGTCAATCCCAAAATGTTCTTTAGTTCTTTAGGCTGTTTCAGATTTTTCAATTCCTCTTCTAAACTCTGTATCCTAGCTTCTGCTGCTTTGACATGCACCTCCCACTTCCTGCTTTCCATATCTATCCTCTCTTCCATTTCTCATGCTAAGTTCTTCTAGTTTCTTTTCCCATTCATGATCCCTTTTATGAGCTCTGCTGCCCAATCTTCCTTTGCATTTTCCTCCTCCTGTCCCTTGGTTTTTCTTGTTGCTCTCTGGCAACCCATTTTTGTTTTATCCTGATTGCCTCAGAGTGGGAAACCTATGTAGTTCTGTATGTTAGGTTAGTAGTGTGTGTGTCAGAGTGTGGGGGGGAAGTAGTGGAGGAACTGTGGCTATTGGGAGCTGAGTGGGAGGGGGTGGGGGAGGGTTTGGGGTGAACGGGGGAGGGCGAGGGTGATCGAGGGAGGGGATGGATCAGGGGAAGTAGTGAGATGTCGGTGGTGAGGGGGGAGTGTGTGTGTGTCTGATGTGTGTGTGTGTGTGTGTGTGTGTGTGGTGTGTGTGTGTGTGTGTGTGTGTGTGTGTGTGTGTGTGTGTGTGTGTGGTGTGGTGTGTGTAGAATTTTGGTGTAATTGTGTGTGGAATTTATGTGTGGAATTATGTGTGGGTTTATTATGTACTGAAAGGTAGGTGGCTTGTGCGTTTAAGGTAAGTCTCAGTGGTCCTTGGCTGCCCACACCTTCTTGTGACCTGACCAACCTCCTGGGACTTACCGCACTTACAGTGTGTGTGGTGTGTGTGTGTGTCTGTGTGTGTGTGTGTGTGTGTGTGTGTGTGTTGTATGTGTAGTTTGTAGTGTTGTGTGTATGTGTGTGTGTGTGTGTGTGTGTGTGTGTGTGTGTGTGTGTGTGTGTTGTGTGTGTATGTGTGTATGTGTGTGTGTGTGTGTGTGTGTGTGTGTGGTGTGTGGTGTGTGTGTGTGTGTGTGTGTGTGTGTGTGTGTGTGTGTGTGTGTGTGTAATTATGTGTCGAATTATGTGTGGGTTTATTATGTGTCTGAAAAGTAGGTGGCTTGTGCTTGGAGTGTAATGTAGATTCTCAGTTGTCCTTGTGTCCACAACCTCTTGTGACCTGACTCCCTTGCAGTGTTGCCTGTATCACCTGCTTATAGTGAGTTAATCGCCTTGTTCAATGGATTACCATTTGCTAAACATAATTGAATACTTGAGTGCCTATTCTTTATCGTGCTATGAGAGTTAGACCATTCACATTCAGCTTGGCGGTTAAATTGGAACCTGGACCCCACACCCAAACAACCACTCATAGGTGATACAGTACTTGTAGTGCAGCTGTAGCAGTGTAGATTGTCCAGGTCGATGTGACGTCCTGGAGTAGATCCAGCTCGATGTACGTCCTGGCGTAGATCCACCTCAATTTCTTCTCGTTAATAATGTACCCTATTCACTGTATTTCTTTCACTGGTCACACTATGTTTCACTTTATTAAAATCTTGGGTGACACTTGGCAACGCCGCCTTCACACTAGCCTGCGCCACAACGCTTTTATTTTCCAGATCACTTTCAAAATTGTGGCTCTCCCCACACTTGTGTGGCTCAGGCAATTAAAAAAAACACTTCTAGGATTGTTGACTACCCTGACACACTTAGCAACCCTTGCAGAACACTTGTAGCCCTCAAAAACACTTAAATCCCCGAGCACCGACGGTGACTAGCCCGCTCGCTGTCCCTACTGTGTGTGTGTGTGTGTGTGTGTGTGTGTGTGTGTGTGTGTGTGTGTGTGTGTGTGTGTGTGTGTGTGTGTGTGTGTGTGTGTGTGTGTGTGTGTGTGTGTGTGTGTCTGTGTGTGTGTCTGTGTCTGTGTGTGTGTGTGTCTGTGTGTGTGTGTCTGTGTGTGTGTGTGTGTCTGTGTGTGTGTGTGTGTCTGTGTGTGTCTGTGTGTGTGTCTGTGTGTGTCTGTGGTGTGTCTGTGTGTGTGTCTGTGTGTGTGTCTGTGTGTGTGTCTGTGTGTCTGTGTGTCTGTGTGTGTGTGTGTGTGTCTGTGTGTGTGTGTTTCTGTGTGTGTGTACTCACCTAGTTGAGGTTGCGGGGGTCGAGTCCGAGCTCCTGGCCCCCCTCTTCACTGATCGCTACTAGGTCACTCTCCCTGAGCCGTGAGCTTTATCATACCTCTGCTTAAAGCTATGTATGTGTGTGTGTGTGTGTGTGTGTGTGTGTGTGTGTGTGTGTCTGTGTCTGTGTGTGTGTGTGTCGTGGTCTGGCTGTGTGTGTGTGTGTGTGGTGTGTGTGTTGTGCTGTGTGCTGTGTGTCTGTGTGTGTGTCTGTGTGTGTGTCTGTGTGTTGTGTCTGTGTGCTGTGTCTGTGTGTGTGTCTTGTGTGTCGTGTGTGTGTCTGTTGTGTGTGTTGTGTGTGTGTCTGTGTGTGTGTCTGTGTGTGTGTCTGTGTGTGCTGTGTGTGTGTTCTGTGTGTGTCTGTGTGGTGTGTGTGTCTGTGTGTGTGTGGTTGTGTGTGTGGTCGTGTGGTGTCTGTGTGTGCCTGTGTGTGTGTCTGTGTGTGTGTCTTGTGTGTGTCTGTGTGTGTGTCTGTGTGTGGTGTGGTTTGTGTGTGTGTGTGTCTGTGTGTGTGTCTGTGTGTGTGTCTGTGTGTGTGTTGTGTGTGGTCTGTGTGTGTGTCTGTGTGTGTGTGTGTGTGTGTGTGTCTGTGTGTGTGTTGTGTGTGTGTCTGTGTGCTGTGTGTTGTGTTGTGTCTGTTGTTGTCTGTGTGTTCTGTGTGTGTGCTGTGTGTGTGTCTGTGTGTGTGTCTGTGTGTGTGCTGTGTGTGTGTCTGTGTGTGTGTGTGTCTGTGTGTGTGTCTGTGTGTGTGTTGTGTGTGTGTGTCTGTGTGTGTGTTGTGTGTGTGTGTTGTGTCTGTGTGTGTGTGTGTCTGTGTGTTGTGTCTGTGTGTGTGTGGTCGTGTGTGTGTGTCTGTGTGTGTGTCTGTGTTGTGTCTGTGTGTGTGTGTGTGTGTCTGTGTGTGTGTCTGTCTCTCTCTCACTTCACTGAGCTAACAAGCTGTATCTTTCACTTTACCTTGCCATCCCATGTGGCAACACATTTCTGAGACATTAGTAGTTTGTTTAAACTGTATATGGATATATAGTAATCTCACTGTATTCATAGGGGATGCATTTTGTACAAAATTAATATGCAATTTGCTTTTCAATGAAATTCCAGTAGGTAAAAATGAACACAGCCTCACAATACTAAGTTGTAATTCTAGGTACCCCCACACAGATTTGACTCATAAAAATTTAATACCATACACAAGATGAGAACCATGGCTCTGAGAATGTGAAACTTACAGATATTAATAAAATACAGTAGAGTATTACAAGTGCATATGATGATAACAAGTTGCGTGGATGCTTCGAGTTCATGCAAGGCTGGCTCACAAAATCATAATGACACGATTGCAAACAAACCATACCACGGGCTAGGATAGAACCCGCAATCATGAAGGAAGACTGGCTCAGTGGGTATTCCTTCATGCAAGACTGGCTCAGTGGGTGTTCCTTCATGCAAAACTGGCTCAGTGGGTGTTCCTTCATGCAAGGCATGCTCAGTGGGTGTTCCTTCATGCAAACCTGGCTCAGTGGATGTTCCTTCAACAAGGCTGGCTCATGGGTGTTCCTTCATGCAAGGCTGGCTCATGGGCATTCCTTCATGCAAGGCTGGCTTAGTGGGTGTTTCTTCATGCAAGGTTGGCTCAGTGGGTATTCTTTCATGCAAGGTTGGCTCAGTGAGTGTTCCTTCATGCAAGGTTGGCTCAGTGAGTGTTCCTTCATGCAAAGCTGGCTCAGTGGGTGTTCCTTCATGCAAGGCTGGCTCAGTGGGTGTTCCTTCATGCAAGGCTGGCTCATTGGGTGTTCTTTCATGCAAGGCTGGCTCAGTGGGTGTTCCTTTGTGCAAGGCTGGCTCAGTGGGTGTTCTTTCACACAAGGCTGGCTCAGTGGGTGTTCCTTCATGAAAGGCTGGCTCAGTAGGTGTTCTTTCATGAAAGGCTGGCTCAGTGGGTGTTTCTTCATGCAAGGCTGGCTCATGGGTGTTCCTTTATGCAAAGTTGGCTCAGTGGATGTTCTTTTATGCAAGGCTGGCTAAGCGGGTGTTCCTTCATGCAAGGCTGGCAAAGTGGGTGTTTCTATATGCAAGGCTGGCTCAGTGGACATTCCTTCATGCAAGGCTGGCTCAGTGGGTGTTCCAAGTTTCAACTGATAGATGTCACTATTTCAAATTACAGAAAAAGTGAAGAAAAGATGCTTAAAGGTATTTGTTTACAGTGTTAGATAGGTGGAATCGTTTAAGAAGAGGTAGTGTGCTATATAGAAATTTATATGACAAACAAAATAATGCCATAAATGACTGCTTGTCTAAGTGCAACCATATAAATTATTCACACTCTCAATACCATATAAACAAAATCTGCTGCATGAAAATCTTTATGTAATGAAATATTTATTGCAAATGAAAATACTGTGATGTAATTCTTACTTCCACAGTGTGTTGAACTGACATGGATACATTAGATATATCCACTAGTTGCTTATGACCCAGTCGATCACTGACTTCTATGTTGATTGTGACTGGGTCTATTATGGAGAGTGCAGTATCTTCTTCAAGACCTAGGATGCAGGAGTATAACTCACACTGGTTTAAGTTGCATGACAGTGGTCGCTCTTGGTGATGTGGTCGGTAACTGATCACTGCTGTGCTCTGAAGAGAAGAAATTTAGGTACTGTAATTTCAGTTTTAATGACAAAATTAAATAAAGACAGCTTCCTTAAGTTAGATTTACACTGAGGTATCATTCAAAATGACTTCTAGAATTTAAACAGTAAGTAAAGCAATACTTACAATCTTCATTATTAATATGGCCATATAAACATTTTAAATAAAATGGTCATTATTATCATAGTCATTGAACATTACTCGTGTCATTACGATTTTGTGAGTCATGTTAACGGCTTTGAGGGGACTTGAGCTAGAGTTGAGCCACGGCCACGCTAGCTTGAGATTCGTCTGTAAAAACTTGCCTTTGTGGTCACAGTGGTGCCTATGCTAACCTTCCTATGGCGTAGAAATATACCTAGTTGGACGAATCTTATTGTGGCTAGCTGGTCCAGTGGCTAACGCGATGGTCTGGAGTTTTGAGACTCTCTGATCGCGGGTTCTATCCCTGCCCGTGGTATGGTTTGTTTTAACCAACATAACTATCATGGTCACTACCCAACATTACTGGTATGGTTTGTTTTAACCAACATAACTATCATGGTCACTACCCAACATTAGTCATGGTCACTACCCAATTACTATCATGGTCACTACCCAACCCTACTATCATGGTCACTACCCAACATTTCTGTCATGGTCACTACCCAATATTCCTATCATGGTCACTCCACAACATTACTAACATGGTCACTACACAACATTACTAACATGGTCACTACACAACATTACTACCATGGTCACTACCCAACATTATCATCATGGTCACTACCCAACATTACTATCATACACAGGTATGAGAGTAATGGGCAGGCACAACCCTTCCTGCCTCCAGGACCTGAGTCCAGCTAACTGGTCTCTCTGAATTCCTTCTTAAAGTTACCTTGTTCACACTCAAACAGCACACTATTAAAAACAATTTGTCTCCATTCACTCCCATCTAATATGCTCAAATACGCCTTCTGGATGCTCAAGTCCCTCAACTCGAAAGCCTCTTTTATTGCCTCCCTCTACCTGTTCCCCTCCAACCTTCCACCCAGTTACACACCATCTATATCAGCCTATCCCCTTCCATCCTCTATTTACTCAAGCCATCTCAACAACCCTTCCTCAGCAGTCTGAATTATACTCATGGTGACCCCACCTGTATTTATATTTACAAAGTAAAAAATTTACCTTAAGAATGACAGCATTGGTGTCCCACACAGCTGTGTTCTCCACTACCACCAGCTCTGAGTCGGTAATGTTTAACTTCAGCTCAAATGGTGTTTTATTTTGTTCCTGGATAATGGCATGCTTAGTCATAACCCCTGTGGACTCTACCATAGGGTTTATCTTAGGTGTAGTGCACCTAACAGTCTTGTTCCTTGGAAAGGATAGTCCAGGTGAGTGTGACCTAGGAGACTGAGGCTGTGCAGCTTGTGTATGAGAGGAATGACCAAATGAGGGGCTGAGTAATGGGTTAACTCCAGCAGTGCTGGATGCACCATGGTCTCCCACAGAATTTTCTCCACTTTTTATTTCTGTAGATAAAAATATACTGAACACAATTACACATGCTAAATAATTGAATGCAAATTATAAATATGACTGCTAATGTTTAAAAATCTACAAACAACTATATTTTGATAATTTTTAGTCAAATAAAATGTTTTCCATTAAATGTTTGCTCATTTGAATAAAACTCTGAAAAATTAAACATCAGATATGCAATGTGTAAAGGCCACACTAGTTTTCATATGATAAAGTATAATATTTGCATTCATCCATTCTTTCTCCTGTCAACAGTACAACCACTAACTAAAATATATTTATGCAATATATTCAATGTAAGAACTTAAGACCCCCAGAACATTTCCTCATTTTTCTTTTTTTTTTTTTTAAGAAATTTACAATCAATTCTTGCTTTCCCTTTTTTCATATCCACAATTGTTTTTAAGAATGTTGCAAGTTTATACAAACCTTTATGGAAAGGGTCATCAGGAGTCTTGTAAATGAAATCAAGAACTTCCATCCCCCAGTCCAGGATACCCATTAAACGCATATTGTTCAGCAAAATTGTAAATCTAGTCACATTTTTTGTTGATCTGTCAAGAAAAAAAACTGATTGATTATGAAGGTTTTTACCATCATTTTGGGCCTAGTGCATGTAGTATATCATGTTCAATGTGTAGGTGAGGGGGTTAGTTAATGTATGAAGGAACAATAAAATTTTGTGTATAAAAAAGTATCACTGATAAAACAGATGAATAGTTAATATGTCATGATATCTAGGAAGACTGTCTCTACTCATTCCAATCAAAAATGCTGACATACACATGATGAATGCTCAATCCTCTCTCTCCAACCTTTCCTAGGATGACCACTACTGCACCTTTCTTCTACCCATTCTATATTGCTCCATCCTCCCAACATAAATAAAACCACCACACTAACCCTTCCTCTTCACTTTGAGCTTTACCTTTCATAATCTCATTCTGCCATCTAATTTCTAGAATAATGAGTAAAGGGTTTTGAAAGATATTTCAGAAGACAGAAGAGGAGTTGAGATCATTTGGGCAGTAACTAAACTTTACCCTTAAATTAACAAAAGTTTATTCTCTGCTCTACAATTTTATGTGCCTGTGCTTCATATTTATTATTATACAGAATATTATAATCATCCAAAGCTATAATATACAGTGCTGTACAAACTATATTTTCCATAGAAACTACTTTGTAATCAATACTGTACCTGTAATGAACCTCTGCTTGAAGTTGGCTGCTGTTTTTTGCACTCTTTGATGGTGTAGGTTGCAAAATATTGGTGAAAATATTGGAACGCTTATTCACTGGAAAACCTGTCAGACAAACATCAATATTTAAAATATCCCTGAATGGAACATATTTCATTACAACTTAATTGCATAACCATAAAATGAAATAAAATACAATTGTACAAATAAATTACTTGAATGTAAATTACAAATATACTGATAGTACTACACTGGGACTTCCCCTTACCCTCAAATCTGGTGTCACTAATCAAAATTTCTTGTGAGACCAAATCAACATCCTTGGACTCATCAGAGAAGCTCTCGTAGGTCAGTTTGGAACTGATGAAATTGATACAAGCAAGAGGGGAGCAAATATTGTTTTCCTCAACACTGCTTTCTAGCTCAAGTGTCACATTGTCCAAGTTGAGAATGATGCTCAGAGAAGTCCAAACAGATTCTAGCGAGTGCCACTGCTGAAAATAAATTAGGAAATGATTATGGCATTAATTATTTACTTAATAGATTTGCCATCATTTATTATGGACCTCCCAATGTAGATTTATGATTATCCAATATGCATCTCCCAATCAAAAATAACTTTGTACTTAACACCTCTGCATTGTTTCTATTTGCAATAACTGTCAAGCCATCCCTATTCTTTTCCTAAGACCATAACACTAATAACACTATAAAACAAAGTATTCAACTAGAATAGTAAGTATATTAAGCAATTAAAACTAACAATGTATCTCTGCTACCTCTTGATTTTTCAGTGCATCATATGCATTTAAAAAAAGTGACACAAAGAACCTTAGAGAATTACTAAACAGAGACTTTTGTCCTGCAACTGGTGGATATCTATATATCATACACATTAGTATAAGTGAATAAAACAAAATAATGTACTCAAAATATTTTTCCCTCTGTTATGCTAGTAAATATGGTAGTTTGCAATATTTTATTATTTAATACTATTTTTTCATTGCCTAAGAAGATACAGCTTTTATTATTTAATGTTTTAATTGCTTAAGAAATGTGAAGAACCAGCAGCATAGGGTTTCACAAGGTCAATACAAGGATAAATGTTTTTTCCTCATATACTGATACACAACTGCCTTTCAGTGTTTGAGCCTATGCTGAGATTTATTCACATTCAGTACAGTACAGTGGAACCTCAAAAATAGAACGTATCACATATCGAACGTTTCGAAAATAGGACTATTTTTTCAGACAAACTGTGTCCCTATTATCGAACGCGCCCCTATTTTCGGACCACTGGGTACGGGACCTGTCTGCCGCCCGCTCTGTCCGCGTCCCCGCACAGGCGCTGTGAGCAGTCTAGCTTTGTTTATGCTTGAGTGAACACTAACCTGCTCTCTCATTCACGCATTTTACGATTATTTCGTTGTGTTTAGTGCTTGTGGAACTGAAATAAGCTGCCATGGGCCCAAAGAAACTTGCTAGTGGTACCCCTGTGGTAAAGAAAGTGAGAAACGCCATAGATGTGAAGAAGGAAATAATACAGAAGTACGAGAGTGGTGTGAGACTTGTTGAGCTTGCCAGGATGTATGGGAAAAACAAGTCGACCATCGGTTCTATCCTGTCAAAGAAAGAACAAATCAAGGAAGCTGATGTTGCGAAAGGTGTTAATATAGGGAGTGGATGAGGTGCCTTCTTCAAAGATTAAGGAGATTTGTACCAAGTGGAATGATGTCCAAATATTTGTGCAGAAGTACCACCCTGAGCAAGCTGAAACAAGCCATCTTTGCAACAAGTTCAGTGACAGAACCATGTCCCATTTTAGGGAAATGTTAAAGAGGCACCAGAAACAGAAGACTGTGGACAGTTATTTTGCGAGACAGGGGTCCAGTGACTCTCAAGCTGGTCCTAATGGCATTAAAAGACAGAGAAGGGAAGTAACCCCAGAGAGGGCTTTACCTGAAGTCCTCATGGAGAGGGATTCTCCTTCCAAACACTAACCCCAACTCCCTCTCTCCTCCTCCCTATCTTCCAGATGCCATCACCAATCTTCAATAAAGGTAAGTAAAAATGTTATTTTATATGTATTACTATACATAATTAAAAACTATAGTATTTGTTGTATGTAAAACTGTAATTAATTTCTATAAAATGTATTTTTTGTGTGAATATTTTTGGGTTTCTGGAACGGATTAATTGTATTTCCATTATTTCTTATGGGAAATATTGCTTCGAATTTCAGACTTTTCGAATTTAGAACTAGCTCCTGGAACGGATTAAGTTCGATTTTTGAGGTTCCACTGTATATGAGAAATGGGATGCAGGCTATGCACCTGTGACCTTATAATGTTCTTTGGTGATTCAGTAAGGGAAGTACAATACAGTGAGTGAATTGTAAATGCGAAGTTTTACGTTGTTTACAGTTAATGCAATATCTTCAATGGATATGAATTACGAAATCTCAGATAAAATAACCAGCATAAACGAAACTGTCGACTGGTACGATATACTGTACATACCCTCAATTAAAACAATGAATCAGAATTGAATTATTTTCTTCCTTTAAGAGAGATTCACTCATCCTATCATATGATTGACATGTTAAATAGAAAATCAAACAGGTAACAAAGCTTTTGCTCATATTTCAAGCATTTCTTTAGGAGGAAATACAATGAAAGGTTAATGTCAATAAAAATGTCACATGTTTACAGAGAAAAGCAAAGAACCAAAAAGACAGTGATGACTGTAGCAAAATCAACACTGTACAGTGGACCCCCGCCTTACAATATTAATCCGTTCTTGAGAGCTCATCATAAGCCGAATTAATTTTCCCCACAAGAAATAATGGAAATCAAATTAATCCGTTCCTGACACCCCAAAGTATAAAAAAAAAAATTTTACCACGTGAAATATTAATTTTAATACACACAAACTGTAGAAGACATGCACAATTACTACTCTACTAAGAATAGAATACATGACACTTACCTTTATCGAAGATCTGGTGATGATTGATTGGATGGGAGGAGGGGAGTGTGTGGAAGTTATTGTTTAGAAGGGGAATCCCCTTCCATTAGGACTTGAGGTAGCAAGTTCTTTTCCGGGGTTACTTCCCTTCTTTTCATGCCACTAGGACCAGCTTGAGAGTCACTGGACCTCTGTCGCACAACAAATCTGCCCATAGAGCTCTGTACCTCCTGTTCCTTTAAGACTTTCCTAAAATGGGCCATAACATTGTCATTGTATAGGTTGCCAACACGGCTTGCAGTAGCTGTGTCAGGGTGATTTTCATCCGTAAAGGTTTGCAGTTCAACCCACTTTGCACACATTTCCTTAAATCTCTTTTTTCAATTCCATCCTAATTCTCGCCCTTTTTACCACAGGGATGGCACTAGAAGCTTTCTTGGGGTCCATGGTGACTTATTTTGCAGTTACAAGCACTAAAAACACTGGGATAATGTGAAATGTACCGAATGTATGCGTAGATGCGACCACACTGGCTGGCTTGTAAACACTGGTGCTGAGGCCACATGTGGGATGCATCCCGGACGAATCACGTAAGGTGAGTTTTTTATTGTGAGGCGAGGCAAAATTTTGCATTCAAATGCTTCGTATGGCGGATTTAACATAACGCAATGCGTTCGTAAGGCAGCAGTCCACTGTATTATTAAAGAACATCTTTCACAAAAAATGGGCTTTTACAGAGCACACTAGATACTTTAGAGGTAAACTTATTACGTTGCTCATTTTAAAGTATGAGATAATGATAATACAATACTCTTTATTAGTTTCATTAATGGTTCAGCTCATACTACTATATATTGTGTTACCATTATTTTTCTTCATATTCTTACTAAAGGCATCTTTAATGTTTTTATACAAACTTCTTTACAAGTGTCAACTCCAACTTTGTAAAACATATTAGCTATAGGTCTGCTTAAAATGTTGTGTATAATGGGATTTTGTAGAAAACATCTCTATTGAATTGTAATTTTTCCAAAATTTATAACAAATTTATTGTACTTTTTAGAAATAATAGCAATTATCATCAAGTGGGGAAAATATTTTGCAAACAAAAAACTAAAGTGATTGCATCATATTTGTTGAGCATCCTGATCATTTTACTGACACCTCAGTCAACATAGTTTTCTTAAATTTGTGTTTAACTTTCTTGTACAAGCTGTTATGACCCCCTGGTAGCAAAGAGGTTAACAACTCTTGTAACATCTGAATGGCTTATATGTATTTGCTAGTGACTGGGAAACCTGTAAGTCTTGACAACAGTTATGCTGCAACTCAAATGCTGCTCCCCACATATAGAGAAAAGGTTAACTACTCTCTTAAGGCTCATAAATATCACTGACCAGGAAATAACAGATCTTTATACAGGTTATATTGTTGAGATAAACAAGTTAAGAAAGCCTAGGGAACAAATAGATTTTTTTTTATTTTTTTTTTTTTTATTATCACACTGGCCGATTCCCACCAAGGCAGGGTGGCCCGAAAAAGAAAAACTTTCACCATCATTCACTCCATCACTGTCTTGCCAGAAGGGTGCTTTACACTACAGTTTTTAAACTGCAACATTAACACCCCTCCTTCAGAGTGCAGGCACTGTACTTCCCATCTCCAGGACTCAAGTCCGGCCTGCCGGTTTCCCTGAATCCCTTCATAAATGTTACTTTGCTCACACTCCAACAGCACGTCAAGTATTAAAAACCATTTGTCTCCATTCACTCCTATCAAACACGCTCACGCATGCCTGCTGGAAGTCCAAGCCCCTCGCACACAAAACCTCCTTTACCCCCTCCCTCCAACCCTTCCTAGGCCGACCCCTACCCCGCCTTCCTTCCACTACAGACTGATACACTCTTGAAGTCATTCTGTTTCGCTCCATTCTCTCTACATGTCCGAACCACCTCAACAACCCTTCCTCAGCCCTCTGGACAACAGTTTTGGTAATCCCGCACCTCCTCCTAACTTCCAAACTACGAATTCTTTGCATTATATTCACACCACACATTGCCCTCAGACATGACATCTCCACTGCCTCCAGCCTTCTCCTCGCTGCAACATTCATCACCCACGCTTCACACCCATATAAGAGCGTTGGTAAAACTATACTCTCATACATTCCCCTCTTTGCCTCCAAGGACAAAGTTCTTTGTCTCCACAGACTCCTAAGTGCACCACTCACTCTTTTTCCCTCATCAATTCTATGATTCACCTCATCTTTCATAGACCCATCCGCTGACACGTCCACTCCCAAATATCTGAATACATTCACCTCCTCCATACTCTCTCCCTCCAATCTGATATTCAATCTTTCATCACCTAATCTTTTTGTTATCCTCATAACCTTACTCTTTCCTGTATTCACCTTTAATTTTCTTCTTTTGCACACCCTACCAAATTCATCCACCAATCTCTGCAGCTTCTCTTCAGAATCTCCCAAGAGCACAGTGTCATCAGCAAAGAGCAGCTGTGACAACTCCCACTTTGTGTGTGATTCTTTATCTTTTAACTCCACGCCTCTTGCCAAGACCCTCGCATTTACTTCTCTTACAACCCCATCTATAAATATATTAAACAACCACGGTGACATCACACATCCTTGTCTAAGGCCTACTTTTACTGGGGAGTAGGGGAGTTAGTAGATGGGGAGATGGAGGTATTGGACAGATGGTGGGAATATTTTGAGGAGCTCTTAAACGCTGATGAAGAAAGGGAGGCAGTAATTTCATGCACTGGCCAGGGAGGTATAACATCTTTTAGGAGTGAAGAAGTGCAGGATGTGAGTGTGGGGCAGATGCGTGAGGCCTTGCGTAGAATGAAAGAGGGTAAAGCAGCTGGAACTGACAGGATCATGACAGAAATGTTAAAAGCAGGGGGATATATAGTGTTGGGGTGGTTGGTATTTTTGTTTAATAAATGTATGAAAGAGGGGGAAGGTACCTAGGGACTGGCAGACAGCATGTATAATTCCTTAATATAAAGGGAAGGGGACAAAAGATATTGTAAAAATTAAAGAGGAATAAGTTTACTGAGTATACCAGGAAAAGTGTATGGTAGGGTTATTACTGAAAGAATTAGAGGCAAGACAGAATGTAGGATTGCAGATGAGCAAGGAGGTTTTTGAGTGGGTAGGAGATGTGTAGATCAAGTGTTTACACTGAAGCATACATGTGCACAGTTTTTAGATAAAGGTAGGGAAGTTTTCACTGCATTTATGGATTTAGAAAAGGCATATGATAAAGTGGATAAGGGAGCAGTGTGGCAGATGTTGCAAGTATGTGGAATAGGTAGTAAGTTACTAAATGCTGTAAAGAGTTTTTATGAGGATAGTGAGGCCCAGGTTAGGGTGTGTAGAAGAGAGGGAGACTACTTCCCTGTAAAAGTAGGTCTTAGACAGGGATGCATAATGTCACCATGGTTGTTTAATATATTTATAGATGGGGTTGTAAAAGAAGTAAATGCTAGGGTGTTGGGGAAAAGGGTGGGAATAAATTATGGGGAATCAAATACAAAATAGGAAATGACAGTTACTTTTTGCTGATGATACTGTGCTTATGGGAGATTCTAAAGAAAAATTGCAAAGGTTAGTGGACGAGTTTGGGAGTGTGTGTAAAGGTAGAAAGTTGAAAGGGAACACAGAAAAGAGTAAGGTGATGAGGGTATCAAATGAATTAAATAAAGAAAAATTGGATATCACATTGGAGAGGAGTATGGAAGAAGTGAATGTTTTCAGATATTCGGGAGTTGACGTGTCAGCAGATGGATTTATGAAGGAAGAGGTTAACCATAGAATTGATGAAGGAAAAAGGTGAGTGATGCATTGAGGTATATGTGGATACAAAAAACATTATCTATGGAGCCAAAGAAGGGAATGTATGAAAGCATAGTGGTACCAACACTCTTATATGGGTGTGAAGCTTGGGTTGTAAATGCTGCAGCAAGGAGGCGGTTGGAGGCAGTGGAGATGTCCTGTTTAAGTGCAATGTGTGGTGTAAATATTATGCAGAGAATTCGGAGTGTGGAAATTAGGAGGAGTGGAGTTAATAAAAAGTATTAGTCAGAGGACTGAAGAGGGGCTGTTGAGGTGGTTTGGTCATGTAAAGAGAATGGATCAAAGTAGAAGGTCATGGAGAGTGTATAAATCTATAGGGAAAGGAAGGCAGGGTAGGGGTTGTCCTTGAAAAGGTTCGAGGGAGGGGGTAAAGGAGGTTTTATAGGCGAGGGGCTTGAACTTCCAGCAAGCATGTGTGAGCGTGTTAGATAGGAGTGAATGGAGACGAATGGTATTTGGAACCTGGCGAGCTGTTGGAATGTGAGCAGGGTAATATTTAGTGAAGGGATTCAGGGAAACTGGTTATTTTTATATAGCCGGACTTGAGTACTGGAAATGGGAAGTACAATGCCTGCACTTTAACCCTTAAACTGTCCAGATGTAGATCTACGTTCACTCGCATGGCGCTCAAAATATTTTGAAAAATAAAAAAATATTTTTCTTTTAAAATGAAGAGCACATTTTTCTACATGTCATAGAATTAAAATAAAAATTTTAGGGTCAGTACTTACCGAGATATAAGACCATGAAGTTGGCACTGGTTGCTCACCTATCGGCAACATCGACTCCTGCAGCTTGCAGAAGTGTTGCTGATACATGTTTTTTTCTCGTTTTTATTTTAATTTATATATTTTTTATGTTCTGATAATTACAATTTATAATAGTTCTTGTAATTTCATAGCCAATCTTTGTTCTGACACTTATATTAGGTACTGAAATAGTGCTCAAATAGTCACAATCACATTGAGAGGTGAACATTTACACCTGCTTAGGTTATTTACTATTGTCTAGAAATATATACAAAGTATTTATAGGTCCCAGCAATGTTTTAGATACCTTGGCATATACCTTGAAGCATGTTGTTATGAAAGGCATCCCTATACTGTTGACAGCCCAGTGACATTTGATAAATGCCCACTGCTCCAGCTAACCCTCGCTGTATTTCTTATCACTGTTACACACAAACATGTCTTGTCTCTCTGTCTATTTATCTGTCTGTATCTGTGTCTGTCTGTCTGCCTATCTATCTGTCTCTGTCTGTATCTGTCTGTCTGTCTCTGCTTATCTGTCTTTCTACCTGCCTGGAGCATAGTATATCAAACTCCTTGAAGAATTGTGTTATGACATCTGTTATCAGCTCGGTGACATTTGATAAATGGGTGCTCGGGGGAACCCTGGCTTTATTTGTTTTCACTGATACACACAAACATGTTTCTGTCTGTCTCTGTCTATCTATCTATCTATCTGTCTGTCTGTCTATCTTTGCCTGGAATTTTTGGATTATCTGAGGTAATTTACACTATGTATAATAACTGTACTTATGTGTAAATGTGAGACAGAGATATAGATAGATACAGTGGACCCCCGGCTTATGATATTATTTCATTCCAGAAGTATGTTCAGGTGCCATTACTGAACGAATTTGTTCCCATAAGGAATATTGTGAATTAGATTAGTCCATTTCAGACCCCCAAACATACACGTACAAACGCACTTACACAAATACACTTACATAATTGGTCGCATTGGGAGCTGATCGTAAAGCGGGGGTCCACTGTATATAGATAGACAGAGATATAGATAGAGATATAGATAGATATATAGATAGACAGAGATATAGACAGATAGAGATATACACAAAGAGACAGCCAAAGACAACCAAAGCAAGCCAGCCGGCCAGCCTGCCTGCTGAATACATAAGAACATAAGGAAGAAGGAACACTGCAGCAGGCCTACTGGCCCAAGCAAGGCAGGAACATGTCACACTCCCCCCCAGCTTAGACCAATGACCCACCTAGTCACATCACATCCATTGAAGGAAGGAGCATGACATCAGACCTAGTAGCACAAGCTAGTCAGGTCCAACTCACACCCACCCACACTCACTCATGTATTTATTTAACCTATTTTTACTTTCCTCTTAAAATGGGAGTGTTAATGCGACATGGCATCAGTGAATCCCTGGTGTTTGGTGTTTGGTGTTTGCCACGCTATTTGCTCTAGCTGGCGCTCAATTGAACTGGTGCTTCCACAAGGTACTAAGTGCTCCCAGATTTTTTAATAGTGCGCACAGTGAGTGCGCAGACCCATTCTTTCATGTCTAGATGACTCAAGCCTATTGTGCCAAATTTGAAGGAATGAAAAATAAAACGTTGATCTACGTTTGGAGCGCTACGCGTGCAACCATAGATCTGTGTTCGGACAGTTTAAGGGTTAAAAAAAATCTACCCATAAAAAAATGTTGAGCTTACTTGCTGAGGTTGTGAGCTGCATAGATGGGTGCGTAGAGGTACAGATGGAAGAGGTTCTCCCAAGTTGAAAATTAGAAGTCCCCGAATTAATTTGTAATCTAAGGTATTAATGGTGGCATGGACCTTTTTCACCATTCCATGAACACTTATATCAGGCACTGAAAATAAAATGGTTAAGTATAAATTTATGTATAAAATTATTTTTAAATTCAGAAGCAATATGAAAAAAATTACCACTGCTCATTCAATAGATAGTCAGCATAAATGTTACCTAGCTCACACACCAACAGTATGTCCATTAAAAACCACTTGTCTCTATTCACTTGAATTTAACAGTCTCAAACAAGCCTGCTGGATGCTCAAGCCCCTTTGGTAACCTATCACCTTTTAATTTCTACACTCCAAATTCTCTGTACGATACTCACACCATAACTGACCTCAAACACGACATCTCCACTGCCTCCAGCAGCCTCCTTATGAAGAGGAGATGAAATAAATAGTACAAACCTGTGTGACCGAGAGCTGTATCAAGATTTCTTTCCACTTGTAACTTGAGAGCACATTTGTCACGCAGCATGGAAATGCCCTGGCGAATTACACTGTATGACCCAAAAACCCATTCAACACTTTCCCTGGTACTTCTGCTTTCTTCTCTTTCTTTCTTCTTCTTTTTCTTCTCCTTTCCTGAGAATGAAGAATGTGGCTTTCTCTCTCCCAATTCAGACTTCTGTCTTGATAATCGTATGCTTGTGTAAATATCCATATTTACTAAGTCAATAAACATTACATCCAAAAGGCACTTTTGTAACTCAGAATTGCTCCCTATAGTTGTTTTCTCTCTATGGTCTCCTTCAGCATCTGAATCACTAGCACAAGAAACACCAACATCTCGGTGACGGCTCTGTGATCGAGATCGAGTTTTGGTTAACCTACGAGAAGAAATAAAGCTGTATATTAAAATACATTAGTGAATATGGATACATGCACAGTGACCTAACAAAGCATGATTTTAGGTGAATGCCATTAATTGCAACATTCCTTTTATAATGTCCAGAAACCCTTGATTTCTTTTTCAACACACCAGCTGTATACCACCGAGGCAGGGTTAACCAAAACAGAAGAAACGAAAGTTCTTTTTCTTTTTTTTCTTTTTTTTTTTTTTCAACAAGTCAGCCGTCTCCCACCGAGGCAGGGTGACCCAAAAAAGAAAGAAAATCCCCAAAAAGAAAATACTTTCATCATCATTCAACACTTTCACCACACTCGCACATTATCACTGTTTTTGCAGAGGTGCTCAGAATACAACAGTTTAGAAGCATACACATATAAAGATACACAACATATCCCTCCAAACTGCCAATATCCCAAACCCCTCCTTTAAAGTGCAGGCATTGTACTTCCCATTTCTAGGACTCAAGTCCGACTATATGAAAATAACCGGTTTCCCTGAATCCCTTCACTAAATATTACCCTGCTCACACTCCAACAGATCGTCAGATCCCAAGTATCATTCGTCTCCATTCACTCCTATCTAACACGCTCACGCACGCTTGCTGGAAGTCCAAGCCCCTTGCCCACAAAACCTCCTTTACCCCCTCTCTCCAACCCTTTTGAGGACGATCCCTACCCCGCCTTCCTTCCCCTATAGATTTATATGCTTTCCATGTCATTCTACTTTGATCCATTCTCTCTAAATGACCAAACCACCTCAACAACCCCTCTTCTGCCCTCTGACTAATACTTTTATTAACTCCACACCTTTTCCTAATTTCCACACTCCAAATTTTCTGCATAATATTTACACCACACATTGCCCTTAAACAGGACATCTCCACTGCCTCCAACCATCTCCTCGCTGCTGCATTTACCACCCAAGCTTCACATCCATATAAGAGTGTTGGTACTACTATACTTTCATACATTCCCTTCTTTGCCTCCATAGATAACGTTTTTTGACTCCACATATACCTCAACGCACCACTCACCTTTTTTCCCTCATCAATTCTATGATTAACCTCATCCTTCATAAATCCATCCACCGACACGTCAACTCCAAGTATCTGAAAACATTCACTTCTTCCATACTCCTCCTCCCCAATTTGATATCCAATTTTTCTTTATCTAAATCATTTGACACCCTCATCACCTTACTCTTTTCTATGTTCACTTTCAACTTTCTACCTTGACACACATTCCCAAACTCATCCACTAACCTTTGCAATTTTTCTTTAGAATCTCCCATAAGCACAGTATCATCAGCAAAAAGTAACTGTGTCAATTCCCATTTTGAATTTGATTCCCCAAAATTTAATCCCACCCCTCTCCCCAACACCCTAGCATTTACTTCCTTTACAACCCCATCTATAAATATATTAAACAACCAACATAAGAACATAAGAAAGGAGGAACACTGCAGGAGGCCTGTTTGCCCATACTAGGCAGGTCCTTTACAATTCATCCCACTAACAAAACATTTGCCCAACCCAATTTTCAATGCCACCCAAGAAATAAGCTCTGGTGTGCAAGCCCCACTCAAATCCAACCCCTCCCACTCATGTACTTATCCAACCTAAATTTGAAACTACCCAAAGTCCCAGCCTCAATAACCCAACTAGGTAGACTGTTCCACTCATCAACTACCCTATTTCCAAACCAATACTTTCCTATGTCCTTTCTAAATCTAAACTTATCTAATTTAAATCCATTACTGCAGGTTCTCTCTTGGAGAGACATCCTCAAGACCTTATTAATATCCCCTTTATTAATACCTATCTTCCACTTATACACTTCAATCAGGTCTCCCCTCATTCTTCGTCTAACAAGTGAATGTAACTTAAGAGTCTTCAATCTTTCTTCATAAGGAAGATTTCTATCTACCATGGTGACATTACACATCCCTGTCTAAGACCTACTTTTACCGGGAAGTAGTCTCCCTCTCTTCTACACACCCTAACCTGAGCCTCACTATCCTCATAAAAACTCTTTACAGCATTTAATAACTTACCACCTATTCCATATACTTGCAACATCTGCCACATTGCTCCTCTATCCACTCTTATCATATGCCTTTTCTAAATCCATAAATGCAATAAAAACTTCCCTACCTTTATCTAAATACTGTTCACATATATGCTTTAATGTAAACACTTGATCTACACATCCCCTACCCACTCTGAAACCTCCTTGCTCATCCGCAATCCTACATTCTGTCTTACCTCTTAATTCTTTCAATTTATAACCCTACCGTACACTATTCCTGGTATACTCAGTAAACTTATTCCTCTATAATTTTTACAGTCTCTTTTGTCCCCTTTCCCTTTATATAAAGGGACTATACATGCTCTCTGCCAATTCCTAGGTACCTTCCCCTCTTTCATACATTTATTAAACAAAAGTACCAACCACTCCAACACTATATCCCCCCTGCTTTTAACATTTCTGTCATGATCCCATCAGTTCCAGCTGCTTTACCCCCTTTCATTTTACGTAATGCCTCACGTACCTCCCCCACACTTACATTCTGCTCTTCTTCACTCCTAAAAGATGGTATACCTCCCTGACCAGTGCATGAAATTACTGCCTCTGTTTCTTCCTTAACATTTAAAAGTTCCTCAAAATATTCTCGCCATCTACCTAATACCTACATCTCCCCATCTACTAACTCCCCTACTCTGTTTTTAACTGACAAATCCATACTTTCCCTAGGCTTTCTTAACTTGTTTAACTCACTCCAAAATTTTTTCTTATTTTCATTAAAATTTCTTGACAGTGCCTCTCCCACTCTATCATCTGCTCTCCTTTTGCACTCTCTTTACCTTTCTTTTACTCTCCATATACTCTGCTCTTCTTATAACACTTCTGCTTTGTAAAAACCTCTCATAAGCTACCTTTTTCTCTTTTATCACACCCTTTACTTCATCATTCCACCAATCACTCCTCTTTCCTCCTGCCCCCACCCTCCTATAACCACAAACTTCTGCCCCACATTCTAATACTGCATTTTTAAAACTATTCCAACCCTCTTCAACCCCCCCCTACTCATCTTTGCACTAGCCCACTTTCTGCCAATAGTCGCTTATATCTCACCCGAACTTCCTCCTCCCTTAGTTTATACACTTTCACCTCCCTCTTACTTGTTGTTGCCACCTTCCTCTTTTCCCATCTACCTCTTACTCTAACTGTAGCTACAACTAAATAATGATCCAATATATCAGTTGCCCCTCTTTTTATGTTTACTAATATATACATGAGAAGGGGTTACTAGCCCCTTGCTCTTGGCATTTTACATTTACAACTGTGTCTCCCACTTTAGCAGTGAATCTCCCTAACTGTTTATTATCTCACTTCAAAATTTCTGAAAATTTGTGCACATGGTATTATTAACTCGTAAACGGCCCAAACACATATATACGTTTTTTCAACATTTGAAAGTATGTAAAGAAAGTAGATCTTTTTTTTTTTTACATTTGAAAATGTGTAAAAAAAAATGTAGATCTACTTTTGGAGCACTACACACGTGAATGTAGATCTGCTTGGACCGTTTACGGGTTAAATACATGAAATATAACTTATAATGTACCTAGAAGTGGACTTGCTGGAAGGCGTCCCACACAGATTCATTTTTCTCTCCTCCACATTCTGATGGTGTACCTGTCAAAGAAATACAGATATAATAAACACTACATCAAGATACTGTTCTATTATTCAGGAAGCTGGAATGTATTTTAGCATATTCTCATTATGTTGCAATGCTTTAGCTAAGCAGTACAATCATGAATAGAAGCCAATTTTCATACTGAACACTTGAGTAAGCTATTAGGAGTATGGAGCAACCTTCAAGAAGCTAAGATTAACACAAAAATAGCAATATGAACCATGAACCATTTTACAAGTAATCAAGAGGCAGAAGAACATTAGTTTCAGAGTACCTTGCTTTATTCATACGTTATTAGAATATTAGTGCACCATCATTGTCAATGCTGAAGCAATACATTTAACTAGCTTACTTTTTTTTTTTTCAACAAGTAGGCTGTCTCCACTGAGGCAGGGTGACCCAAAAAAGAAAGAAAATCCCCAAAAAGAAAATACTTTCATCATCATTCAACACTTTCACCACACTCACACATTATCACTGTTTTTGCAGAGGTGCTCAGAATACAACAGCTTAGAAGCATATACGTATGAAGATACACAACTAGCTTACTAGTATGCCTAAATACCACACACTAAATGAAGTCTCTTTCCTCATCTTGCAAGCATGCCTCAATGCCCTCAGCTATATGATAATGTTGTAATAAAACCAGCATGAAATACCTTTCTTTAAGGTAACTAAAATATGGTATTTATACATTAAGCATTTTATTATTTTCGGTTACTTTTTGACTTACTATGTTTATCCATACCATCTCATAACATATGACAACAGAAAAGAGTGGAACAAAATATATAAAGAGCAGCTAATACCTAAACAATGAAGGTACCTTAACAAACATGAACAATCTGAGACAATGTTCAGTGGAATATGCTGTTCATATTGCAAGATGAAATCCTGCTTAAGGCAAAGAAATTAAAATAAAGACAAAATTGATTGACACACTTCTGAAAAGATGGTATTTTAATGAATGATGGTGGATGTGTTTTTTTCTTTGGGTCACCCTGCCTTGGTAGGGGGCAGCTGTTAAGTTTAAACAAAAATCTTTGTCAAAAACTACCAGTACACACTGATAAACACAATGCCTACATCTTTAAAAATTACCATCCGAGATGAGAAAGTCTCAAATGATAGTGTCTTTTTTTTTTTTTATTTATTTATTTATAATTTGAGCACACTTACAGAGGTACAAAAAAAAATACAGATAAGAGCAGCATGCCAAAGCCACTTATACTATGCATAGCATTACGGGCTGGCTTAAAATTAACTTAAGATTAACTAAGCAATGATGAAATCAGTGAAAAACATTAATGTAAACTGATTACTATAAAGCACAAGTGAGTATTACAAAGACAGGTCATATGGTTGCATGCATTGTTATAAATTCAGTAGAATGGAGTATTCTGTTAGGTAGTGTATTTAAAAAATAATAAAGTTAGATTGGGTTTTAGGTTTAACATTTATGTGATATAATTGTGAGAAACATTTAAGATATACAATTTATAAGGTTCAGTTATTCAGTATTTATTTGGTTTTGGGTGAGTAAGTGATCTTTGAGAAGAGACTTGAATTTATAAACAGGTAGTGTTTCTTTTATATTTACAGGTACTCATTGTATTCAAGGAATTCGGTGCTCTCTGAGCCATAGAACAACTCCTTTGCACATTTTAACCCTTAACCCTTTGACTGTTTTCGACGTATAAATACGTCTTACGAGCCAATGTTTCTGACGTATATATACTCAATAATTCTAGCGGCTTCAAATCAAGTGGGAGAAAGCTGGTAGGCCCACATGTGAGAGAATGGGTCTGTGTGGTCAGTGTGCACCACATAAAAAAAATCCTGCAGCACACATTGCGTAATGAGAAAAAAAAAACTCTGAACGTTTTTTTGGAATAAAACGCCGACTTTGAGGTGTATTTTCGTATAGTATTTATCGTTGTATTCGCGTTTTCATGGTCTTAGTTGATAAAATGGAAAACATATTACAGAAATAGAGATGATTTTCATTATATTTACGATGAAAACGACCTTGAAACTGAGCTCAAAGTAGCGGAAATGTTCGATTTTTACCAATGTTCAAGAGTAAATAAATCACACCACACGTCCAATACACATCAACTGGGGAGTCTAATATTCTTTCACTAGTGCACTGATATTATTTATACCATTTTTACAATAATGCAGTCGTCTGCATAACAGTAAATTTTGTGTTTTTTTGTATGAATAAAAAATCAAAATAGAAAGCAATAATAATATAAAAGGGGCCTAGAGATGTGACTAATGAACAGAGCATATGTTATTTTAGTGCCACGAATGTCTACCTTGTTTATTCTGGACCCTATTTTGAAATTGGCATCTTTTTTATTTTGCGTGAAATTGGCCAAATTGCCAATTTCTGACCACCATATTGGGTAGTCCAAATTAGTAAATGGGAGGTTTCTTGTGCTCAGCTCATAGATAAAATGGTGTTCTAAAGAAATAGCTATGAGTTTGGTCAACTGGAACAATGGAATTGGCTGAAAATTGGGCTCAAAGTCGGCGAAATCGCCGATACGCATATGTCGCCGAGACCGCTAACTTCGCGGGAGCATAATTCCACGAGTTTTCGACCAAATTTCGAACTTTTGGTGTCATTACCATCGGGAAAAGATTCTCTATCATTTCATAAGAAAAAATAATTTTTTTTTTTTCAAAAATTGAGCGACATAGAATGACAGTTTCAGAGAGGGGCCTGAAACAGTCAAAGGGTTAAACCAACAGTTACAGTAATGGGTTTATACAGTGGGTTACCATGACCCTCAAACCTAACAATTATTGAGTTCATGTGGCCCTTAGGTTGTTGTGACCTTTAAACCTAAACTACATATAGCCAGATACAGATGGTGGCAAAAGTCTTTTCTCTTCCCTTCTTTGGATAAAGCCTGACTACCACCACCTTTCCCATTTCTCCAAAACCGCGAGTTTATTTTTCATCAATAATATGGAAACAGGGTATTTTCTATATTTTTTGAGGATTAAAATGGGAATACAGTATATTCAGTATATGGATTTTTTTATTACACTGACCATTTCCTTTCAAGGTAGGAAGATCCAAAGAAGGAATGGTTATCTACACAAAAGGAGGTGCAAAAAATTGTTGTTGTTCAGAGTTGTCTCACTTTGTGCCAGAGTTTATACTGTCTTTCCTGTATAAATCTGTAAATGCTGAATGTATACATCAGCTTTACATACATACATACATACAGCTTTATTTCCATTACATTTCTCTTTTTTTATCATATGTACTGATATCTTGCATTTGATTATTTGATGTATGATGGACTTATTTTAAATCAGTCAAGAAATCTAAAACTTTTTATTATTTTTTGGGAAGTTGTTAAAGTGAGCTACTATGAAATAACACACTACTAAAGATGGGGTTGCTAAGCTAACTTGTTCCCTAATGTATTCTTCGTTACTAAACAAAATTATACTTAGTACCGCTAAGCATCACTCACCTGGCTAATAGTTCCCTTAGAACCAGCCCAAAGAAACTTATTAGAGATGGTCAAGCTTCCAAGGTCAGCAACTAGAAGAGTTTCTGAAGAGCTGGACATAGGCAAGAATATCACAGGGGATCCAGCACTAATGTCTAGGGATACACGGGAACCTCGGCTATAGTCAGCCACCTATAAAAGAAAAAAGTAAGGTTTTTTTTTTTTTTTTTTTTTCAACAAGTCGGTCGTCTCCCACCGAGGCAGGGTGACCCAAAAAAGAAAGAAAATCCCCAAAAAGAAAATACTTTCATCATCATTCAACACTTTCACCACACTCACACATTATCACTGCTTTTGCAGAGGTGCTCAGAATATAACAGTTTAGAAGCATATACGTATAGAGATACACAACATATCCCTCCAAACTGCCAATACCCAAACCCTCCTTCAAAGTGCAGGCATCGTACTTCCCATTTCCAGGACTCAAGTCCGACTATATGAAAATAACCGGTTTCCCTGAATCCCTTCACTAAATATTACCCTGCTCACACTCCAACAGATCGTCAGGTCCCAAGTATCATTCGTCTCCATTCACTCCTATCTAACACGCTCATGCACGCTTGCTGGAAGTCCAAGCCCCTCACCCACAAAACCTCCTTTACCCCCTCTTTCCAACCCTTTCGAGGACGACCCCTACCCCTCTTTCCTTCCCCTATAGATTTATATGCTTTCCATGTCATTCTACTTTGATCCATTCTCTCTAAATGACCAAACCACCTCAACAACCCCTCTTCTGCCCTCTGACTAATGCTTTTATTAACTCCACACCTTCTCCTAATTTCCACACTCCGAATTTTCTGCATAATATTTACACCACACATTGCCCTTAGACAGGACATCTCCACTGCCTCCAACCGTCTCCTCGCTGCTGCATTTACCACCCAAGCTTCACATCCATATAAGAGTGTTGGTACTACTATACTTTCATACATTCCCTTCTTTGCCTCCATAGATAACGTTTTTTGACTCCACATATACCTCAACGCACCACTCACCTTTTTTCCCTCATCAATTCTATGATTAACCTCATCCTTCATAAATCCATCCGCCGACACGTCAACTCCCAAGTATCTGAAAACATTCACTTCTTCCATACTCCTCCTCCCCAATTTGATATCCAATTTTTCTTTATCTAAATCATTTGATACCCTCATCACCTTACTCTTTTCTATGTTCACCTGGTAAATTATGTAGATGACCAGTGTGTTGAGTATACCAGGTAAAGTGTACAGTAGGGTTATTATCGAAAGAATTAGAGGTAAGACAGAATGTAGGATTGCGGATGAACAAGGAGGTTTTAGAGTAGGTAGGGGATGTGTAGATCAAGTGTTTAAACATAAGAACATAAGAACATAAGAAAGGAGGAACACTGCAGGAGGCCTGCTGGCCCATACTAGGCAGGTCCTTTACAATTCATCCCACTAACAAAACATTTACCCAACCCGATTTTCAATGCTACCCAAGAAATAAGCTCTGATGTGAAAGTCCCACTCAAATCCAACCCTTCCCACTCATGTACTTATCCAACCTAGATTTGAAACTACCCAAAGTCCTAGCCTCAATAACCCAACTAGGTAGACTGTTCCACTCATCAACTACCCTATTTCCAAACCAATACTTTCCTATGTCCTTTCTAAATCTAAACTTATCTAATTTAAATCCATTACTGCGGGTTCTCTCTTGGAGAGACATCCTCAAGACCTTATTAATATCCCCTTTATTAATACCTATCTTCCACTTATACACTTCGATCAGGTCTCCCCTCATTCTTCGTCTAACAAGTGAATGTGAAGCATATATGTGAACAGTATTTAAATAAAGGTAGGGAAGTTTTCATTGCATTTATGGATTTAGAAAAGGCATATAATAGAGTGGATAGGGGAGCAATGTGGCAGATGTTGCAAGTATATGGAATAGGTAGTAAGTTACTAAATGCTGTAAAGAGTTTTTATGAGGATAGTGAGGCTCAGGTTAGGGAGTGTAGAAGAGAGGGAGATTACTTCCTGGTAAAAGTAGGTCTTAGATAGGGATGTGTAATGTCACCATGGTTGTTTAATATATTTATAGATGGGGTTGTAAAAGAAGTAAATGCTAGGGTGTTGGGGAGAGGGGTGGGATTAAATTATGGGGAATCAAATACAAAATGGGAGTTGACACAGTTACTTTTTGCCGATGATACTGTGCTTACGGGTGATTCTAAAGAAAAGTTGCAAAGGTTAGTGGACGAATGTGGGAGGGTGTGTAAAGGAAGAAAGTTGAAAGTAAACATAGATAAGAGTAAGGTGATAATGGTATCAAATTATTTAGATAAAGAAAAATTGGATATCACACTGGAGAGAAGGAGTATGGAAGGAGTGAATGTTTTCAGATATTTGGGAGTTGTGCCAGGGAATGGATTTGTGAAGGATGAGGTTAACCATAGAATTGATGAGGGGAAAAAAGGCGAGTGATGCATTGAGGTATATGTGGAGACAAAAAACGTTATCAATGGAGGCAAAGAAGGGAATGTATGAAAGTATAGTGGTACTGAAGAAGGCACATTCTCTCCTCTCTCTTCCTCCTCCACTCTGGTACTTTGCTATAAGCTTTTTCTTGAATTCTATTGTGTTTCTGTCCTTCTTTACCAAAGGGCTGGCACTAGGAGCTTTCTTTGGGCCCCATGGTGGCTTATTTAGCAGTTGCAAGCACAAAAAACAATGGACTATTATGAAATGAATCATATGAACCCGTGGGGTGATGGTCACTCGCCCATAAGTCATGCCACACTGACTCTCTGAATGTTGTGCAGGAGCCTTTGTGTATGCCCGGCTGCTCCCAGCCACACGGACGCTTCCCATACGATGGACGAATTGTGAGCCAAATCATGAACCGTGAGGCTTTATTTTGAGGAAAAAAGTTGCTGAAAGTCAAAATTCACGAAGCGCAAGGCTCACGAAACTCAGGGGTCCACTGTATTATTATTATTGCCACTGACATACCTTGTTCACTGAGTTTAATCATTTCTAACTTGGCATTTAAAGTAAGAGGCTTATGATTCTCCTTTTTATCACAACTACCCTTAGGTGCCATTGTAAACAAGAGTGAACAAATAAACGAGAGAGAATGAGTGAGATGCAGAAAATGTAAACTAACTGAGAGTGAACAGGTGGAGGGCAGTCAGACAAACATGTATTAATACCTGTATACTTGCTGTTGAAATGTGTTAATTTTGCACTATGAAAATGTTTGCAAAACATTTTCACCACAATATAAACAAGTTGCACTGTGTACAAGTTGTCTTCATGTTGGTGCAGTAGAATACATAACAGCAACACTCTCATTCTCATGAAAAACACCTTTTTGAGAGCGAGTGATACTATCTATCAGTGAAGGCATAAGAAAGGAATATTTTTCTACAGTTACCCCCAGTAACATTATACAGTTTCTCTGGTGGTGGTGGCAGTGGCAGTGGTGGTAGCAGAGAAAACATGTTACAGCAATTATTTTGAAAATGGTATAAAACACCGTTAAGTTGATGATTAAGACATGTGCAACAGTTGGGGCATGTAAATAAACGAGAATGATGCGTGAATGCTGTACGAGCATATCAGGAGTCATATAAAAAAATCTGGGTATAATCTGAAATGTCTGCATTAGTGAAGCATCGTAAAGCAAGGCCCTCCTGCAGAGCTTTCTGAATACTAAAATCTTCATCTTTATCTTTTATTCTACCCTGACACCACATGAGAGCTCTAAAGAACAAACTACATCACTGAAAATTTTTATATCCTTGGTTATCCCAAAATCAGATTCAAATTCAAATCCAAATTCAAATTTTTATTTCTTTGCATAGTTTACAATGTGTGATTGACATGTTATAAGGAGTCTATTTCCACACATAGTTTACAATGTGTGATTGACATGTTATAAGGAGTCTATTTCCACACATAGTTTACAATGTGTGATTGACATGTTATAAGGAGTCTATTTCCACGCATAGTTTACAATGTGTGATTGACATGTTATAAGGAGTCTATTTCCACGCATAGTTTACAATGTGTGATTGACATGTTATAAGGAGTCTATTTCCACGCATAGTTTACAATGTGTAATTACAAAACTGATTTGCTAAGTGAAAAGAAAGCCACTATCATGCCAAGGCATTTCAGGCAAACTAAACCTAATACTGTACAGAGTACTTAATACTAGACATATATAACATAGTTGGTTCAAATTGAACATTGTTTTTAATATATCAACAGAGGTAGTAGCGGTTTAGCAGCAAGTAATTAAATTAACAAGTAGTTGAATAACAAGTTACAGTATTATATTTTAGCACATTATACATAATGAGATTGAGACCAATTTAGTTCTGAAATAATCTTATAAAATTTGGCAATTTTTGGGTTGATGGTGGCAACAGTATATAGCGTTTGTAATGTTAGTTTCGGGAGATGAGGCGAGTTCTAAGTAGTGCCTTGAATTGGTGTGCAGGCAGGGGCCCCTTTGCATTTTCAGGCAATGAATTCCAGATCTCAGGGCCCTTTATATGTATTGCATTTTTGCATAGGGAGAGATGGACACAAGGGATATCAAAGTGTTTTGTATTATGGAAGTGCGTTCTATTGTAGTTCTCAAGGAGTTTGAGAGGAGGGTTTATATTGGCGAATAATGTTCTGTGTATGAAGTAGGCACAATAATGTAAGTGGAAATAAGTGTGGAAATAAGGAGAAGGTGTGGAGTTAATAAAAGTATTAGTCAGAGGGCTGAAGAGGGGTTGTTGAGGTGGTTTGGTTATTTAGAGAGAATGGATCAAAGTAGAATGACATGGAGAGCATTAAATCTGTAGGGGAAGGAAGGCAGGGTAGGGGTCATCCTCGAAAAGGTTGGAGGAAGGTGGTAATGGAGGTTTTGTGGGTGAGGGGCTTGGACTTCCAGCATGCGTGCATGAGCGTGTTACATAGGAGTGATTGGAGACGAATGGCATTTGGGACCTGACGAGCTGTTGGAGTGTGAGCAGGGTAATATTTAGTGAAGGGATTCAGGGAAACCAGTTACAGTGGACCCCCGCATACCGTTGGCATCACATAACGTTAAATCCGCATACCGATACATTTTATTGCAACCACCCAGGGAAGTACTACCGTCCTGCCAGATGACTGTGAAACAAAAACCTGTAACTGTTTTGCATGATGGTAGGATTGCTGGTTTCTTTTTCTGTCTCATAAACACGCTAAGATAACAGGGATATCTTGCTACTCCTACTTACACTTTGGTCACACTTCACAGACACGCACATGCATATATATATATACATACATCTAGGTTTTTCTCCTTTTTCCAAATAGCTCTTGTTCTTTTTTATTTCTTCTATTGTCCATGGGGAAGTGGAAAAGAATCTTTCCTCCGTAAGCCATGCGTGTCGTATGAGGCGACTAAAATGCCGGGAGCATTGGGCTAGTAACCCCTTCTCCTGTATACAATTACTAAAAAAGAGAAGAAGAAAAACTTTATAAAACTGGGTTGCTTAAATGTGCGTGGATGTAGTGCGGATGACAAGAAACAGATGATTGCTGATGTTATGAATGAAAAGAAGTTGGATGTCCTGGCCCTAAGCGAAACAAAGCTGAAGGGGGTAGGAGAGTTTCAGTGGGGGGAAATAAATGGGATTAAATCTGGAGTATCTGAGAGAGTTAGAGCAAAGGAAGGGGTAGCAGTAATGTTAAATGATCAGTTATGGAAGGAGAAAAGAGAATATGAATGTGTAAATTCAAGAATTATGTGGATTAAAGTAAAGGTTGGATGCGAGAAGTGGGTCATAATAAGCGTGTATGCACCTGGAGAAGAGAGGAATGCAGAGGAGAGAGAGAGATTTTGGGAGATGTTAAGTGAATGTATAGGAGCCTTTGAACCAAGTGAGAGAGTAATTGTGGTAGGGGACTTGAATGCTAAAGTAGGAGAAACTTTTAGAGAGGGTGTGGTAGGTAAGTTTGGGGTGCCAGGTGTAAATGATAATGGAGCCCTTTGATTGAACTTTGTATAGAAAGGGGTTTAGTTATAGGTAATACATATTTAAGAAAAAGAGGATAAATAAGTATACACGATATGATGTAGGGCGAAATGACAGTAGTTTGTTGGATTATGTATTGGTAGATAAAAGACTGTTGAGTAGACTTCAGGATGTACATGTTTATAGAGGGGCCACAGATATATCAGATCACTTTCTAGTTGTAGCTACACTGAGAGTAAAAGGTAGATGGGATACAAGGAGAATAGAAGCATCAGGGAAGAGAGAGGTGAAGGTTTATAAACTAAAAGAGGAGGCAGTTAGGGTAAGATATAAACAGCTATTGGAGGATAGATGGGCTAATGAGAGCATAGGCAATGGGGTCGAAGAGGTATGGGGTAGGTTTAAAAATGTAGTGTTAGAGTGTTCAGCAGAAGTTTGTGGTTACAGGAAAGTGGGTGCAGGAGGGAAGAGGAGCGATTGGTGGAATGATGATGTAAAGAGAGTAGTAAGGGAGAAAAAGTTAGCATATGAGAAGTTTTTACAAAGTAGAAGTGATGCAAGGAGGGAAGAGTATATGGAGAAAAAGAGAGAAGTTAAGAGAGTGGTGAAGCAATGTAAAAAGAGAGCAAATGAGAGAGTGGGTGAGATGTTATCAACAAATTTTGTTGAAAATAAGAAAAAGTTTTGGAGTGAGATTAACAAGTTAAGAAAGCCTAGAGAACAAATGGATTTGTCAGTTAAAAATAGGAGAGAGAGTTATTAAATGGAGAGTTAGAGGTATTGGGAAGATGGAAGGAATATTTTGAGGAATTGTTAAATGTTGATGAAGATAGGGAAGCTGTGATTTCGTGTATAGGGCAAGGAGGAATAACATCTTGTAGGAGTGAGGAAGAGCCAGTTGTGAGTGTGGGGGAAGTTCGTGAGGCAGTAGGTAAAATGAAAGGGGGTAAGGCAGCCGGGATTGATGGGATAAAGATAGAAATGTTAAAAGCAGGTGGGGATATAGTTTTGGAGTGGTTGGTGCAATTATTTAATAAATGTATGGAAGAAGGTAAGGTACCTAGGGATTGGCAGAGAGCATGCATAGTTCCTTTGTATAAAGGCAAAGGGGATAAAAGAGAGTGCAAAAATTATAGGGGGATAAGTCTGTTGAGTGTACCTGGTAAAGTGTATGGTAGAGTTATAATTGAAAGAATTAAGAGTAAGACGGAGAATAGGATAGCAGATGAACAAGGAGGCTTTAGGAAAGGTAGGGGGTGTGTGGACCAGGTGTTTACAGTGAAACATATAAGTGAACAGTATTTAGATAAGGCTAAAGAGGTCTTTGTGGCATTTATGGATTTGGAAAAGGCGTATGACAGGGTGGATAGGGGGCAATGTGGCAGATGTTGCAAGTGTATGGTGTAGGAGGTAGGTTACTGAAAGCAGTGAAGAGTTTTTACGAGGATAGTGAGGCTCAAGTTAGAGTATGTAGGAAAGAGGGAAATTTTTTCCCAGTAAAAGTAGGCCTTAGACAAGGATGTGTGATGTCACCGTGGTTGTTTAATATATTTATAGATGGGGTTGTAAGAGAAGTAAATGCGAGGGTCTTGGCAAGAGGCGTGGAGTTAAAAGATAAAGAATCACACACAAAGTGGGAGTTGTCACAGCTGCTCTTTGCTGATGACACTGTGCTCTTGGGAGATTCTGAAGAGAAGTTGCAGAGATTGGTGGATGAATTTGGTAGGGTGTGCAAAAGAAGAAAATTAAAGGTGAATACAGGAAAGAGTAAGGTTATGAGGATAACAAAAAGATTAGGTGATGAAAGATTGAATATCAGATTGGAGGGAGAGAGTATGGAGGAGGTGAACGTATTCAGATATTTGGGAGTGGACGTGTCAGCAGATGGGTCTATGAAAGATGAGGTGAATCATAGAATTGATGAGGGAAAAAGAGTGAGTGGTGCACTTAGGAGTCTGTGGAGACAAAGAACTTTGTCCTTGGAGGCAAAGAGGGGAATGTATGAGAGTATAGTTTTACCAACGCTCTTATATGGGTGTGAAGCGTGGGTGATGAATGTTGCAGCGAGGAGAAGGCTGGAGGCAGTGGAGATGTCATGTCTGAGGGCAATGTGTGGTGTGAATATAATGCAGAGAATTCGTAGTTTGGAAGTTAGGAGGAGGTGCGGGATTACCAAAACTGTTGTCCAGAGGGCTGAGGAAGGGTTGTTGAGGTGGTTCGGACATGTAGAGAGAATGGAGCGAAACAGAATGACTTCAAGAGTGTATCAGTCTGTAGTGGAAGGAAGGCGGGGTAGGGGTCGGCCTAGGAAGGGTTGGAGGGAGGGGGTTAAAGGAGGTTTTGTGTGCGAGGGGCTTGGACTTCCAGCAGGCATGCGTGAGCGTGTTTGATAGGAGTGAATGGAGACAAATGGTTTTTAATACTTGACGTGCTGTTGGAGTGTGAGCAAAGTAACATTTATGAAGGGATTCAGGGAAACCGGCAGGCCGGACTTGAGTCCTGGAGATGGGAAGTACAGTGCCTGCACTCTGAAGGAGGGGTGTTAATGTTGCAGTTTAAAAACTGTAGTGTAAAGCACCCTTCTGGCAAGACAGTGATGGAGTGAATGATGGTGAAAGTTTTTCTTTTTCGGGCCACCCTGCCTTGGTGGGAATCGGCCGGTGTGATAATAAAAAAAAAAAAAAAAAAACCACTAAAAAACCCGCTCAACACTATTCGTCCGAGACGCGTCTAATGTGCGGCCTGAGCCAGCCTCACATGTTCCGCCGGTGGCATTGTTTACAAGCCAGCCTCCGCGGTAACATCCAAGCATACAATCATAACATTTCGTATTATTACAGCGTTTTTGGTGATTTTATCTGCAAAATAAGTGACCATGGGCCCCAAGAAAGCTTCTAGTGCCAACCCTGTGGTAAAAAGGGTGAGAAATATTATCGAAATACTGTGGTACCATGGTCAACTGCTGATGCTGCTGCTGCTGTAGCACTGTCATCTGCTGCTGCTGCTGTACCACCGTCAGCTGCTGCTGCTTCTGTAGTACCGTCTGCTGCTGCTGCTGCTGTAGTACCGTCTGCTGCTGCGGTAGCATCGTCTGCTGCTGCTGTAGCACTGTCAGCTGCTGCTGCTGCACTGTCAGCTGCTGCTGCACTGTCAGCTGCTGCTGCTGCTGTAGCACTGTCAGCTGCTGCTGCTGCTGTACCACCGTCAGCTGCTGCTGCTGCTGCTGTACCACCGTCAGCTGCTGCTGCTGCTGTACCACCGTCAGCTGCTGCTGCTGCTGTACCACCGTCAGCTGCTGCTGCTGCTGCTGTAGTACTGTCAGCTGCTGCTGCTGCTGTAGTACCGTCTGCTGCTGCTGCTGCTGGCTGTAGTACCGTCTGCTGCTGCTGCTGCTGTAGTACCGTCTGCTGCTGCTGTAGCATCATCTGCTGCTGCTGTAGCATCGTCTGCTGCTGCTGTAGCACTGTCAGCTGCTGCTGCACTGTCAGCTGCTGCTGCTGCTGTAGCACTGTCAGCTGCTGCTGCTGCTGTAGCACTGTCAGCTGCTGCTGCTGCTGTACCACCGTCAGCTGCTGCTGCTGCTGTAGTACCGTCTGCTGCTGCTGTAGCATCGTCTGCTGCTGCTGTAGCAATGTCAGCTGCTGCTGTAGCACTGTCAGCTGCTGCTGCTGTAGCACCGTTGTTGGTGTGGCTTATTGAGAATACCAAGAAACAATTAACCCCAGAGGGTTAGCCACCCAGGATAACCCAAAAAAGTCAGTGTCATCGAAGACTGTCTAACTTATTTCCATTGGGGTCCTTAATCTTGTCTCCCAGGATGCAACCCACACCAGTCGACTAACACCCAGGTGAACAGGGAAAAACGCCTGGAACTAGTGCTCATATTGGCGAATTTAAAGCCAGCAAAGGTTGGTTTGAGAGATTTAAGAATTGTAGTGGCATACACAGTGTGATAAGGTCTGTTCTGGAAGAAAATGCCAAACAGGACCTACAGTACTCAGGAGGAAAAGGCACTCCCAGGACACAGTGTCTCATCAGTCATTGCTGCATCTTCAATAAAGGTGTCATTTATTCTTCATTTAGTAGAGTAGTAAATGCACAATATATATTGTGCATGTACTACTCTACTATTGTGCATGTATCCTTCTCTTTGTGTGTAGGAAAATGTATATTTCATGTGGTAAAAAAATTTTTTCATACTTTTGGGTGTCTTGCACGGATTAATTTGATTTCCATTATTTCTTATGGGGAAAATTCATTCGCATAACAATAATTTTGCATAACAATGAGCTCTCAGGAACAGATTAATATCGTTATGTGGGGGTCCACTGTATTTTTATATAGCTGGACTTGAGTCCTGGAAATGGGAAGTACAATGCCTGCACTTTAAAGGAGGGGTTTGGGATATTGGCAGTTTGGAGGGATATGTTGTGTATCTTTATATGATGATGAAAGTATTTTCTTTTTGGGGATTTTCTTTCTTTCTGGGTCACCCTGCTTTGGTGGGAGACAGCCGACTTGTTAAAAAAAAAAAACTGTGTATGTTAAGCAGGTTAAGCTCTTAAATAGCGGTGGGGTGTGTTGCCTGGTGCAGGAGTTTGTAGTCATTCTCACAGCAGCTTTCTGTTGTATAATTAAAGGTTTAAGGTGATTTGCTATGGTTGAACCCCCATGCACAAATTCCATAGGTGAGGTAAGGGTAGATGAGAGTGTGGTAAAGAGCAAGAAGTGCCTTTGGGGTACATAGTACTGTATCTAAGAGAGGATGCCTACTGTTTTGGAAATTTTTTTGGAAATATACTATATTTTTTTTTTTTCAACAAGTCGGCCGTCTCCCACCGAGGCAGGGTGACCCAAAAAGAAAGAAAATCCCCAAAAAGAAAATACTTTCATCATCATTCAACACTTTCACCTCACTCATATATAATCATTGTTTTTGCAGAGGTGCCCAGAATACAACAGTTTAAAAGTATATACGTATAAAAATACACAATATATCCCTCCAAAATGCCAAACATCCCAAACCCCTCCTTTAGAGTGCAGGCATTGTACTTCCCATTTCCAGAACTCAAGTCCAGTTATATAAAATAACCGGTTTCCCTGAATCACTTCACTAAATATTACCCTGCTCACACTCCAACAGCTCGTCAGGTCCCAAATACCATTTGTCTCCATTCACTCCTATCTAACACGCTCATGCACGCTTGCTGGAAGTCCAAACCCCTCGCCCACAACACCTCCTTTACCCCCTCCCTCCAACCTTTTCGAGGACGACCCCTACCCCGCCTTCCTTCCCCTACAGATTTGTACGCTCTCCATGTCATTCTACTTTGATCCATTCTCTCTAAATGACCAAACCACCTCAACGAACCCTCTTCAGCCCTCTGACTAATACTTTTATTAACTCCACACCTATATGTGGGTGTGAAATTTAAGAGAGCTGTCAATGTGGAGCCCTAGAAATTTTCTGTCAGTGCATCTTGAAATGGAGGAACCATTTATTGATATGTTTAGCTGAATATTTGCAGCTCTGTTACCAAACAGTATGTAGTAGGTTTTGTCGATATTGAGAGTAAGTTTGTTGGCTGTCATCCAAAAGGATATTTTTAGCAGCCAATCGAGCGAGTGTCCTCTGATTCCATAATGTTCAAGTTTTAGGTGCAAGAGATTGTGGTCAACCTTATCAAATGCTTTCCGTAGGTCTATGAAGAGGCCCAGTAGAATTTCCTTTTTTTCCAGCGCCACATATAGTAGCTCGAGAATATGTATAATTGTATCATTTGTGCTTTTGCTTGGCCTAAATCCAAACTCGTAGGGGTTAAGTATGTTGTGGGATACAAGGTAGGAGTAAACTTGTTTGTGTATTATTTTTTTGAAAATTTTAGATAGGAGGGGTAGGTTTGATATAGGTCTATAGTTATTTAAATCAGTTGGATCACCTCCTTTGTGGACTGGTGTAACTCTTGCTGTCTTGAGTAGGGATAGGAAGGTTGAAGATTCAGTGGACTTGTTAAAAAGTGTTGAATGTGCCATTAGCATGTCTGAGCAACATTTATGGTTTACAAGCAATTTACTAAGAAGGTACAATTAAAGAGAAATATACATAGAAAAGAAGGTGTATCAATATTGAATCAAATTATTTAGCAAAGTAAATTGAGTGCAAGCTGTTTAAGTAATATGCAAATTAATGACAATGTTCATTTCACTTCAAACGAGTTAATTAATGGCTTTGACAGCCTTTATCATCATACATCCTTTTTAAGTTTACTATTTTTGCATAAAAGTTGGTAATACTGCACATTTTCTCACCCCATAAGATTAAGAACATTGCATGGCTGATTTTATTATTATTATTATTATTATTATTATCACACTGGCCGATTCCCACCAAGGCAGGGTGGCCCAAAAAAGAAAAACTTTCACCATCATTCACTCCATCACTGTCTTGCCAGAAGGGTGCTTTACACTACAGTTTTTGAACTGCAACATTAACACCCCTCCTTCAGAGTGCAGACACTGTACTTCTCATCTCCAGGACTCAAGTCCAGCCTGCTGGTTTCCCTGAACCCCTTCATAAATGTTACTTTGCTCACACTCCAACAGCACGTCAAGTATTAAAAACCATTTGTCTCCATTCACTCCTATCAAACACGCTCACGCATGCCTGCTGGAAGTCCAAGCCCCTCGCACACAAAACCTCCTTTACCCCCTCCCTCCAACCTTTCCTAGGCCGACCCCTACCCCGCCTTCCTTCCACTACAGACTGATACACTCTTGAAGTCACTCTGTTTCGCTCCATTCTCTCTACATGTCCGAACCACCTCAATAACCCTTCCTCAGCCCTCTGGACAACAGTTTTATTATATAAGAAGTAAATTTACTGACCTTTAGGCCAGCACTTGTGGCTCTCCATCTTGATACAATGTCCCTCAACTGGTTAAATTGTTGCACAAACTGTGTTAACTCAAATGCGAAGCGCTGAGTATGTGTGTACATCACTGATGACATCTTCAGCTTCACTCGAATATCACATTCACGTTGTATGTCGGGATCCTCATGTCCATATCTGTTGAGATAGTATTAAGTAAACCCTCAATTTAACGAGGATGAGACAGTGGCTGGTGACGGCAAGTGTGGAAGACAGATGAGATTGATCTGCCATGACCATAGCAATAGTAAACAATTCTGTAACTAATGAACTTTGTTCACTGTTTCTCAGTTAACTCATCCATCAAATTTTGTCACAAATTTCCAAAATCTGTTAAATCAAGGTCCATTAAATTGAGGGTTTATTTTCCAAAAGTATTCTTACTTCGATTCCAAGAAAAGTTACAAGGAAAATCCCCAAATTACTTTTATTTAATACAGTATTAACCCTTTGACTGTTTTCGACGTATAAATATGTCTTACGAGCCAATGTTTCTGACGTATATATACTCAATAATTCTAGCGGCTTCAAATCAAGTGGGAGAAAGCTGGTGAGAGAATGGGTCTGTGTGGTCAGTGTGCACCACATAAAAAAAATCCTGCAGCACACATTGCGTAATGAGAAAAAAAAACTCTGATCGTTTTTTTGGAATAAAACGCCGACTTTGAGATGTATTTTCGTATAGTATTTATCGTTGTATTCGCGTTTTCATGGTCTTAGGTGATAAAATGGAAAACATATTACAGAAATAGAGATGATTTTCATTACTTTGACGATGAAAACGACCTTGAAACTGAGCTCAAAGTAGCGGAAATGTTCGATTTTTACCAATGTTCAGGAGTAAATAAATCACACCACGCGTCCAATACACGTCAACTGGGGAGTCTAATATTCTTTCACTAGTGCACTGATATTATTTATACCATTTTTACAATAATGCAGTAGTCTGCATAACAGTAAATTTTGTATTTTTTTGCATGAATAAAAAATCAAAATAGAAAGCAATAATAATATAAGAGGGGCCTAGAGATGTGACTAATGAACAGAGCATATGTTATTCAGTGCCACAAATGTCTACCTTGTTTATTCTGGACCCTATTTTGAAATTGGCATCTTTTTTAGTTTGCGTGAAATTGGCCAAATTGCCAATTTCTGACCACCATATTGGGTAGTCCAAATTAGTAAATGGGAGGCTTCTTGTACTCAGCTGATAGATAAAATGGAGTTCTAAATAAATAGCTATGAGTTTGGTCAACTGGAACAATGGAATTGGCTGAAAATAGGGCTCAACGTTGGCGAAATCGCCGATACGCATATGTCGCCGAGACCGCTAAATTCGCGGGAGCATAATTCCATGAGTTTTCAACCAAATTTCGAACTTTTGGTGTCATTACCATCGGGAAAAGATTCTCTATCATTTCATAAGAAATTTTTTTTTTTTTTTTTTCAAAAATTGAGCGACATAGAATGACAGTTTCAGAGAGGGGCCTGAAACAGTCAAAGGGTTAATAAGTCTTGAACTTCCAAATAAGTTGATAGACTTCTATGAATAGCAGATGCTGAGAACTTTATTAAAGTAACCAGAGAACAGGTGGGCACAGTGACAAGTCTATGTTACCTTAGCTCTTAATTTATTTTTAAAGGGTTAGGCCTGATAAACAAGAAAAAGTTTCTCTTACCTAAATATCTGGAAAGTCATTGCTTCATTTCCAGCAGTAATAAATTTCTCACGGTATAAGTCCCCATGATTTGTTAGATCAATGAGAGAGAGCGATCCTAAGCGACCTGTAAGTGTCAGATTACCCTCTGATCCAACTGACCGGACCAGGACCTGAGAGATATTTGCACGTGCCAGTTCACAGTCAGTCTTGTTGAGGATGAGAGTCAGTGAGTGCACTTTTATCTCCATGATAGTATTCAGCTCTTCTGCAACTGTATTTAATTAGAAACAAATTATATCATCTCAACATGTATAAAAATTCAGAAAACTTTAAAAATATGACAGAAATAACAAAAACAATCACTGAACTTGCAGAAAATATAGTACAAGTTTGGTTTTATTTTTTAAAGAAATACTACCATACTGCAAAGATGACAGTATACAGATTTTGGGTAGAACTAAAACAAAAACATTAATTTTAAACTTATACAATGTTAGGATTACTTTTTTTTCAACAAGTCAGCTGTCTCCCACCAAGGCAAGGTGACCCAAAAAGAAAGAAAATCCCCAAAAAGAAAATACTTCCATCATTATTCAATACTTTCACCTCACTCATACATAATCACTGTTTTTCCAGAGGTGCCCAGAATACAACAGTTTAGAAGCATATACATATAAAGATACACAACATAACCCCCCAAACTGCCAATATCCCAAACCCCTCCTTTAAAGTGCAGGTATTGTACTTCCCATTTCCAGTACTCAAGTCCGGCTATATAATAATGTTTGAAGTCTACGGATCCAGAGTAAACTTCAGACTTCTCTCTCTCTACCCTTATGGGTACCCTAGTTTACTTTACCTCTAATCATAATACCATCTCTAGGCTTGGGTCTTCCTCAGAGGATTCTGGGGAAGTTACTGAATTACACAAACCATAGAAAGCAAAACAACCACAGAGGAAGTTGAATGACAGATCTTGGCCTTTTGTGTTGTAATCAATGCATCATTGGGAGCTTGCAATGTTGCAAACATAGAGCAGGAAATCCAGGAAGGTCTGTTCATGTGAATGGCTCTCCCAAGGAGAGTCATTCACATGAATGGCCATTGTGTTGAAAAAATATTTAGTTAGGCATAAAACTTACCTTTAGGAACAAACATCTTGGAAGTGTCTGGAGAACTCTGTCCACTAGTTTGATTGAGAACACTGTCCTCTAGCTCAGTACTGAAGAAATCAAGCACCATGACCCATGATGAGATATTGATGACTGTATTAAGACTGTTGAAGTCAACATCAATGAATCTGTTCGTCTGTAAAAGGAAAGAAATATAAATTTAGCATATTACCTTAAATCACTTTAACCCTTTCACTAACAAGATCCCTGATCCTGAACTCACTCTCAGTGTCGAAGAATTTTAAAAAACAAAAAAAAAAAAATAATTTTTTCTTATGAAATGATAGAGAATCTTTTCCCGATGGTAATGACACCAAAAGTACAAAATCTGATGGAAAACTTACGGAATTATGCTCTCACGATGTTAGCAGTCTCAGCGATATATATGCATCGGCGATTTTGCCCACTTTGAGCCCTATTTTCAGCCAATTCCATTATGCCAGTCAACCAAACTCATAGCTATTTCTTTAGAACTCCATTTGTTCTATCGATTGAGTACAAGAAACTGCCCATTTACTGATTTCAACTACCCAGTAAAGTGGTCAGAAATTGGCTATTTGGCCAATTTCACACAAATTTCAAAAGATGTCAATTTCAAAAGGGTCTAGAATAAATAATGCAGACATTCCTGGCACTAAAATAACATTTTCTCTGTTCATTAGTCACATCTCCAGGCCCCTCTTATATTACTCTTGCTTTCCATTTTGAATTTTTATTCACACAAAAAATAGAAGATTTACTGTTATGCAGACTGGTGCATTATTGTATAATTGTATAAATAATGTCAACCCACTTGTGACCACATATTAGACTGGCCAGTTGGACACATATTGGACGGTGCCGTCATTTGTTTACTCTTGAACATCAGCAAAAACTGAACATTTCCGCTACTTTGAGCTGAATTTCAAGGTACTTTTCATCAGGAAACCAATCAAAATCATCTCTATTTCTGTAATAGAGATATATAAATAATATCAGGGCGCTTGTGAAAGAATATTAGACTCACCAGTTGGCGTGTACTAGGCATGTGGTGTGATTTGTTTACTCCTGAACATCGGCAAAAATCAAAATCGAGAGGTGGTTTGGTCATTTAGAGAGAATGGATCAAAGTAGAATGACATGGAAAGCATATAAATCTAAAGGGGAAGGAAGGCGGGGTAGGGGTCGTCCTCGAAAGGGTTGGAGAGAGGGGGTAAAGGAGGTTTTGTGGGTAAGGGGCTTGGACTTCCAGCAAGCGTGCGTGAGCGTGTTAGATAGGAGTGAATGGAGACGAATGGTACTTGGGACCTGACGATCTGTTGGAGTGTGAGCAGGGTAATATTTAGTGAAGGGATTCAGGGAAACCGGTTATTTTCATATAGTCGGACTTGAGTCCTGGAAATGGGAAGTACAATGCCTGCACTTTAAAGGAGGGGTTTGGGATATTGGCAGTTTGGAGGGATATGTTGTGTATCTTTATATGTGTATGCTTCTAGACTGTTGTATTCTGAGCACCTCTGCAAAAACAGTGATAATGTGCGAGTGTGGTGAAAGTGTTGAATGATGATGAAAGTATTTTCTTTTTGGGGATTTTCTTTCTTTTTTGGGTCACCCTGCCTCGGTGGGAGACGGCCGACTTGTTGAAAAAAAAAAAAAATATATAAAAATATATATATATATATATATATATATATATATATATATATATATATATATATATATTATATTATATATATTATATTATTTTTTTTTTATTATCACACCGGCCGATTCCCACCAAGGCAGGGTGGCCCGAAAAAGAAAAACTTTCACCATCATTCACTCCATCACTGTCTTGCCAGAAGGGTGCTTTACACTACAGTTTTTAAACTGCAACATTAACACCCCTCCTTCAGAGTGCAGGCACTGTACTTCCCATCTCCAGGACTCAAGTCCGGCCTGCCGGTTTCCCTGAATCCCTTCATCAATGTTACTTTGCTCACACTCCAACAGCACGTCAAGTATTAAAAACCATTTGTCTCCATTCACTCCTATCAAACACGCTCACGCATGCCTGCTGGAAGTCCAAGCCCCTCGCACACAAAACCTCCTTTACCCCCTCCCTCCAACCCTTCCTAGGCCGACCCCTACCCCGCCTTCCTTCCACTACAGACTGATACACTCTTGAAGTCATTCTGTTTCGCTCCATTCTCTCTACATGTCCGAACCACCTCAACAACCCTTCCTCAGCCCTCTGGACAACAGTTTTGGTAATCCCGCACCTCCTCCTAACTTCCAAACTACGAATTCTCTGCATTATATTCACACCACACATTGCCCTCAGACATGACATCTCCACTGCCTCCAGCCTTCTCCTCGCTGCAACATTCATCACCCACGCTTCACACCCATACAAGAGCGTTGGTAAAACTATACTCTCATACATTCCCTCTTTGCCTCCAAGGACAAAGTTCTTTGTCTCCACAGACTCCTAAGTGCACCACTCACTCTTTTTCCCTCATCAATTCTATGATTCACCTCATCTTTCATAGACCCATCCGCTGACACGTCCACTCCCAAATATCTGAATACGTTCACCTCCTCCATACTCTCTCCCTCCAATCTGATATTCAATCTTTCATCACCTAATCTTTTTGTTATCCTCATAACCTTACTCTTTCCTGTATTCACCTTTAATTTTCTTCTTTTGCACACCCTACCAAATTCATCCACCAATCTCTGCAACTTCTCTTCAGAATCTCCCAAGAGCACAGTGTCATCAGCAAAGAGCAGCTGTGACAACTCCCACTTTGTGTGTGATTCTTTATCTTTTAACTCCACGCCTCTTGCCAAGACCCTCGCATTTACTTCTCTTACAACCCCATCTATAAATATATTAAACAACCACGGTGACATCACACATCCCTGTCTAAGGCTTACTTTTACTGGGAAAAAATTTCCCTCTTTCCTACATACTCTAACTTGAGCCTCACTATCCTCGTAAAAACTCTTCACTGCTTTCAGTAACCTACCTCCTACACCATACACTTGCAACATCTGCCACATTGCCCCCTATCCACCCTGTCATACGCCTTTTCCAAATCCATAAATGCCACAAAGACCTCTTTAGCCTTATCTAAATACTGTTCACTTATATGTTTCACTGTAAACACCTGGTCCACACACCCCCTACCTTTCCTAAAGCCTCCTTGTTCATCTGCTATCCTATTCTCCGTCTTACTCTTAATTCTTTCAATTATAACTCTACCATACACTTTACCAGGTACACTCAACAGACTTATCCCCCTATTAATTTTTGCACTCTCTTTTATCCCCTTTGCCTTTATACAAAGGAACTATGCATGCTCTCTGCCAATCCCTAGGTACCTTACCCTCTTCCATACATTTATTAAATAATTGCACCAACCACTCCAAAACTATATCCCCACCTGCTTTTAACATTTCTATCTTTATCCCATCAATCCCGGCTGCCTTACCCCCTTTCATTTTACCTACTGCCTCACAAACTTCCCCCACACTCACAACTGGCTCTTCCTCACTCCTACAAGATGTTATTCCTCCTTGCCCTATACACACACACACACATCCATCTGGGTTTTCTTCTATTTTTTTAATAGTTTTTGTTCATTATTTCTTATCTCCATGGGGAAGTGGAAAAGAATTCTTCTTTCATGAGCCATACATGTCGTAAGAGGCAACTAAAATGCTAGGAACAAGGGGCTAGTGACCCCTTCTCCTGTATAAATTTCTGACTTTAAAAAGAAAAACTTTCAACCCAAAAAAGAAAAGCTTTCGTTTTTCTTTTTGGGTGGGATACGACCGGTTTGTTTAAAACAAAATTTCTAAACCAGAGTACAGACCCTCAATATAACAAGTTGAAGTGGATCATATTTTTTATTATTTACTTAAACATTTGGCATTTAAGAACCCTTAAACCAGATGATGCCATTACTTATTTTACAAAACTACTTTCCTTAATTAACCACTAGTCTCACAAAAATGAGTTACCAGAAACTCTTTCATTCACTTAATTTTTTATTTCCTAAACTTTTAATTTTACTTTTTTTTTTTTGAGGCTCTAGCTATATTTTCTTTACTTGGAGTACCATTAAGCTTTATTTTCTTTTACACCCTTCTTTTTACTTTATTTTATTTATGTATTTTTAATGAAAATTGTGATATTTAAAAATGTGTTTTTTTGTTACAATTTTTGTAGGGCTAAATACTAGCAATCCTACCAGTGCAAAATGTTTAACAGGCTTCCATTATGCAATAACATGACAGGACAGAAATGTACAATACCTCCCTTTTATTTCCTTCAAGGTGGTAAAGCAAACCTCATTGTAAAATTAAAAGGGAGCAACAAGTGGCAGTTGTGGTGGATAGACAAAATGGTTTTACAGTGATCATAATTATAGTAAGTAATTCTGTAACCAACAGACTTTGACCATTGTTTCCAAATCAACTGATCTAGCAGATTTTGCCCCATATTTCTGAAGCCCATTAATTTGAGGTTCATTAAATTGAGAAGTTTAGTGTATTCCTATAGTCAGTCAAGAGTATCCATTTTAGCTTTGAAAGCTCAGCATTACTAAAACCATACTTACCCCATCATATTTACTGTGAAATTCTGGGCATCTCTTGTCTACATTTAATATCGTAATTTTGACAAGAGTAGAGAAAGGGCTCGAGTGAAATGGGGTCCTTCCCCTGGAGTTGGGAGGGCGGTGGAGAAAAGGGACTTTTAGTAAATGTGTATTGTGGGGCTTCATGGAGAGATCTAAGGGAACACAGATCAAATTATTGCAAGGAGGAAAACAATAAATTTATTTTTTGTAAAATTTCTTTTTTAAAAATAAAAGTTGTAATTTAGAAACGGGAATGTTTTTTGAAATGGACGAAAGATATCAGGGGAACCTCAGTTTTATCATTAATTCTTTCCCAAAAGTCTGAAAAAAACCCGAATTCGACGAAAACTGAAGCAATTTTTCCCCATAAGAAAAATGAAAAACCAATTTAAATCCTTTCCTGACACCCAAAAGATTAACAAAAAATAATTTTTAAAAGAATAGCTATATTTTCTACAAAAAAACAATGAGAAAAAAAATTAAAAGGATAATGACAGGGGTTTAAATGAACTTTTAACATCACTTTTCATCTTTATTGAAGCTCTTTTTGACGATGGAAGCGGCGAGGAGGGGAGGGGGAGGAGAGGTTATCTTATTACCATCATTTCCCACGAGGCTTACCAAACACACCACCATCTCCCACAACACTCCCATCCCTACCCCTCACAACCATACCACCTTACCCCACCCACCTCACCCATCACTACCCCTCACCCCCTCATACCCCCCCTCTACTGCCTCACCCACCCTTACTGCCATCACTACCACCCTCACCCCATCACACCACCCCTATACCATCATCCCCACCCTCTATGCATCACTCCCACCCTCTACTGCCATCACACCACCCTTACCACCATCACCCCCACACTACCCCCCCTACCGACGAGAAAAAAAGCCAGACGACCATGTGTGGGATGTTTTGTGTGGGCACGGGCAACACTTTGGTAGGGTGGCCCACGTCAACATATGAAATCTTGGTGATAATGAAACTGGGAAAAATTTTTGAAGAAGTCTCGAAAACCCAAATTAGACGAAAACCAAAGGTAAACGAAAATAAGTTAAACTGTATTGTAATAAACAGGAAATGGATTGAATACTTTAAAGGTGCCCGAAAAAAGCCAAAACCCCCCTACTTACCAAAATGCTTTTATTTATACACAAAAAAAAAAAGTTAAACATACTGAAACTAGAGATCAATAAACCCCAAAAAGCAATATGCTAAAATTTTATTTTCCGGAATAAACTATACTCCAAAAAAATATTATCTATACGAAATATCAAAATATTTTTCTACAAGTATCTTTTTTTTTGGGTTTTCTGAAAGAATAGAGGTAAGAGAGAATTGGGATTGTGGATGGCAAGGAGGTTTTGAGTGGGTAGGGATGTTTGTCAAGGTTTTTACATTGAAGCATATTGTGAACAGTATTTAATAAAGGTGGGAAGGTTTCATTGTTTTTACAGTTTTAAAAAAGGCATTGATATGGATAAAGGAGCAATGTGGAAGTTTTTGCAAGTAGTATATGGAATGGGTAGTAAGTTATTAAATGCTGTAAAAAATTTTTTATGAGGTGTGAGGTCTTAGGGGTGGAGAAGAGAGGGGAATACATCCCGGAAAAAATGTGAAATTGTCACCAGGGTTGTTTAATATATTTATAGAGGGGGTTGTAAAAGAAGTAAATGCTAGGGGTTTTTGGGAAACGGGTGGGATTAAATTATGGGGAATCAAATAAAAAAGGGGAATTGACACAGTTACTTTTTGTTGTGATACTGTGCTTATGGGAGTTTTAAAAAAGAAAAGTTGCAAGTTAGTGGACGATTTTGGGAGGGTGTGTAAAGGTAGAAAGTTGAAATGAACAAGAAGAGAAAAAAGGTGATGGGGGTATAAAATGATTTAATGAAGAAAAATTGGATATAAAAAGGAGGAAGGAGTAGGGAAGAAGTGAATGTTTCAGAATTTGGGATTTGACGTTCAGCAGATGGTTTTTATGAAGGATGGGGTTTAACCCACAGAATTGAGAAAAAAAAAAAAAGGTATGGGCATTGGGAAAATTTGGGGGAGACAAAAAACGTTATTTGGAGGCAAAAAAGGGAATGCATGAAAGTATAGTGGTACCAACACTTTATATGGGCGTGAAGTTTGGGGTTGTAAATGCTGCAGAAAGGGAGGCGGTGGGATGTCCTGTCTAAGGGAAATGTGGGGTTTTAATATTATGCAGAGAATCAGAGTGGGAAATTGAAGGTTTTTGATTTACTAAAAGTATTAGTCAGAGGGCTGAAAAGGGGTTGTTGAGGTGGTTTGGTGTTTGGAAAATAGATAAAGTAGAATGACTTGGGGAGCATTTAAATCTGGGGGAAAGGTGGGGGGGGTCATCCTAAAAAGGTGGGGGGAGGGGTTTAAAGGGGGTTTTGGGAGGGGGGCTTGATTTCAGCAAGTGTATGTGAGGGGTTTAGATACGATGAATGGAGACGAAGGGTATTTGGGACCTGAAGAGTGTTGAAGTGTGAGTAGGTAATTTTTATAAGGGTTTCAGGGAAACTGGTTATTTTTATACGCCAAACTTGAGTACGGAAAGAAAGTAAATGCCTGCACTTTAAAGGAGGGGTAGGTTTGGGCAGTTTGGAGGGATAGTTATTTTCTTTATACGTTTTGGGGTTTAAACTGTTGTATTCTGGGACCTTGCAAAAAACAGTGTTATGTATGGTGAGGTGAAGTGGAATGATGTGAAATTTTTTTCTTTTTGGGGTTTTTCTTTCTCTTTGGGTCCCCCTCCCTCGGGGGGGAGACGGCCGATTTGTAAAAAAAAAATCTAGTTTTTTTTATTATTATTTTATTATTAATATTTTATTTTTATTAGCACACGGGGCCTTTTCCCCACGAAGCAAGTAACCCAAAAAGAAAAAAAACACTTTCATCATTTTATTCCATCACTCTTCCCGAGGTGCACCTACATTTCAGAAACTGAACATATCCCCGCTCCTCTTCAGAGTGCACTGTTTCCCCCATCCCCGGGGACTCACATCCGCTAACCATTTTCCCCTGAACCCCTTTCATAAATTTACCCTGCTCACACTCCAAAGCTCATCAGGTCCCAAAAAACCATTCGTCTCTGTTCACTCCTATCTAAATGCTCACACAGCCAGCTACTGCCAAGCCCTTGAAATAAAACCTCTTTTACTCCCTCTAAAATTTAAAAATTAAAAATCAAGGTTCCTCTAAAATTCTTTTTTGATAAAGGCAGGCTTTTGCAAGTTTAAAGAAAGGTTTTTTCTCCATTTTCAGTACGGGAAATTTATGAGGCCCCCTAGATTAGAGGATGATGATGCCAAAATTCGGACACGATGTAGAAATATAGGCGGAATTGTGCTCAGGGAAAAATTGACTGTGGAGTGGTATGTGGGGTAAAGGTTCGAGTATTTGGGGATGGCATTGATGCAGATCCCGTGATGCTGTGTCAATTTATGAGAAATCTTGCTGTGGGGCTTGTATCAGATGCTGCAGATCTTCCTCATTAGTGACCCAAGAGTTTCCGAAGAACAGAATAGAACATACACTCTCTCTGAATGAACTTTAATCAAAATATATAAAATGTGATGGATGAAAAAAATTTATTACTTCGTAATTGATTAATCTGAGCATGACAGAAATGTTCCAGAGTTTTTAGGTCATGTACTTAGTATTTCTCCAGCAAACTGACAATTATTTAAATTGGAAAAATTTTTTCCCTTTTTGGGTTCACCCCGCCTCAGGGGTACGGCGGGGGGTTGAAAGAAGAAGTTTCGATGTTAAGGGAGCCCCGGAAAAGGGAACCCTCCTCCAAGTGAGTGTAAAAAGAAAGCCTGTATTTTTTTTTCAGATGTAAAATTTAAAAGGGCCTTTTTTCTGTCTCAAAACATGCAAGATTCCAGGTAATCTTGCTATTTATTACATTTAGGGCCACACACATACATGTAATCTATATATACACACCCCCCTGGGTTTCTTATATTTTTTTCCTATTTCTTTTTTTATCTATTTTGCTTCCCTCCAGGGGGGGAGTGAACAGAATTCTTCTCCCTAAGCCCTGCGTGTTTTAAAAGGCGACTAAAATGCCAGGAGCAAGGGGTATTAAAATCCCCCTCCCGCATTAAAAACTAAATTTAAAAGGAGAAACATTTGTTTTTTTTTTTTGGGCTACCCTGCCTTGGGGGGATACAGCGGGTTTGTTGTACAAAAAAAAAAAAAAAAAAAAAGTTTCAGCTGTTGTTTGACAATTTCCCTCAGTTTTTCCCCCAATTCAAATTCAAATTCAAATTCAAAAATTTTTCTTGTAAATATTACAAGCTGGTTTACGAATTTGGGTTATTGTGTGGTTTTCATGTATAAAATAATAATTACAGGTGTACCACTAGAACCAGCATGGCTAGATTTCGGGCAAACTTATATTTAAAACTTAGGTTTAAATGTTCAAAATTTGAGATAAGTTGGTAATTTTGGGTAAGTGACTAAAAATAGTTGTGAGTTTAGCAAAGTGAATGCTTTTGTTTTGGCACATACATAGTTTCAGTTTGGAGTATCAAGGGGCCCAATTATGACTAGTTAAGATTCATTTTTGAGATTGGATTGATATTTTTGTTTATGGCAAATGGGTGGGAGTGAAATGTGAACCACCAGGGGGTTATTTTTTAGTTGAAGGGGTTTTAGGGGGAAAAAGATGTTTTTAGGGGAGTTTTTAAGGTGATGAATGGTCTGCAGTTTTGGAATTTTTTAGGTAGGGTTTTCCCGATTTTAGGGCCTTTTTCATACATTAATTTTTGTAAGGTTTAGTCGGGCACGGGGGGAAGTCCCTAGAGTGTTTGTGTTGGTGTTTTGTGTGGGTTCTGTCACAACTATCAAAAAGCATTTTAGGTCAAGGTTAATATTGGAATTTAAGGGCTGTAGAGTAGTTTCACAGTATTAAATGTGGATTACTGAACAGGGAGTAATTTGTCTATGAAAACTGGGGGGGTTGTTGCCAGGGATGGGATTTGGGGGTTATTTTTATTTCGGCTTTTTGTTGGGGTTTTTATTGGTTTGGTGTGTTCTGCGTTGAACCCCCAAACACAATGCATAGGGGGGTATGGATAAAAATGAAAGGTAAGTGGAAAAAGGGGAGTTTTCGGGAGTAGTAACGTATCTTGGAGAGGATCCCAACCGTTTTGGTACTTTTTTGGTTTTGTGTTGGATATGGGTGTTGGGAAGTTCAGGTGTTGTCAAAGGGATAGGCCTGAATTTGCCCCCTTTGCCCGGTAATTTGAGTGTTGTCGACTTAAAGTTAAAATTTTGGGATCTCCTGCTCTGCTACCAAAAAATAAAAGGGGGTTTTTCAACGTTAAGGGAAGTTTATTGGCTGTCATCCAAGTCGATATTTTGATCAGCTCCTCATTAAAAAAGGTGTTGAGGGTTGCAAGATTAGGGTGGAGATGCATAAATTGTGTCAGCAAAGGAAAAGGGGTTTTAGGTGTCGAGATACGTTTGGAGATCATTAAAGTATATAGGGGAAAAGCAGGGGACCAAAGGCACTTCCTGTGGGAAATCCATATCAAGTGGGGTGTGTTTTGATGCTGTGTCTTTAAAGGTGACTACTGATACCTATTAGTAAGGTAAAATTTGAAAAATGCAAAGAGGCCCTTATAAAAATAATGGTCAAAGTTTGGGAGTAGGAGGTGTGGTCTACTGTGTCAAAAGCTTTTCTTAGGCAATAAAAATTCCCTTTGGGTTTCTTATTTTTCCATGCTGTGTAAAACGATCTAGCATTTTTATATTTGCCCCTTTGTGCTTTTATTTTTCCTGAATCCAAAATTGGGAGGGGTTGAGTAGTTTTTTGACGTTTTTAAATGAATATAGCCCTGGCACAAGTTTTTCAAGATTTTGGATAGCAAGGTAAGTTTGATATTGGCCCATAGTTGTTTAAATCTGTAGGGGCACCCCCTTTTTGTATTGGGGTAACGCTTACCGTCTTTTTTTGTTTCGGGAAGGGCACTTCTAGTGCTTGTTTTTAAAAGCAAAGGATGCATGCGAGAGGACATGGGCCACTCTCTTGTACAAAAATGGTGGGACATGAGCAGTTCCCCCAGTTATTTTTTAAATGACTTTATAATCTCGGGACTTTCCCTGGGCTAGTTTGGGGAAAAATAGAAAGGGAAATTTGGAAATTTTTCCTCTAGGTAGTCCCCCGGCATGGGGATTGGTAGTGGGATTTTTGGGAGATTGAAACCCTTTGGGTTTAGAAAAAGTCGTTTATTTGTTAGCTGTGTGGGGGTTCAGGGTGTTTCATTAGTTTAGTTAGGGCAAATTCTTTTTTTTTCAGTTTGTGGTCCCCGAATCTAGTGTTTTCAGGTCTTTTTAACTGTACTCCCCTTTTTGTCAGGAATCTACTGGAGTAGTTAGTTGTTTGGGTTTCTTTTTTTACTTGGTGAGGATGATATAGTTTTTAAGAATACCTTTGGTTAAACCCCTTTATATTGCTTTTCATATTGGTGTTTCTTTATCAATGGATTTCAGAATGGTGCTGGTTTTGCATGGGCAACCAAGCCCTTTGTTTGTGACTGTTTTGTTTTTTTTTAGGACAAAGTTTGTTTATAGTCAAGAGTTTTTAAGAAAAATGTCTGTCCAGTCGTCAAAACCATTGGCCCTTTGGGGAATTTGTAGGGCCCGTCAACAGTCTCTAGGTCAGCTGTGAACTTCCTTATTTAGGCCTATCATGGAGTCAAAAAGGAAATTTGTTTTTATTCAATGGGGTTTACTAATGTTTGTCAAGAGGAAGGTAGGGTATGGTCTTTTATCTTGATTATCCCTGATTTAAGGGGGCTAGATATTGGGGCCATTGTGGGCTATTATGGTTGCACTTGTTTCAGTGAGCCTGGTTTGGTTAGTTATTGTTGGTATGGAAGTGTGTTGTTCATATTTTTGATGAAAACGTTTAAAGGGACCTAGTAGGCCAAAGGGTTTATGTTGAAGTTCCAGCTAAGGAAGGGGTGTTATTCATTTGTTGTTTTTTTTTTAGTGCCCTTTAAATTTTCACTGAAGTTTGGGATGTATGTGGGGTATCCGGTAAATGGCACCCATTGTTTAGGCGTTTAAGGTTTTTTACATTTAAAAATTTGCAAAAAGTGTTCTCCATATTCCACTAAGCAATGGTGCTGTACAAGAAAAAATTGGTTTGGAACAGATTGCAATATCTGTAGCATTAAGGTAACAGATTGCAATACTCTGAGAGTTAAATGAACAGACTTTTGTTAAAATTTTTTCATAATCCTAGGGTTAAAATTTAAAAAAATTTTTGCTAAATTTTTTTTTATTTATAATAAAAAAAGGTACAAATTTAATCCAGCTTATTCTAATTCTTTCCTAGCACTGTTCACCTCCCATATTAGTTAGTACTCAAAGTAAAGATTCTTTAAAATTTCTGTAAACAATATTTTTAAATTAGCTATTTTGAAAATTTTTTTGTTTTTTAAAATGTAGCAATAGTTAATTGTGTGTTTAAGCGTAAGCAAATTTGAGCTCTCACGAATGTTGTTTTGTAAGGTTCACATGCCTCATAAGTAGCATTGATTTCTTCCAGAAGAAGATTAACAAGTGGTTTCTCTCTCTCTCCAACATCCCCTCGGAGCTCAACACACATGTTTGGTACAGAAAAAGATCCTGTAATAATTAGTAAATTTAAACATACCAAAAATATTTTTTACTATACAGGGTATCCACAAAAACACTCCCTGATTTGAAATAGGTATAACATGTAACTTTATTGTAATAATCTTTCACAATTAGTAGCTTCAGATGCAGGATTTCATTCAGGTTCATGTGGTATAGGGTAGTATTAAAGACACTCAATGTGTATAGGTAGCAGGTCGGTAGACAGCAACCACCCAGGGAAGTACTACCGTCCTGCCAGATGACTGTGAAACAGAAACCTGTAACTGTTTTGCATGATGGTAGGATTGCTGTTTTCTTTTTCTGTCTCATAAACACGCTAGATAACGGATATCTTGCTACTCCTACTTACACTTTGGTCACACTTCACAGACACGCACATGCATATATATATACATACATCTAGGTTTTTCTCCTTTTTCTAAATAGCTCTTGTTCTTCTTTATTTCTTCTATTGTCCATGGGGAAGTGGAAAAGAATCTTTCCTCCGTAAGCCATGCGTGTCGTATGAGGCGACTAAAATGCCGGAAGCAATGGGCTAGTAACCCCTTCTCCTGTAGACATTTACTAAAAAAAAGAAGAAAAACTTCATAAAACTGGGATGCTTAAATGTGCGTGGATGTAGTGCGGATGACAAGAAACAGATGATTGCTGATGTTATGAATGAAAAGAAGTTGGATGTCCTGGCCCTAAGCGAAACAAAGCTGAAGGGGGTAGGGGAGTTTCAGTGGGGGGAAATAAATGGGATTAAATCTGGAGTATCTGAGAGAGTTAGAGCAAAGGAAGGGGTAGCAGTAATGTTGAATGATCAGTTATGGAAGGAGAAAAGAGAATATGAATGTGTAAATTCAAGAATTATGTGGATTAAAGTAAAGGTTGGATGCGAGAAGTGGGTCATAATAAGCGTGTATGCACCTGGAGAAGAGAGGAATGCAGAGGAGAGAGAGAGATTTTTGGGAGATGTTAAGTGAATGTATAGGAGCCTTTGAACCAAGTGAGAGAGTAATTGTGGTAGGGGACCTGAATGCTAAAGTAGGAGAAACTTTTAGAGAGGGTGTGGTAGGTAAGTTTGGGGTGCCAGGTGTAAATGATAATGGGAGCCCTTTGATTGAACTTTGTATAGAAAGCGGTTTAGTTATAGGTAATACATATTTTAAGAAAAAGAGGATAAATAAGTATACAAGATATGATGTAGGGCGAAATGACAGTAGTTTGTTGGATTATGTATTGGTAGATAAACGACTGTTGAGTAGACTTCAGGATGTACATGTTTATAGAGGGGCCACAGATATATCAGATCACTTTCTAGTTGTAGCTACACTGAGAGTAAAAGGTAGATGGTATACAAGGAGAATAGAAGTATCAGGGAAGAGAGAGGTGAAGGTTTATAAACTAAAAGAGGAGGCAGTTAGGGTAAGATATAAACAGCTATTGGAGGATAGATGGGCTAATGAGAGCATAGGCAATGGGGTCGAAGAGATATGGGGTAGGTTTAAAAATGTAGTGTTAGAGTGTTCAGCAGAAGTTTGTGGTTACAGGAAAGTGGGTGCGGGAGGGAAGAGGAGTGATATTGGTGGAATGATGATGTAAAGAGAGTAGTAAGGGAGAAAAAGTTAGCATATGAGAAGTTTTTACAAAGTAGAAGTGATGCAAGAAGGGAAGAGTATATGGAGAAAAAGAGAGAGGTTAAGAGAGTGGTGAAGCAATGTAAAAAGAGAGCAAATGAGAGAGTGGGTGAGATGTTATCAACAAATTTTGTTGAAAATAAGAAAAAGTTTTTCAGTGAGATTAACAAGTTAAGAAAGCCTAGAGAACAAATGGATTTGTCAGTTAAAAATAGGAGAGGAGAGTTATTAAATGGAGAGTTAGAGGTATTGGGAAGATGGAGGGAATATTTTGAGGAATTGTTAAATGTTGATGAAGATAGGGAAGCTGTGATTTCGTGTATAGGACAAGGAGGAATAACATCTTGTAGGAGTGAGGAAGAGCCAGTTGTGAGTGTGGGGGAAGTTCGTGAGGCAGTAGGTAAAATGAAAGGGGTAAGGCAGCTGGGATTGATGGATAAAGATAGAAATGTTAAAAGCAGGTGGGGATATAGTTTTTGGAGTGGTTGGTGCAATTATTTAATAAATGTATGGAAGAGGGTAAGGTACCTAGGGATTGGCAGAGAGCATGCATAGTTCCTTTGTATAAAGGCAAAGGGGATAAAAGAGAGTGCAAAAATTATAGGGGGATAAGTCTGCTGAGTATACCTGATAAAGTGTATGGTAGAGTTATTATTGAAAGAATTAAGAGTAAGACGGAGAATAGGATAGCAGATGAACAAGGAGGCTTTAGGAAAGGTAGGGGGTGTGTGGACCAGGTGTTTACAGTGAAACATATAAGTGAACAGTATTTAGATAAGGCTAAAGAGTAAAGAGGTCTTTGTGGCATTTATGGATTTGGAAAAGGCATATGACAGGGTGGATAGGGGGGCAATGTGGCAGATGTTGCAAGTGTATGGTGTAGGAGGTAGGTTACTGAAAGCAGTGAAGAGTTTTTACGAGGATAGTGAGGCTCAAGTTAGAGTATATAGGAAAGAGGGAAATTTTTTCCCAGTAAAAGTAGGCCTTAGACAAGGATGTGTGATGTCACCGTGGTTGTTTAATATATTTATAGATGGGGTTGTAAGAGAAGTAAATGCGAGGGTCTTGGCAAGAGGCGTGGAGTTAAAAGATAAAGAATCACACACAAAGTGGAGTTGTCACAGCTGCTCTTTGCTGATGACACTGTGCTCTTGGGAGATTCTGAGAGAAGTTGAAGAGATTGGTGGATGAATTTGGTAGGGTGTGCAAAAGAAGAAAATTAAAGGTGAATACAGGAAAGAGTAAGGTTATGAGGATAACAAAAAGATTAGGTGATGAAAGCTTGAATATCAGATTGGAGGAGAGAGTATGGAGGAGGTGAATGTATTCAGATATTTGGGAGTGGACGTGTCAGCGGATGGGTCTATGAAAGATGAGGTGAATCATAGAATTGATGAGGGGAAAAGAGTGAGTGGTGCACTTAGGAGTCTGTGGAGACAAGAACTTTGTCCTTGGAGGCAAAGAGGGAATGTATGAGAGTATAGTTTTACCAACGCTCTTATATGGGTGTGAACATGGGTGATGAATGTTGCAGGCGAGGAGAAGGCTGGAGGCAGTGGAGATGTCATGTCTGAGGGCAATGTGTGGTGTGAATATAATGCAGAGAATTCGTAGTTTGGAAGTTAGGAGGAGGTGCGGGATTACCAAAACTGTTGTCCAGAGGGCTGAGGAAGGGTTGTTGAGGTGGTTTCGGACATGTAGAGAGAATGGAGCGAAACAGAATGACTTCAAGAGTGTATCAGTCTGTAGTGGAAGGAAGGGGGGGTAGGGGTCGGCCTAGGAAAGGTTGGAGGGAGGGGGTAAAGGAGGTTTTGTGTGCGAGGGGCTTGGACTTCCAGCAGGCATGCGTGAGCGTGTTTGATAGGAGTGAATGGAGACAAATGGTTTTTAATACTTGACGTGCTGTTGGAGTGTGAGCAAAGTAACATTTATGAAGGGGTTCAGGGAAACCGGCAGGCCGGACTTGAGTCCTGGAGATGGGAAGTACAGTGCCTGCACTCTGAAGGAGGGGTGTTAATGTTGCAGTTTAAAAACTGTAGTGTAAAGCACCCTTCTGGCAAGACAGTGATGGAGTGAATGATGGTGAAAGTTTTTCTTTTTCGGGCCACCCTGCCTTGGTGGGAATTGGCCCGTGTGATAATAAAAAAAAAAAAAAAATGTGTACCCCTCTGGTTGCTCGGCAAACATCAGTACGATAGTCCAGTTCGGTCTAGACGCTCTGCAGCATATCTGGTGTTATCATGCGAACTGCTTTAGTAATCAAAATTTTCAGCTCCTCCAGGGCTGCAGGTAGTGGTGGTACGTAAACTGTGCTCTTCATGTACCCTCAAAGAAAGAAGTCACAAACAGTTATGTCCGGTGACCTCGGAGGCCACTTGCAGAGGTCACCGGACCTAACTGTTTGTGACTCTCTTTGGGGGTACGTGAAGAGCACAGTTTACGTACCACCACTACTTGCAACCCTAAAGAAGCTGAAAATTTCAATCACTGAAGCAGTTTGCATGATAACACCAGATATGCTGCAGAGTGTCTGGACCGAACTGGGCTATCGTACTGATGTTTGCCGAGCAACCAGAGGGGTACACATTGAGTGTCTTTAATACTACCCTATACCACATGAACCTGAATGAAATCCTGCTTCTGAAGCTAGTAACTGTGAAAGATTATAACACAAAGGTTATATGTCATACCTGTTTGAAATCAGGGAGTGTTTTTGTGGATACCCTGTACTCTAAACTAAACAAAAAAATTCATTAAAGTTCCAGGAAAACTTTACATATTCAATACACAGGTAAATAGTCAAAAATACAGATTTAGAAATATTTGTTTTTCCCAATCTCTCTTCATCTGTACTGTGAACACCTGTGTGGCTACTAATCCAATGTTTATTCTTTAATTTTCCTCCAGCACTTTTAAAATCTTTTCATTGTTATTTTCTGTTACTTCTGACCCTCATAATTACATCTAATAAGAGATCTCTATCAATTAATGGGTGTACTATTGTGTAACACATTCATGTTTCACACACACAATATCAAGAAAAATATTAAATACTCTGAAAACCTGATAAAGGCCTAGTGACCTTGATAAATTTATGTACGTGCTGCATTTGCTGTACTATAATATTTTGCAACTCAAATTTTTCTAGGTTATTTTATTAAAAATGAATGTAAAATATACCCCAACATGCTGCATAAATGTAATGCATTAATCTTGAAAAACCTACAATAGGGTATTTCTAATGCTACTCTACAATTTAATTTTGGAGACAAGCACATACAACAATCAGACCTCGCTGTCCCTTCTGATCACCTGCTTAAGGCTTTTGTAAAGAGGAGATCCATGCAAAACATGTCTATCTCAGCAAGATATATACAAGTTTCCACTCAACTAAAACTACAGCCTCTCCTCACTTAGCGACCGGCATGGTCTTAGAAACGAAACTCCATCATTAAGTGAGGAGAGGCTGTAATTAAAGTTATAATCCTTTTCTTTCTTTTTTCGTCACTCCATCTTGGTGGGAAACAGCCAACGTGCTGAAAAAAAAAAATCCTTAGACTATTTAATCCATAGTACAGTGGTACCCCAAGTTTCGGCCATAATTCGTTCCAGAAGGCTGCTCGAGTGTTGTAACCAAATGAATCTGTTCCCATAAGGAATAATGTAAATTAGATTAGTCCATTTCAGACCCCCAAAAATACACCTACAAAAGCACTTACAATACACTTACATAATTGTTCGAGTTGGGAGCTGTACGGAACTTGGGGTACCACTGTATATTCCACCAGTCTGGATTTGTTAGATACACAATATATATCTTTGATATACCTTTGATGAGTTTCGAGTCTTACTACTCCCGGAGCCCCACCAAGGACCTGGCTCATCTGGTGCTCGACTGGTATCTGGGTCTTGTTCATAAGTCGAAGTCTTTTCAGATTATTTCATCAATCTAAATAATTTTTTTTTAGATACTTCTTTGTCACTATGTGGTCTTTCATAATCAATTTAGAAAGTTTCTGCATTTCTTTTCATCCTTTCATCAATGTATTGAAACCTCTTTGATCTGCAACTTTGGAACAGTAAAACAAAAAAGTTCTTTCCTCAGTGTTTTGCTACCCTTCATAGCAAACTATACAGAGCTAGATAAATAAAATAACATTCATCATTAAAAATTTTCCCTTTCTGGTAAAAAGGTACTTGGTTTTTATTTGCAATGCAACAGAGAAGATGGAAGATGAAGCTGTTTTCACCTTTGAATAGTGGACGGTGGAGCCACAGCATAACTATAATTATTAATACTTTATTTTGTGAGGTGTTAAACATGCATGGTCATTCAGTGCAAGCAGCAATGGAAGCTGCATCCTCTGTCCAAAGGTATTCTCTGAACACTTATGACAAATATAAAAAAAAACACTAAACTTTTTTTTTTTTTTTTAACATGCTGGCCATCTCCCAACAAAGCAGGGCAACCCGAAAAAGAAATAGGATTTTTATCCTAAAACGTACCTTTCACTGCAATTGGGGCTGCATCTTTCTCAAATGATGCCTGAGCATTCTCTGATCGCTGCACTTTTTCTGATGCAACACCAGAACCCTCCTCATGAGCACAGCCTAAGAGATAAGAGTACAGTATAGCATCAATCAATCAATTACATACTTTATTTCCACATGTGTATAAATCTGTAGTGGAGGAAAGGTAGTGTTGGGGTCATTCTAGGAAAGGATGGAGGGGGCAAAGGAAGTTTTGTGTGCAAGGGGCTTGGACATACAGCAGGCATGTGTGAGCATGTTAGTTAGGAGTGAGTGGAGACAAATGATTTTTATGAGGAAGTGGAATGACCTCAACAAAGAAGTGGTAGGGACAGGCTCCATACATAATTTTAAAAGCAGGTATGACAGGATCCATGAAGCTAGGAGGGAGTGACTGGCATGTAGCAGATTGAGAGGTGGGTAGCCAAGAGTTACGACTCAACCCCCAGCAAAAACAAACAGGTAAGTACTTACAGGCGAGTACTCATGACACTTATAGAGTGCAGCTGTATTCAAAATGGGTGGGATGGTAGCTGTGTGGAAAAGGACAGTGTGACTTTCCATAGGTCCAAGTGGGTTTGAGAGGAAAAATCACAAAGCACAAAATATCATTAACTCTTTCACTGTCCAGACCCCCAATCTGAAACTTGTCCACAGTGTCCAAGAATTTTCATAAAAAATTAATTTTTTCTCATGAATTGGTAGAGTCTTTTTTTTTTGAAGGTAATAAAACAAAAAGTATGAAACTTGATCGAAAATTGGCAAAATTACACTTTCCCGAATTTAGTTGTGTCAGCAATATTTATGCAACGATAATTTAGCCCACTTTGAATCCTATTTTGGGCCAATTACATTGTTCCAGTCGACCAAGCTGTTAGCTATTTTGCTAGTATGTTTTTCATTTCATCGATTGAGCACAATAAATAGCCCAATCAACTATTTTAACTACCCAATAAAGTAATCAAAAATTAGTAATTTGGCCAATTTCACAAAAATTTAAAAATATTCCAATTTCAAAATAGGGTCCAGAATAAATAATGCAGGCATTCCTGGTACTAAAATAACATTTCCTCTGTTCATTAATTATGTTCCCTGGGTTTACACATGAATTCTTTTTCATTTTTTATTCACATAAAGAATTTTTATTCACACAAAAACATAGAAGACTGTAATAATTGTATAAATAACATCAGCACATTCATGAACACATATCAGACTCACCAGCTGATGTGCACTGGATGCATGACGTAATTTGTTTACTCTTCAACAATGGCAATAATTGAACATTTCTGCTACTTTGAGATCAATTTCAAGCTACTTTCACTCCTAAAACCAAACAAAATCATCTCTATTTTTGTAATATATCTTCCATTTTATCAAATAACACCAAGAAACTGAGAACACAACCATAAAAACCATACGAAAATACACTGCAAACTTGCTGCTTTAAACCCAAAACACGGTCACAGTTTTTTCTCATTATGCACTGCGTGGTGCAGGATTTTTTATATGGTGCACACTTACTACATCGACCCATTCTCTCTTATCTAAGCCCCAATTTACCACTCACAGCTTATCTGAGTGAGCTGGGCTCATCACGTAGGACTACGGTACGGCCAGTGAACTAAAAGGTGTAGCACTACGGCACAGTCAGCAAAAGGTTAATTTGCACACAAACTGATCCTATGCCATTTCTTTCACACTTTAAGAATTGCAATATCATTCATTTTCAAACACTAAATTCTTGGTTGCATTTTTATAATGTTAAGACAAAATCTGTATATCCAGTCATATATAGAGGCTAAAACAGTTAAATAAAATCTATAAAAGTTCAAGTGAATTATTTTTTATAGCTATAAAACACTGTTAAAAAATGCCAATGGTTAATATGCAGATCTGTAATTTTATCTCGTACATACACAGAACTTCATACCAAGGCACACAGAGCACTAATATAACAGAAAAAGTTGAAGCCAAATAAAGCAAAAGGCACACTCACTGAAACTTTGTCGATCTGGTGCTTGTTCCATGTCAGTGAATGACAGGTTGGATAAGGTCCTCACAAACTGTCTATAGTGCTGACGAGAAACACTAATTTTCAGTGGAGTTATAATACCGCCATCAATCTGTAAATAGAATATCCAATAGAGGGTTTAATAATGGGCGTGAGCACTACCCCAGCTTCATGAGCAACATAACCATTACATGACCCATTACATGTCCAAGTCAGACCGAAATGTTGTCGTTAGCTCCTCTCTTCTATGTGCGGGTTATTTGTGTATGGTATCTAAGATTAGCACAAACAATACTGTACACTGGAATTTGACAATACAGGTGCTCCCCGACTTAAGATGGAACAATTTATAATATTTCGACTTTATGATGGTGCAAAAGCAATTACAGTGGTACCTTGACTTACAAGTGCCCTAACTTACGAGTTTTCCAAGTTATGAGCTGTCACTCGGTCGATTTTTTGCTTTGAGTTGCGAGCCAAAATCTGAGTTATGAGCATGTTTCAGATACGCCACCACTTGCAGGAGTTACCAAAGAAATATCAAAAGCCTTGATAATAACCAATGAGTAACATCCTTTCAATTTCGATACCACTGGTAGTGTCATCCTGCCAGAATGTTCTATAATGTATTCCCTAAGTAAAACAATTCTGGAACGTGTAATACATGTCCGACAGGTCGGCTGGTTGGGTGGCCAGCTGGCTGGCCAGCTGGCTGGCTGGCGACTGACTGATTTGCTTTGGCTGTCTATCTCCTTCTGTCTGTCTGTAGTATTTATCTCTGTCTCTGTATCTCTATCTCTGCCTTGCTCTCTGTCTATCTCTGCCTTTTTCTGTCTCTATCTCTGATATATTAGACACATGTGCAACTCTTGGGTATCTTTATTGAGGAAACGTTTCACCACACAGTGGCTTCATCAGTCCATACAAAGGAGAAACGTGAAGAACAGAAGGAGAATGAGGTAATCGGTCCCTCAACTTTGAGACAATGTAGTCAGTCCATCAATTCAGCTTATATACCGTAGGCAGGAGAGGTGCAGCAGTCGTAGGTGGTGTCACATTTATCCAATGTGGAAGTAGGTCATCCCCAAGGGTTAGGCAAGCGAAGAATTCCCAAGTATTAAGATCCCAGGAAGTTGCAGTGTCTGACAGGATTGTGGATGAATGGTTCAGAGAACCGGCACGTTGATAAATTAGACACATGTGCAACTCTTGGGTATCTTCATTGAGGTGTCAGTTCTCTGAACCACTCATCTACAATCCTGTCAGACATTGCAACTTCCTGGGATCTTAATACATGTACTTGAGAATTCTTTGCTTGCCTAACCCTTGGGCACGACCTACTTCCACACTAGATAAATGTGACACCGCTTACGACTGCTGCACCTCTCCTGCCTACAGTATATAAGCTACTTCTCCACAGATATGCTGTATTCTATTCAAGATTTATGGATTGACTACATCGTCTCAAGGTTGAGGGACTGATTACCTCATTCTCCTCCTGTTCTTCACGTTTCTCCTTTGTATGGACTGATGAAGCCACTGTGTGGCGAAACGTTTCCTCAATAAAGATACCCAAGAGTTGCACATGTGTCTAATTTATCAACGTGTCGGTTCTCTGAACCATTCATCTACAAGTCTGTATCTCTGTCTCTGCCTCTGTCTCTCTCTGCCTCTGCTTATCTCTGCCTCTGCTTATCTCTGCCTGTCTCTCTCTGCCTCTGTCTATCTCCGCCTCCGTCTCTCTCCACCTCTATCTCCGCCTCCGTCTATCTCTGCCTCCGTCTATCTCCGTCTCTGTCTATCTCCGTCTCCGTCTATCTCCGTCTCCGTCTATCTCCGTCTCCGTCTATCTCCGTCTCCGTCTATCTCCGTCTCCGTCTATCTCCGTCTCCGTCTATCTCCGTCTCCGTCTATCTCCGTCTCCGTCTATCTCCGTCTCCGTCTATCTCCGTCTCCGTCTATCTCCGTCTCCATCTACTCCATCTCCGTCTCCGTCTATCTCCGTCTCTGTCTATCTCCGTCTCTGTCTATCTCCGTCTCTGTCTCACAGGTACACAAATACAGTTATACATGGTGTAAATTACGTAGGATAACCAAAAAATCTAAAAGTGCTATACTACTATGCTTGTAGATGTAAGGCATAATAAGCATGACTGGCAAGTAATACACATTTTCACTTGTTCAGGAATCAGATGTGACAACTTGAAGCAGTACGAGCGTAGTACTTCAAGCCTCGTGCCTTCTCACAGAAAAGGCACGTGGCATTTATGCTGATTTACTTCTGAGATATTCACTCAAAACGTAGGCAGGTCTCCTGACTCGGGAAAAAAAAACTCCGAAAAAATCACTTTCGTTTCTCTTTTTTCCTTATGAAGTAAGTGATCTAGTGCAGTTAGCCTCACAAACACTCCATTTTCTCTTATACTAACACCTCAGAAGGGCAAGAATGGGAAGATATGGACAGAGCAATAATTATTTTTACCTCGGGAGAGGCCACCACCACTTGTCACATAATGATATTTTATTCATTCTAGAGTATATATCATGTTTCTATGTTACTTATATTGTTTATTATGTCATATTAGGTCACTTGTGATAGATAAATAAGCCATAGAGTTTATATTAGTGTTATTGGAGTGGTTTTTTGGGGGCTGGAAAGGATTAATGGTATTTCAATTAATTTCAATGAGGAAAATTTATTTGATATACAAGCAAATTGAGTTACAAGCTCGGTCACGGAATAAATTAAACTCATAAGTCAAGGTACCACTGTATATTTTGGAGATGAAACTTTAGCTAATTACCCAGAATGAAGGCAGTAAGTCAGTAACATGTATACATTTTTATTTTCAATACTGGTATTTAGTTATTTACAGCTATTATTTATTGACTTATTTATTTAGCATATTACTATTCGACTAATGATTTTTTCAACTTACAATGGGTTCACAGGAATATGACCCCATCATAAGTCAAGAAGCACCTGTACTAGCACAATATACACTATATTTACAGATGTCAACAAGAAAAGAAAGAAAACAAAACTAGAGAACAGGTATTGTTCCCTCAAATTTTTTTCTGTGCAGAATAAATTTTATCACATACATACATAATTTACATTGGAATGTTTGCAATGTTCATACTGTAGCTGCAGCTTGGTGTTCATAAAAAATTAGTGCCAAAGTGTCCCATTCATAAGAGGGAAAGTTCCTAACACTAGTGTTCATAAGTTGAGGCTCTACAGCATACTTAGCATACTGTGAATTTAATTTATTTATAATACCCTGAAAACGATATTCAAATACTCCATTCAGCAAGAGGCTGCCAAACAAAGTGGTTGCTTGAATTCAACCCTAACACATGCATGAAGGTTAATCCTTTCACTGTCGGTGCCATAGTACTACGGCTTGCAAGCCAGTGTTGGTGCCGTAGTACTACGCCAAAATTCTAGCGGCTTCAAATCTGGTGGAAGAAAGCTGGTAAACCTACATACGAGAGAATGGGTCTGAGTGATCAGTGTGCACAGTATAAAAAAATCCTGCAGCACACAGTGCATAATGAGAAAAAAACCTGACTGTTTTTGGTTTAAAACACTGATTTTGCAGCGTATTTTTGTATGGTATTTATGGTCGTATTCTTGTTTTCTTGGTCTCATTTGACAGAATGGAAGATATATTACAGAAATAGACATGATTCTGAATGGTTTTCAGACTAAAAGTACTTTGAAATTGAGCTCAAAGTAGTGGAAATGTTCAATTTTTGCCAATGTTCAAGAGTAAGCAAATTACACCATGCATCCAATACAATTCAAGTGGCAGGTCTAATATTTTTTCACAAATGCAATGATACTACTTATACATTTTTACAATAATGCAGTATTCTGAATAACATTAAATCTTCTATTTTTTTGTGTGAATAAAAATTCAAAATGGCAAGCAAACATACTATAAGAGGGGCCTGGAGACGTGACTAATGAACAGAGAAAATGTTACTTTAGCATTAGGAATGTCTGCCACTATTCTGGCCACTATTGTGAAATTGGCCTTACTTGAATTGTGTATAAAACTGACCAAATTACCAATTTCTGATCACTTTAGTGGGTAGTTGAAATCGGTAAATGGGCAGTTTCTTGTACTCATTAATTTCTTGTACTCCAATAGCTATGAGTTTGGTCAACTGGAACAATGGAATTGGCAAAAAATAGGGCTCAAAGTGGGCAAAATCACAGATGCATAAATATCGCTGAGACCGCTAACTTTGTGAGAGCGTAATTCCATAAGTTTTCCATCAAATTTCATACTTTTGGTGTCATTGCCATCGGGAAAAGATTCTCTATCATTTCATAAGATTTTTTTTTTTTTTAAATCCTTTGACACTGAGAGCAAGTTTGTGAGCAGGGGTCTCGACAGTGAAGGGGTTAAGGAAGGGGACACACGACTAGACACAGTGTATAGTCTCAGGGGACAGAGGTTGCAAACCTCAAAGAGAAAGACCTACGAATGAGTGTAGTGTCTAGCATTTCACCAGAGGCTCACATCAACCGAATAACCTCTACAGCCAATGCCTGCATGGCAAATCTATGAGTGGCCTTCAGGAATCTCAACAAAGAGTTTTTCTGGAAACTTTATACAACATATTTCAGGCCCATTTTGGTGTACACAGAACCAGTATGGAAGCTACACCTGAGTAAGCACATTAACCCTTTCAGGGTCCGTCCCGTAGATCTACGGCTTTACGGTGAGTGTCCAAACCGTAGATCTACGCCATGAGCTCAGCTCACTCTGATAAACTATGAGTGGTACATTTGGGCCTAGATATGAGAGAATACATCTATGTGGTATGTGTGCACCACATAAAACAGATCCTGCAGCACACTGTGTATAATGAGAGAAAAAAACTGAAATCATGATTTTTCGATTAAAACAGCGACTTTGCACTGTTTTTTCGTATGTTTTTTATAGTTGTATTTGCGATTTCTTGGTCTCATTTGATAGAATGGAAGACATATTACAGAAATAGAGATGATTTTGATTGGTTTTAGCACTGGAAATGGCTTGAAACTGAGCTCAAAGTAGCGGAAATGTTAAATTTTTGCCGATATTCAAGAGTAAACAAACGACCTCACACATCTAATACACGTCAGCTGGTGGGTCTAATATACATTCACAAATATGGTGATGATATTTATACAATTATTACAGTATTGCATAACAGTAAATCTTCTATTTTTTGGTGTGAATAAAAATTCATTATGTGAATAAAAAATCAAAATGGAATTTATTTGTAAAGCCTCAAAATATAACTAATGAACAGAGGAAATGTTAGTTTAGTTCCAGGAATACCTACATTGTTTATTCTGGAGCCTATTTTGAAATTGGAATATTTTGAACTTTGTGTTAAATTGGCCAAATTAACAATTTCCGATCACTTTATTTTGTAGTTTAAACAGTTGACTTGGCGATTTCTTGTGCTCAATCGATAGAATAGAAGTAATTCTAGTGAAACAGCTAAGAATTTGGTTGATTGGAATAATGTAATTGGCCTAAAATGGGAGTCAAAGTCGGCAAAATCGCCGATTCGTAAATATCGCTGACACATCAAAATTCGCGAGAGCATAATTTCGTCAATTTTCCAACAAATTTCGTACTTTTTGTTTTATTACCTTCACAAAAAGATTCTCTACGATTTCATAAGAAAAAATAAAAAAAATTTTTTTTGAAAATTCTTGGACACTGGGGCACCACTTCAGATTTGGGCCTTGGACCCTGAAAGGGTTAAAAAACTGGACAAAGTGCAGAAGTACACAACATAGCCTGCTCCCGAGTTAAGGGGCATGAGCTATAAGGAAAGGCTAACAGAACTGAATCTAACAACACTGGAGGATAGAAGAGCCAGGGGAGACATAACATACAAATTACTGAGGAGAATTTATAACATAAATAGGGACAGGCTGTTTAAATGGTGAGAAATGGGTACTCAAGTACACCTGGAAATTACAGACACAAATGAGCCACAGGGATGCCAGGAAATACTTCTTCACTCTCTGGATGATCAGAAAGTGTATGGATGAATCTCTTTGAAGAAGTGTCTGAGGCAGACTCCAATAATGGCTTTAAGATCAGGTATGATAAGACCCATAAGGCTAGGAAGGAGTGAATCTGGCAAGCAGCAACTTGAGAGGTGGAGCCAGAAGCTAAGACTTAACCCCTGCAGCCACATGTCGGTGAATACACATAGGTAAGTACTTATAAAATAATTTATTTTCTCTTATTACTTCAAACAAGCACTCTGAAACAATAGTCAAATCAGTTACACAGCAATGCCTTGTTCATTTTAATTTTTAAAAGAAGTTGTTAATCTCTTTTAAACACTTACAGAAGTAAAGACTGGAGAGAAATGTTATAAAATACTTACATAATGGAAACAGCACAAATGCAGTGTACTGAGATTCTTTATTACCGTAACTTTTCACCCATGCAGTAACTTAGGAAAGTCCAGTGTATGGGCAAGTCAACAAAAGTTTTCATTATATATCATTCTTGTCCCTTGTTTCTAGAAATTAAGTACTGTCTGACACCCTTTATACAGAGGGCAACAACTTAGTCAGTTTTACCTTTTAATTTTGCTTACATCCATAACCTTGAATTACTTACCTGGACACAGTCACGAGATGGAGGATGATCAAGATCTACGAAGATATCGTTGGGAAAGTAGAGGCCTGAGTCATGGTCTGCCAGAAGAAAAGCTCCTTGCTCATATTTCAGCCCTATCTCTAGAGTAGTGTTATGCAATATAGGATGACCATGATCCTGGCAGCTATACAGCTCCTCAGCACACATCACTCTCGTTGACAATGGACTGTAGCATGAAAAATTTATATTATATACTGTTCTATCTGTCAGTCTGTCTTTGCCTGTTTGTCTTTGTTTTTGTCTTTGTCTGTCTATCAGTGTCTTCATTAGCAGTGGTCATGGGAGTGGCAATACTGATATAATTTTATTTCCACCAATATAATTTTAAGGTGCTAAAACCTAAAAAATACTATTTGTAATAACAAGCAGTAGCTAAATTTACTGAGAGAAAATTCTACAATAGCAATATTTACAACTTTAATTTTTGCTAAGGAGAAGTCTGCTGTGTGTATTCAAACACTCAGACAAGGTATCATGCTGCATGGTATATTAACAAGGTATTGAAAAATTGCAAGTGTAGAAAACAAAAACAAAAAATTGACAGTAAATACATGGACAGAACAGGAACATAGCTGAACAAATCTGTAATGTAGTTACCACTGCCAATGTTCAAAAAAAGAAGGTTTATATTCAACTATGAACTCTCAACACTGCACTCCAACAGCTATGGAAATGACCATGATGAACCAAAGATTAGTTTCATTCTAAACCAGGTCTCAGTAGTAGTAACCAGTTACCAGTAACCAGTGTACCAGTAGATGACTCACTACCAACCGTCTCTGCCTGAGTCACTGTCTGTATTCATATTGTGCTGACCACAGCAGTATTCAAAGACCCCCTCACATATGGGTACTGTGGGCGGCCAGTCAGTTATACGAGAGTGAGCAAGGAGGCAAGGTTACGGCTGTTTGGGCGCTCCCCACATTATCCGTAATTATACGTACTACCAGCCTACATGAGTATTACTTTACCCTATCCACGTGTTCGAATCCCACATGATAAATGGTGGCACCGGTGTGGAGCGTGGATTTAAGTTTTTACGGGTATTTCAAGACGTTAGAAGACTGTTTGTGAGTAGCCGGCGGGTCAAAGGTGAACCGTCTCACCCACTCCAGCTACTCGCTCCCCTCACAACCTCCACCTCCAGCCTGCAAGCCTGTTGCAGCCGTTTCAAGCTTCCTGGCTTAGTTCGTGTGCTAATTGCTTCAATCTCCGAGGGGTTGACCCAGATTTTGCAATTAAGCCAGTCAGTAAGCCAGACTGTGGAAGTGAACGCCAGTCAGCCTATCATCCAGCCTGTCTCCTGTCATCCACCTGCTCCTCCGTGCTGTGTGCATCGTTACACATCTTCCAGTCAGCCATTCTCGTGGGTTAAGCCAGTCAGCCAACCCAGCTTCTAACCCAGCTGAGAGAGAGAAGTAAGCCACGCAGTAAGAAGTAAGCCAAGTTCCTCTGAAGTATTGTCTATATCGCTTTGTGCTTGGATGCTAAGAGTGAATTTCACCATTCCTGTGGCATAGAGTGGCTTATCAAGCCACCTTCGTGGGTAGTGAGTGGAGTGCGCGCCAGTGAGCGCCAGCGAGTCACCATCTCACTCACTGCTATACACTCTCCCTTCACCCACCCACCACCAACCACCATCACCACCATCCACCTCATCTACCTGTGGTTGTTTGCACCCTTGTACCGGGTCCTAATACTGTTTTGGCTCACATAATTGGTCAAGAGATTGTAGCTGAGCGCCACCGATAAAGCCAGTTATGTGAGTTCACCGAGAAAGCGCATCTTCACGACGACAGTGTGAGTGTCGGCGTCATCACCGCGCAGGACAACCTTCCTCATCACCAGTCATCCCTTCTACTCGTCCAGACTTCAGTGATAATTTTCTGTTCAGAGACATTTTTTCTTGCATTTAAAGACATTTGCGTGTGTGAGACATTTATAGTGAATTTGTTGTGTACTTTGACATTGTATAGAATCAGCCCAAGCCGTACACCTGCCATCTCTAGTTTGTATTAGTTGTATGTCGGGACGACATACGTTAGCGTCGCCGAGCTCTCAGTAGTAGTAACCAGTAACCAGTGTACCAGTAGATGACTCACTACCAACCGTCTCTGCCTGAGTCACTGTCTGTATTCATATTGTGCTGACCACAGCAGTATTCAAAGACCCCCTCACACATGGGTACTGTGGGCGGCCAGTCAGTTATACGAGAGTGAGCAAGGAGGCAAGGTTACGGCTGTTTGGGCGCTCCCCACATTATCCGTAATTATACGTACTACCAGCCTACGTGAGTATTACTTTACCCTATCCACGTGTTCGAATCCCACATGATACAGGGACACCTTCACACAGTTCTAGGGAAATTTTTCAGGAATCCAAAACTCTGCCAACCTCTTGTTCCAGGCACACTTTCTATACAACTAAGGAATTAGTGACCAAACTCCAAGATAGGAACAATATTTTCACCACTACCAATGTTCTTCTGAGAATTAATTGAAACTCTCAGCATTGAAAATTGGGTTGATCAAATGTTTTGTTAGTGGGATGAGTTGTAAAGGACCTGCCTAGTATGGGCCAACAAGCCTCCTGCAGTGTTCCTCCTTTCTTATGTTCTTATGTCTGAACAGCCATTAGAAGGGAATTAGTATTAACTTTAATCTTCACCATGGACACCATTATACAGACACAGGGATAAAGGAATTTTCAGCCTGGCAAATTCCTCTTGCTGGGTAAACTCTCTGACCAGACCTTTATTGTTGTTCACACGTTCATGTCAGCCGCACCTCGCCTACAGTTCTCACACTGTCTATATATTTCCATATTTCCTATGCATTCTCTAGACTTGATAAAAGCTTGTCACCAACTGACACCCTTGTCTTAATAAAACGTTCATTCTGTTCTGTGCTGCTGGTTATAACAATTTATACAGAATGGAGTCAATAATAGGAAGCAGCAATCGCAAAGAGAAATATAGCAATTTACAATTTTACTTACACTATGATCAACGGATGGTTGCTAAAAGAAAAAAGTGAAGTCAAAATAACTATTGTATCAATCCACATTAAGATTTATGCAAAGAAAACATGACTCACTGATAGGATATTAAATGCACTCTAGCCTATCTACACAATGAAACTCATTGTAAGGTATTTAGCAATTTCTTTTTTACCTCAATGGACATCTCTCACTAAGGCAGGGTGACCCCCCCCCCAAAAAAAAAAAAAAAAAAAATCTACAATCATTCATTCAATCGCTTGTCTTGCCAGAAGTGTGTTGACATCACAGCCCCTCTGAACTGCAACATCCTCATCTCTCTTTTAGAGTGCAGGCACTGTATTTCCTGCCACCAGAACTAAAATCCAGCTAACCAGTTTCCCTGAATCCCTTCATAAATGTCACACTGCTCACTCTCCAACAGAATGTCAAGCCATAAAAATTACTCGTCTCCACTACATTCTGATCAAACACACTCACTCTGTACATTTTTTTTTTTTTTTTTTCAACAAGTCGGCCGTCTCCCACCGAGGCAGGGTGACCCAAAAAAGAAAGAAAATCCCCAAAAAGAAAATACTTTCATCATTCAACACTTTCACCACACTCACACATTATCACTGCTTTTGCAGAGGTGCTCAGAATACAACAGCTTAGAAGCATATACGTATAAAGATACACGACATATCCCTCCAAACTGCCAATATCCCAAACCCCTCCTTTAAAGTGCAGGCATTGTACTTCCCATTTCCAGGACTCAAGTCCGACTATATGAACATAACCGGTTTCCCTGAATCCCTTCACTAAATATTACCCTGCTCACACTCCAACAGATCGTCAGGTCCCAAGTATCATTTGCCTCTATTCACTCCTATCTAACACGCTCATGCAAGAAATATAATTAACAAATACTTTATACATGCTGTGGTAAATGATGTGGTGTTAACTGCTATTATGCCATCCCACAATACTAGTTTAATTTTTTTCAAAATTCTATTCAGTATTGCATGCATTACAATTATGATTCTGAATTTTTTTGTTTTAACATGTCAGCCATTTCCCACCAAGGCAGGGTGATCCAAAAAAGTAAAAAAAAAAAAAAAAAAACAAAGAAACAAAAAACTTTTATCATCATTCAACACTTTCACCATCACTCATACATAAACACTGTCTTTGCAGAGGTGCCCAGATACGGCAGTTCAGAAGTCCTTCCAAACTGCGAATATCCCAAACCCTTCCTTTAAAGTGCAGGCACTGTACTTCCCATTTCCAGGACTCGTGTCCAGCTAACCGGTTTCCCTGAATCCCTTCACAAAATATTACCCTGCTCACACTCCAACAGCTTGTCATGTCCCAAAAACCATTAGTCTCCATTCACTCCTATCTAACACGCTCAGGCGTGCTTGCTGGAAGTCCAAGCCCCTCGCCCACATTATTATTATTATGATCAAGGGGGAAGCACTAAACCCAGAGGATTATACAGCGCCTGGGGGGGGGATGTGGAAGGCATTCAGGCTTAATTTGGGGAACTGGAGCACAGATCCAATTCCCTAAATCAAAAGCCCCTCACCAACATCAAGGAACCTTCCTTGAGGGGCCCCTCGCCCACAAAACCTCCTTTACCCCCTCCCTCCAACTTTTTCGAGGCCAACCCTTACCCTGCCTTCCTTCCCCTACAGATTTATACGCTCTCCAAGTCATTTTACTTTGTTCCATTCTCTCTAAATGATCAAAACATCTCAACAACCCCTCTTCAGCCCTCTGACTAATACTTTTAGTAACTCCACACCTCCTCCTAATTTCCACACAACGAATTCTCTGCATAATATTTACACCACACATTGCCCTTCGACAGGACATGTACACTGCCTCCAGCAGCCTCCTCGCTGCAGCATTTACAACCCATGCTTCACACCCATATAAGTGTGTTGGTACCACTATACTCCATACATTCCCTTCTTTGCCTCCATGGATAACATTTTTTTGTCTCCACAGATATCTCAAAGCACCACTCACCTTTTTTCCTTCATCAATTCTATGGTTAACCTCGTCCTTCATAAACTCATCCGCTGACAAGTCAACTCTCAAATATCTGAAAATATTCACTTCTTCCATACTCCCTCCCTCCACTGTGATATCCAATTTTTCTTTATCTAAATCGTTTGACACCCCTCATCACCTTACTCTTATCTATGTTCACTTTCAACTTTTTATTTTTACACACCCTCCCAAATTTGTCCACTAACCTCTGCAACTTTTCTTTTCTGATATACAGTATTAAGTTAAATAAATGGGCTGCACAAAAGTATTTCTTCCAAGTACAGTACTGCTTACAGAAGCAATTATGCATGCTAATCCAGAGTAAATAGGTGAGCATTAGAATTAAGAGAACAGTGTAATATAAAATACTACACTATTTGAAAGCTTTGTAACTACAAGAGTATAAACACACACATTCAACCTTAACTTACTGTAACCACTGGAAGGAGCTATCTTTGCTCTTCAGTCTTTCCTCAACATTCAAGGAGAAGAGGCTCATGTCTCGCACCATCACCTGGTACTTGGCAATGCTGTTGGAAAGATGTAATTTACTGAATGCAGACAGATGTATTACAAATTTTTCTTTTAACATGTCAGCCATTTCCCACTGAGGCAGGGTGACCCAAAAAGAAAGAAAAAACTTTCATCATTCAACACTTTCACCATCATTCGTAAGTAATCACTGTCTTTGCAGAGGCGCTAAGATACGACAGTTTAGATTTCACCCCAAACAGTAAATATCCCAAACCCCTCCTCTATGGTGCAGGCACTGTACTTCCCACCTCCAGGACTCAAGTCAGTCTAACCAGTTTCCCTGAATCCTTTCACTAAATATTACCCTGCAGCTCGTAAGGCCCCAAAGACCATTCATCTCCATTCACTCCTAACACACTCACGCAAATAAATGTACTGTATTATTATATTAAAGGCAACTTATTAAAAAGTAGTGTTCTAGGGGTTTCAGCTTACAAAATGAGATGTGTTTCTTATGTTTCACCTAGCAAAAGTTTTTTTCTTGCAAATGAGTTGTGCTCCTGGTGTTTCAACTAAAAAATTAGTTTTAAAAGAAAACAATAGTACAAGGAATAATTACATTTCATACAAGTTTGTAATGCACATTATTTGTGAAAATTTAGTAGATTTTTAAGTGGTCCATTTGTACATGTAGATGTTTTTAAGAAGGAACCTCCTGCATACTGCTATTTATTATTAGTTTTGGTAAAATACTAAGCTGAAAAAAACCTTGTTTAATTCATCATGAGGTTTCAACTCTGTATAGGTGATGAGTTTCGACTTAATCTTTATGAAAATATTTTAGATTCAATGCCTTGAGAAAACTAAGTTGCAATACTATGATCAACAGTTCGTTTTTAACTTGTATTATCTACTATTACTTTTAATTTGAACATTAAACTTCTCTCGGGGAAAAATCAAAATTTCTGCAATGATACACTGTGACCAGTCTGTCTGTGTAAAATAATTTAAATCATATTCATAGTCTTCCATCACACTTTTGATTAAATCGTTCAATTTGTTAGTGGCTGATATGGTCATATACTGAAAACAGTTCTCATTTGGGGTTCTCATTTGGGTAGTTCTTCCACTGCAAATCTACATGCCAGAGTGAAAGTAGGCTATTTGTCTTAATCATTTTCTTCCAGTGCCTCATCAAGAGAAGTTTCTATAGAAAACTGTCAAACTTTACATGCTAATATCTTGAAAGTAATTCTACAATAAGTGGTAAATATTATACCCTTTCAAAAGAAATCTTCTTACTATACACAAGCTGATTCTGGATTTGAGGGGACTAAGAATGCAACTTACACAATTTATTTTTCCATTTTAATAAAATCAGATAATAATTTGGGAGTTGCACTGTATACATTGTTACACAGTGACATGCAGAAAAAATATTTTATATAAAGTAGCTCCAGGACTGAACTGAAAGCGAACGCATTTTATTCCTATCAGTCAGGCAGTGGCCAGGACAGGAGCAGATGAGAGGTGAGTTTAGTTCAGTACAAGTCAGGTGGTGACGGAGGTAAAGTCATCATGTTTGGGCAGTAGTTTGAGTACATAATTTTGGTAAGTTTTTTAGTGTATACCATAGGTGTTTGTGTTTAAGTGCTCTCATGTTTATTTGTAAGCCCCTAGTATGCAGAGGCCTGTTTATGCTCGAGTACTGTATGGTGTTTTGGCTGGTGGTAATTAGTCTACCAGGCAGAAGTGAAGAGCTGGGTGTGTATGTCATGGAGCCTCCCTGCTCACTAGCAGTGTGCTAGTGAGCTAATGTGAACTGGAGCGTGGTGGTTTTTTGGAGTAGATTGTAAGTTGTAAATTTAAGAGAAACTTTCGTTTTTCTTTTTGGGCCACCCTGCCTTGGTGGGATATGGCCGGTGTGTTGAAAGAAAGAAAGAATATATTTTTGTCCTAGGTAGTAGGTTGGTAAACAGCAACCACCCAGGGAGGTACTACCGTCCTGTCAAGTGAGTGTACAATGAAAGCCTGTAATTATTTTACATGATGGTAGGATTGCTGGCATCTTTTGTCTGTCTCATAAACATGCAAGATTTCAGGTACATCTTTCTACTTCTACTTACACTTAGGTCACAATACACATACATGTACAAGTATATATATATACACATATACCTCTGGGTTTTCTTCTATTTTCTTTCTAGTTCTTGTTCTTCTTTACTTCCTCTTACCTCCATGGGGAAGTGGAACAGAATTCTTCCTCTGTAAGCCATGCGTGTAGTAAGAGGCGACTAAAATGCCAGGAGCAAGGGGCTAGTAACCCCTTCTCCTGTATATATTACTAAATGTAAAAGGAGAAACTTTCGTTTTTCCTTTTAGGCCACCCTGCCTCGGTGGGATACGGCCGGTGTGTTGAAAGAAAGATATTTTTGTATAGGTGAGTTTTTGTGTCCTTCCTTATTTAATTATTTGCACTCATGCTTCATAATTTGTATGAGTACACGCTGGCCCAAGGTTCGCTGTTTTCAGAGTAATTTTATAACCCCTAGACAGCAGTGTGAGCAGTCTTTAGGAGCCAGGAACATTTTATTTAAGTTATGACATCGAAGTCATAACAGTATAAATAGGCAACTAGTGAGAGTGGCACAAACTACCGCATCCACCAAGAGGGGCAGAAATGAGCTGCCAACCTATTTTATCAAAATCTTCCTACATGGTAATGATGTAATGTAAAATACAAAAGATTACTGAAATTATTTAAATCATTCTATAATTATTAACTATGTATAAGGGTGTTATACAGAGGTATAACACCAATCTTCTGGCAATGGCAGGTCTGGTACCTCTTTTTGTCTGGACATAATTGTGAGGGCAGCTTAGGATGGCGTTTATAGTGCTCGCTCACCATTACTGTTTACACTTCAGTTGTTAGTGGTGATCCCTTGATTTTGTGTGGCTCTAAGCATGCTTTGCAAATATTTAACCCTGGCAATGGAAACCAGCCCCTTGCCCTTATTTTAAAGTTTCCCAATAGCAATGGTACGGGGAAAAGGGTTAAAGAATTATTAGGCAAATTTAAAAAAAGGGTTTTTTTGTAATGGAACAAGAGCTAAAAAATTTTTTTTGGATGAAAAAAAAATTTTTACATAACGGGGGAAAGGCCCAAGGGCACTTTTAAAACAACTTCCTTAGATTAGGGTTTTGAAAAAAAATCCAAGAAGACGGGAGGTTTCCCACAGCTTAACCCTTTACATCTGAAAATCATGCACTTTAATTTAAAATACCCCAATGTCCTCCTGAAACTCAAAAAAACCCATGATGAAACACCCAAATATAAACAAACAATAATTCTGACAACCTTCAACCCCCCAACTTTTTGATTATTTTCTACATTTCCCGTAAAATTTCAAAATTTGGGCCAAATTTTGGGAAGGGAAAGTACTGAAATTTTATTCTTTATAAATACAGTAATCGTAAACCAGTTTTTTTTTAAGCTGGGGGTTTTTTTTAATTTCTAGCAATACACACAAGGTGTAAAATTTTATGGGTTTCAAGGTGTATTGATGAAGTATTTTTTTTTTTTTAAACAAGTGGGCCCGTCTCCCACTGAGGCGGGTGACCCAAAAAGAAAAAAAAATCCCCAAAAAAAAAATACTTTCATCTCATTCAACACTTTCCCCCTCACTCCCCACAAAATCAATTTTTTGAAAGTGCCCAGAATACAACATTTTTAGAAAAATAAACAAACAAGATACACAACATATCCTTCCAAACGGGCCATTATTAAAAATTATCTGATCTCTTTGGTCCAAAAAAATAAATTTCTAAAAGGGCTTAGGACCAAGGGGGGCCAAAAAAATTTGTCTTGGGCTTAGGCTTACCCTTACCCCCTGGAGAAAAGGGTGACATTATAAAAAAACCCTTTTCCTCATTTTTCCTCACTTTTAAAAAATTTACGAAACGGGGGGCCCTGCTTTAGGGTATTCCACTTTAAGCAGTTTTCATTTAAAACCCACTGCTAAATTATTTTCGGAACTTTTTTCTGCTTTTTTCAGCAAAAAAAAATAAAAAAAAAAAAAAAATTAACTCACAGAAAATTAGGTCTAAAAATCGGGAAAAACTTTTTGGTTTGTAAACCCCTTTTTTCATAAAAAGTTTCAACAACAATTTATAGAAAACTACAACAAGGGATGTGTGACATCCAGGTAATGTGTTTTCTCGAATGTAGTGAATTTTAAAGGCTTTTTTCCCGAGGTTTTTTTTTTTTTATTTTTTTTTTTAAATTTTTTTTAAAATCATTTACTACCCGAATTGCTAGGCAAAGGAGTGCTAAGATGACTCACTAGTGTTCAAGATGCAATAAAACACGGGAAAGCATTCACCCCAAACCCTAATAAAGTCATTATTAATTTTATTCAAGACATATTTTAATCCATCTATGATATTTTGAAAAATTATATAGAAACACACTATATATCATATAAACAGACAACAATCCCCCCAACAGTTTGGCAAAATTTTTGAGGTGTGGTAGCCAGGCACACTTAAAGGAGTTTACAGCAAAAATTTTAATCCTAAAAACAATCTCACTAGTCCACTCCCACCAAAAAAAACTGTGTATATTACGGGGGGGGGTAACTGGGGGAAAAAACACTCCTTTCATAGGAAATTGCCCCAAAATAGCATCTTTTGCTTTTAAAAAAAATTAAAAAAAAAAACTTTTTTTTTTTTTTTTTTTTTTTTTTTCAACAAGTCGGCCGTCTCCCCCCGGGAGGCAGGGGCCCCCAAAAAAGAAAGAAAACCCCCCAAAAAAAAAATTTTTCCCATCATCATTCAACACTTTCACCACACTGCACTTAAACAGGGGGGGGGGGGGGCCGGTGCTAGAAAAACAAAAAGTCTAGAAGAATAAACATATAAAGATACACAACATACCCCTCCAAACTGCCAATATCCCAAACCCCCCCTTTTTAAAAAGTCGGGGTTTTTGTACTTCCCTTTTTCCGGGACTCAAGTCCGACTAAAATAAAAAAACCCGGTTTCCCTGAATCCCTTCACTAAATATTACCCTGCTCACACTCCAAAAAAGACGTCAGGTCCCAAGTACCATTCGTCTCCATTCATTTCCTACCCTAACACGCTACGCCGCTTCTGGAAGTCCAACCCCCTTTCCCCAAAAAACCCCCTTTTAACCCCCCTTTTCCCAACCCTTTCGAGGCAAACCCCTACCCCCCCTTTTCCTTTCCCCTATAGATTTATATGCTTTCCATGTCATTCTACTGTGATCCTTTTCTCTAATGACCAAAACCCCCTCAAAAACCCCTCTTTTTGCCCTCTGGGCTAATTAATTTTAAATTTAAATCCACACCTTTCCTAATTTCCACACTCCAATTTTCGGGGATAATATTTACACCACACAAAAACCCTTTAAAAAGGACATCTCCGCGCCTCCAACCCTCTCCCCCCCCCTGCTGCTTTTACCCCCAAGGGTTCCACCCATAAAGAGTGTTTTGGGACTACTATACTTTTAATTTCATTCCCTTCTTTGCCTCCTTAAAAGTTTTTTTACTTTCCCCAAATACCTCAACGCACCACTCACCTTTTTTTCCCTCATCAATTCTTTGATTTTTCCCCACCTTATAAAAAAATCCGGGCCGGGCCGTCAAATTTCCCCAAATATCGAAAACAATTTATTCTTCCCCTACTCCTCCTCCCCAATTTTTTAATCCCCAATTTTTTTTTTATCTAAATCCCTTTGACACCCCCATCACCTTACTCTTTTCTATGTTCACTTTAAAATTTTTACCTTTACAAAACCCTTCCCAAACTCATCCATAACCTTTGCAATTTTTCTTTAGAATCTCCCCTAAACACAGTATCAAACAGCAAAAAATAACTGTGCAATTCCCATTTTGAATTTTATTCCCCATAATTTTTAAACCCACCCCTCTCCCAAACACCCTAGCATTTACTTTTCCCTTTTCACCCCATCTATAAATATATTAAAAAAACCATGGGGGACATTTCCCCTCCCCGTCTAAGACCTACTTTTAAACCGGGGAAATAGTCTCCCCTCTTCCCACACACCCTAAACCCGAGCCTCACTATCCTCAAAAAAAAACCCCTTTTCAGCATTTAATTTAAATTACCAAACCCAAATTTCCCTATACTTGCAAAAAAACTGCCACATTTCTCCTCTATCCACCCTATCATATGCCTTTTCTAAAAACCATAAAAGCAATAAAAACTTCCCTATCTTTATCTAAAAAACTGTTTACATATATGCTTCAAAAGTTAAAAACCTGATTTTACCATCCCCTACCCACTCTAAAAACCCCCCTTCTCATCCCCCAATCCTTTTATTCTGTTTTTAATCCCAAATTTTTTTTTCAATTATAAACCCCACCGTACACTTTTCCCCGGGATACTCATAAGTTATTCCCTATAATTTTTTTTTAAACCCTTTTTTTCCCCTTTTTCCCCTTTTTATAAAAGGGGCTAATACATGCCTCCCGCCAAACCCAGGTTCCTTCCCCTCTTTTATACATTTATTAAACAAAAGTACCAACCATCCAACACTATTTTCCCCCCCCGCTTTTTTTTTAAATTTTGTCATGATCCCCTCAAATTCCAGCTTTCTTTAACCCCCCCTTTTAAATTTTTCGTAATCCTCACGACCTCCCCCACACTTACAAACGCTCTTTTTTCACTCCTAAAAGAAAAGGGATACCTCCCCGACCAGTGCATGAAATTAAATGCCCCCTTTCTTTCCCTTTTTATTTAAAAGTTCCTCAAAATTTCTCGCCCCTCTACCCAAAAACCTCCATCTCCCCCTCAAATAACTCCCCTACCTGTTTTTTAAAAATGGGCAAATCCCAAAATTTTTCCCCGGCTTTTTTAAAATTTTTTAACCCCACCCCCCAAAATTTTTTTTTAAAATTTTTATTTTTAAAAAATTTTTTGACGTGCCTCTCCCACTCATCATCTGCACTCCCTTTTTCACTCCCTCACCACTTCTTTACCCTTTTTTTTACTCTCCCTATACCCCTCTTTTTCTTTTAAAAAATTCTTTCCTTTTTTAAAAACCTCTCAAAAAGAAACCCTTTTTTTCTTTTATCACACCCTTTAAATTTTATCATTCCACCCAAACACTCCTCTTTCCCCCTGCCCCCCCCTCCTATAACCCCAAACTTCTGCCCCCCATTCTAATACTCATTTTTTTAAAAAAAATTCCCAAACCCCTTCAAACCCCCCCCCTATCATCTTGCACAAACCCCCCTTTCTGCCAAAGTCGCTTATATCTCCCCGAACTTCCTCCTCCCCCTTTGTTTTTACACTTTCACTTCCTCTTACTTGTTGTTGCCACCTTCCTCTTTTCCCATCTACCTCTTTCTCTTTTAAATGTAGCTACAACTAAAAAAAGATCCCCATATATCAGTTCCCCTCTATAAAAAATTTCATCCTGGAGCCTACCCAACAAACCCTTTTTTCCACCAATAAAATAACTTTAAACTACTTTTTAAATTTCGGGGCTACATCATTTCCCTTTTTTATATTTATTTATCCTCTTTTTTATAAAATAGGGTTTTCTTATTACCAAATTTTTTTTTTTACAAAATAGCTCAATTAAATTCCCCATTTCATTTACCCCGGCACCCCAAAAATTTTCCTACTAAACCCCCCATAAAATTTTTACCCCCTTTTTGCATTTTAAAAACCCCCAAACCCCCTTTCTCTAAAAAACTTGGGTTAAAAAAACCCCCCGCTTCAAACCCAAAATTTCCCAAAATCTCTCTCTCTCCTCTACACTTCTCTCTTTTCCAGGTGCATTTCACGCTTAATTTTAAAAAAACTTTTCACATCCAAAACTTTATTTTACTCCCTAAAAATCCTTGAATTTTAAAACATTTATGGGCCCCCTTTTTCCCGCCATGGGTTATCCTTCAAAAATTTTTGCTACTCCTTCTTTAGCTCTAAAATTTTATTTTTAAAACCCCCGACCCAATTCCCCTTTATTTTCCCCTCCACTTTAAACCTCCCCCCCCCCTTTTAGCTTTTTTTCACTTAAAAACCGGACTCCCGCTTCTTTTTCATTTTAAAAAACATCCCCAATCATCTCTTTTTTTCATTTTGCACAAAATCCCGCACATTCAGAATTCCCACTTTTGACAATTTTTTTTCTTTTTATTCTTTTTAGTAATTTTTTCAGGAAAAGGGGGGTTTCTAGGGCCCTTGTTTCCGGCATTTTTTGTTGACTTTTTCAACACGCATGGTTTCCCAAGGAAAAAATTCTTAAATTTCCCCCTTCCCCCTTTGGGAATTTAAAAAGGGAAAAATTAATAAGACCCAAAAATATTAAGATAAAAACAAAAAACCAGTGAGTGGTATAAATAAATGTTTTAATGTATGGGGTAGTGGGACCTAAGTTAAGTAGAAGTTTGCAAGACATGCCTGGGAATCTTGCATATTTAAAGAGACAGCAAAAGAATCAGCAATCCTACCCATCATGTAAAACAATCACAGGCTTCGTTTTACACTCATTGGCAGGCGGTAGTACCCCCCGGGGTGGTTTTGTTTCTACCAAACCTACTACTAAAAAAAAAATAAACATTTACAAAAAAACCTTATGCGTACATTGCAGGTAGCAGCCTTCGGAGCCGGGAAACCTTTTTTTTAAAATTTAAAACATCAAAGTTTAAATCATACAATTGTGAAAATGTTGACTTTAAAAATTATTCATAAATAAAAAATTACCACTTCCCCAAGGGGAAAAAGATGCAAAGGGTTTGGTAAACTCTGGAGGGAGAAACAATTTTTTTGAACTGACCCCGGGGAGCCCCAACACATCAGGGGTGTAGGGACTCTGGCAATACAACCCGGGGTCTCAAAAATGATTCCAAGCTGCAAAAACAAAAATCAAATTTCCCACTTAAAACCTTATTTAAAATTTAAAATTTTTAGACGTTATCATACTTAAAAAAAAACTAATCTAAACTTCCACAACCTAAAAAAAAACCAACATGAATTTAAGGTAACCCGTCTCCAAACCCTTCCCCTTACACATTAATCAAAGAGAAGCAATTTAAAATTTAAAAAGAGAAGTACTCCCATTCACTCCCCCAAAACCTAGTTAGACAATGAATCTACAATATGGATTATACACCAACACATCAAACTTTTCAACCTTTGTTTATTAACTTACTCAAATGAAAAAGGTAGGTCAGTGCTCTCTTCATGTGCTGGACTAAAGCATGAACCTGAAGCAGAAGCTGGTGGAGGTACCGGTAGGTTTAAAGTATCAGTCGAGCGTGAGAAGCTCATTCTCCGACGATGACGAGGGGAAGCTTCCCACTGATTACTGGACAAGCCAGCAAATGACTCAATCCTGAAACAAAAAAATTAAATGCAGGTATGGAAAGAAAATATACATTATGCAAACACAAGCCCTCATTTTCCTATTTTTTGCACACTTAAGAATTCTTTCAGATTAGACTTGGGTAATTGATTTCAGGAAAGGCATATCAACTTAAAATGGCAGGGAAGCAGGAACTATGTAATGCCAAGCAAGGCACAGTTGCCTTAACATAATAGTCCATCATTAAACAGTTAAGGAGTGTGAGAATGAGTGTTAATGTTGAAGGAAAATGAGAGAGTTATAGGAGTGAACTGGAGAAGGTGCGAGTGTTAACATCATGTTTCTTTGAAACGTGAATAAAAACAAAAATATTTCAATATTACAAACAATTCTATTAATAGTGTGTATAATATGGTAGATCACCAATACCTGGAACACTAATAACAATATGCTGTACCAACCAATAGCAAATAAACATCAAAACACCACGGATAAGATGAAAAAATAAATGCTGAACTGTGTCTATGTGCATATTAAAAGCATTCACCACATATTAATTCACAAATAAATTTGCCACAAAAGCAAATGAAAAGTAATATTTAAGTAACTTAACCAGTACTCTATTATTTAAGTATAAAAGTGGCATTATAAAAACAATGGTTTCAAGGCAGTAGTTTCAAATTTAATTAAAGAAAAATGAACCACAGCATGATATAGCTGCAGGATATGTTTTGATATAACAATTTCAACTAAAAATACCCTTCAGAAGTGGTTTTAAGAGGATAAAAAAAACTACCTAGCTTATCAAGCTCAATAAACTCCATAAAAATTCTTAAACCTAATAATAAATAATAAAAAGTTTGTTTAAATTTATTCCTCATTTCAGTCATACCTTTTACTAACAAGACCCATTGCCATTTCAGTAGCAGCATGCTTTATTGAAAGTGAAACAAACCCATGAAATGCTTGAATTCGTAGCACGGGACTTCAGTTCTTGCGGGGGAAAAAGGGGTGGGAACACACAGACCCAGTCGCAGTTCACAGTCAAGTTCTGGGCATCCCCAACACTAGAGGAAAAATATTTACAATAAAAATATTATACTGAAGGAAAATTTGCCAATAAATTTTAACCAAAAAAAAAGTAGAAAATAATGCCCCTATAAAAATCTACTTTGGATAACCAACAAATTTAATTGCCCAAAAGTTCTATATAGATTCTTGGGGTAATAAAAAAATTCCCAAATAAAATCAAAAAAAGCATACAAAAACCTAAAAAAGATAAAGTCATGGGCTTACACAGGTACAAAATGACAGTCTTTTTTGACAAAAAAAATGTCAATAATTGAAAGATTTTTTGTGGTAATTTTCATCACGGGCCAGGGGGTATACCATTTTTAGGAGGAAGAAGAGCAAATGAAGTGGGGGGAACTACCGGGCATTACGTAAATGAAAGGGGGGTAAAAGCATGGAATGAGGGGCATGACAGAAAGTTAAAAGAGGGGGGGGAATGGGTTTTTGGAGTGGTTGGTACTTTTTGTTTAATAAATGTATGAAAGAGGGGAAGGTACCTGGGGATTGGGGCAAGAGCATGTATAGTCCCTTTATATAAAGGGAAAGGGGACAAAAGAGAAGTAAAATTATAGGGAAAAATTTTTACTGATATCCCAGGAAAAGTAACGGTGGGGTTTAAAAATTTGAAAAAATTAGAGGAAAGACAGAATTGGATTGGGGATGAGCAAGGGGGTTTCAGAGTGGGTAGGGATGTGTAGATAAAAGTTTTTAACATTGAAGCAAAATTGTGAACTATTTAGATAAAGGTGGGAAGTTTTTTTTTGCTTTATGGTTTTGGGGCCACCCCCCCCCTGGGGGGAAAGGGCCATGGATAGAAAGGGCCAGTGTGATAGTAGGAAAAGGGGTTGGTAACGAAACCCCCGGGAAATACACCGCCGCCAATGACTGTGAAAAAAAAAACCTGTAACTGTTTTGCTGAGGGTGGGATTGGGGGTTTCTTTTTCTGTCTCAAAAACACGCAAAGATAACGGGATATTTTGCTACCCATTTAACTTTGGTCACACTTACAGACACCACATGCATATTAATATACTACTCTAGGTTTTTCTCTTTTTTTCTAAATCTCTTGTTTTTTTTTTATTTCTTCTATTGCCCTGGGGAAGTGGAAAAGAATCTTTCCTCCGTAACCCTCGTTCGATACACTAAAAGCCGGGCAATGGCTGTAACCCCTTCCCTGTAACAATTACTAAAAAAGAAAAGAAAAAAAATTTTATAAAAGGGTTGCTTAAATGCGGGGATGTAGTGGGGGGAACAAAAACAGTGTTTTGCTGATGTTATGAATGAAAAGAAGTTGGTGTCCCTGGCCCTAAGCGAAACAAAGCTGGGGGGGTAGGGGAGATTTTCAGGGGGGGGAAAATAAATGGGTTTAAAAATCTGGAGTATCTGAGAGAGTTAAGCAAAGGAGGGGTAGCAGTAATTTTAAATGACAGTTTTGGAAGGAGAAAAGAGAATATAAAAGGAAAATTCAAGAATTATGGGGGTTTAAAGAAAAGGTTTGGATCGAGGAAAGTGGGTCATAATAACGTGTTGCACCTGAAAAGAGAGGAATGCGAGGAGAGAGAAGATTTTGGGAGATGTTAAGTGAATGATAGGAGCCTTTGAACCAATGAAGGAAATTGGGAGGGGGACTTGAATGCTAAATAGGGAAACTTTTAAAAGGGGGTTTGGGGTGGGTAATTTTTTGGGGGGTGCCGGGTGTAAATGAAAATGGAGCCCTTTGATTGAATTTGTATAGAAAGGGGTTTAGTTTAGGAATACATATTTTTAAGAAAAAAAGGATAAATAATTAACGAATGATGTGGGGCGAAATGACAGTAGTTTTTTGATTATGATTGTAAAAAAAGACGTTGGTAGATTCGGGATGTACTTTTTATAGAGGGGCCACAAATATCAATCACTTTCTATTGAGCTATACGGGAAGAAAAAGGTAGAGGGGATAAAAGGAGATAGAAGCATCAGGGAAGAGAGAGGTGAAGGTTTAAAACTAAAAGAGGGGGGCAGTTGGGGAAAGATATAAACACTATTGGAGGATAGAGGGGCAATGAAGCATAGGCAAGGGGGTCAAGAGGTATGGGGTAGGTTTTAAAAAATGTAGTGTTAGAGTTCAGCAAATTTGTGGTTACGGGGAAAGTGGGTGCAGGGGGGAAGGGGAGCGTTTGGGTGGAAATGATGTAAAGAGGGAAAGGGAGAAAAGTTAGCATATAGAAGTTTTTTTAAAAAAGTAGAATTATCAAGGAGGGAAGAGAATGGAAAAAAGAGAGAAGTTAAGAAGGGGAAGAAATGTAAAAAGAGAGAAAATAAGAGTGGGTGGTTTTATCAAAAAAAATTTTGTGAAAATAAAAAAAGTTTTGGAGTGAGTTTAAAAAGTTAAAAAGCCTAGAGAAAAAATGGATTTGTCTTTAAAAAAAGGGAGGGGAAAAGTTATTAAATGGAGAGTTAGGGATTGGGAAAGGGGGAAGGAATATTTTGAGGAATTGTTAAATTTTAAAGAAGATAGGGAAAGCTGTGATTGTTAGGGAAAGGGAGGAATACATCTTTAGGAGTGAGGAAGAGCCAGTTGTAGTGGGGGGGGAAGTTCGTGAGGCAGGGGGTAAAATGAAAGGGGGTGGGGCACCGGGGATTGATGGATAAAGATGGGAAATGTTAAAAACATGGGGATATATTTTGGGGGGTTTTTGGTAAATTTAATTTAATAAAATGTATGGAAGAGGGTAAGGTCCCTAGGGATTGGCAGAGACATGCATATTTCCCTTTTTGTATAAAGGAAAAAAGGGAAAAAAAGTGAAAAAATTATAGGGGAAAATTGTTGATGCCCTGGTAAAATGTTTTTAATTATTTGAAAGAATTAAGAGTAAGCGGAGAAGGGGATAGCAGATGAACAAGGGGGCTTTAGGAAAGGTGGGGGGGGTGGTGGACCGGTGTTTACAGTGAAACATAAATAACAGATTTAGAAAAGGGCAAAGAGGCTTTGTGGCATTTATGGTTTTGGAAAAGGGGTATGAAGGGTGGATAGGGGCAATGTGGCAGATGTTGCAAGTTATGTGTGGGGGTAAGTTACTGAAAGCAGTGAAGAGTTTTTACGAGGAAGTGAGGCTCAATTAGAGTAGTAGGAAAGAGGGGAAAATTTTTTTCCCGTAAAAGTAGCCTTAGACAAGGTGGGATGTTCACCGTGGTTTTTTAAAAATTATAGATGGGTTGTAAAAGAAATAAATGCGAGGGTTTTGGGAAGAGGCGTGGGGTTAAAAGATAAAAAATCACACACAAAGTGGGGGTTGCAACAGCGCTCTTTGTGATGCACTTGCTTGGGAGATTCTGAAGAGAATTGCAGGATTGGGATGAATTTGGAGGGTGTGCAAAAGAAAAATTAAAAGGGGGAATACAGGAAAGGTAAGGTTATGAGGATAACAAAAAGATTAGGTTTAGAAAGATTTAATATCAATGGGGGGGGAGGAGTAGGAGGGGTGAACGTATTCAGATATTTGGGAGTGGACGTGTCAGGGATGGTCTATAAAGATGGGTGAATCATAGAATTTATGGGGAAAAAAAGGGGAGGGTTCACTTAGGGGTCCCTTTGGAAAAAAAGAACTTTGCCGGGGCAAAGAGGGGGGAAATTTTGAGAGTATTTTTTACCAACGCTCTTATAAAGGGGGTAAGCTGGGGGAGAAAATTGCAGCGAGGAGAAGGTGGGCATGGAGATGTCATGTCTGAGGCAATTGTGTGGAATATAATCAGAGAATTCGTTTGGAAATTAGGGGGGGGTCGGGGTTACCAAAATGTTCCCGAGGGCTGGGAAGGGTTGTTTAGGGGGTTTCGGCATGTAGAGAGAATGGAGCGAAACAGAATGACTTCAAGAGTGTATCAGCTGTGTGGAAGGAAGGGGGGTAAGGGGTGGCCTAGAAGGGTGGAGGGAGGGGGTAAAGGAGGTTTTGTGTCGAGGGGGTTGGACTTCCCGCAGGGATGCGTGAGCGTGTTTGATAGGAGGAATGGAACAAATGGGTTTTTTAAATACTTTACGTGCTTTGGAGTGTGAGCAAAGTAACTTTTGAAGGGATTTAGGAACCCGCAGGCCCCACTTGAGTCCTGGGGATGGGAAGTACTTTCCCGCCTTGAAGGAGGGGGGTTTAAAAGTTTCGTTTAAAAAAGTATGTAAAGCACCCTTCTGGCAAGACAGTGATGGAGGAATGATGGGGAAAATTTTTTTTTTTCGGGCCCCCTGCCTTGGTGGAATCGGCCGGTTGATAATAAAAAAAAAAAATAAAATATAAAATAGAAATAAATTTTTAAAAAATTTGTTTTTTGGATTTCCAGACAAAATGGAGAGACTTAGTGCTTTACTGAGCTCACAAAGAATGTAAACAAAAGGGGGGGGCGCGGGACGGGATTAGAATCAGGGGGGGGGAGCCGTATAAACGAGTTTTGGGGCATAATTTTTAAATACCGTATTAGCGGAAGCCGTAAAGGAAACACCGTAAAGCGGGGGGCCCCCTGAATGCTTTAAAAATGTTGTGTTCTGAGCGCCTTGCAAAAACAGTGATTATGTGTGAGTGAGGTAAAAAGGTTTAAAGATACGAAAGTATTTCTTTTAGGGGGTTTTCTTTCTTTTTTGGGCACCCTGCCTCGGTGGGGGAAAGGCCAACTGTTGAAAAAAAAAAAAAAAAATCGCCCCTAGCCCTTGCTCTCATTAATTACCCTTTACTACACTTTTTTTTTTTTCAACAAGTCAGCCGTCTCCATATTTCATTTGTGTGTATGGGGATCCCAAACTGCAAACTTCCTCAAACTAATAACACCGTAAAAGACATTATGACGCTACAAATTCTTTATTAAACTCTAGAAACAGACACATCCTTATTCAAAGCTTTAAACCTAAAAAAGATACAAAATACATAGTCATGAATGCTCTTATTCACTATCTCTTCAAGACCTTGAACTGTAATGCTAATGTAAACATAATACTCTTCCAGTAACAGTCTATGCAAACGAGTGAATCTGTAGAAACTATGCAAATAAATTGCCCAAAATTTGAAATGACCTATCAGAAAAGATAAAACCTATACATAATTTAAAAAATTAAAATAAATATAAAAATTTGGGGAAAACCCGCAGGGTGGCTTGATTCCTGGAGATGGGGAATACAGGCCACACTCTAAGGGGTGTTAATGTTGCAGTTTTACAACTATTGTGTAAACATGCCTCTGGCAAGACAGTGATGGTGAGAAATGGCCATTATGTTAATAAAATATTTTTTTTTTTTAACACTTAAATGGTCCCAAAAGTATAATATGTTTTTTCAAAATCTGAAAGTATGGGAAAAAAAAGTAGATCTTCTTTTTTTTTTTTAACATTTGAAAAAAAAAGGGAAAAAAATTTTTTCATTTTTTTTTTGTTATACGTATTTGAAAAAAGTAAAAAAAAAAAATAGATTCTTTTGTAGCACTACGAATTTGAACGCGATTGTTTGGGCCGTTAAAGGGCTAACAAGTCGGCCGCCCCCCCCGAGGCAGGGTGACCCAAAAATAAGGAAAATCTCCAAAAAGAAAAAACATGGGACCCCCGTTTACGATCACCTCCCCAAAGCGACCCAATTTTTAATGTATTTTATAGGTGCGTTTGTACTGTAATTTGGGGGCTGAAATGGGTAATCTAATTCACAATATTCCTTACGGGAACAAAACGTTCAATAGCACCTGAACGTACTTCTGGAAGAAATAATATCGAAACCGGTCCCCTTTACTTTTATCTCATTCAAAACTTTTACCTCACTCACACATAAAACTGTTTTTTTCAGAGGGGCTCAGAATACAAAAGTTTATAAAATATATGTATAAAGATACACAAAAATACCCTCCAAATTGCCAATTCCAAAACCCCCCCTTTAAATGCAGGGGTTGTATTCCATTTCAGGACAAGTCCGGCTATATAAAAATAACCCGGTTTCCCCGAAACCCTCATTAACCTTTTTAGGGGCCGTGCCTAATTTTACAGTTTACTCCAGGGTCCAAACCGAGACTACGCCCGACTCAGCCACTCTGATAACTGGGGGTAAATTTGGGCCTAGATATGAGAGAATTTACTATGTGGGGGTGCACCAATAACACAAATCCTGCAGCACAAAATGCATATGAGAAAAAAAAAAAGAGACCTGATTTTTTGATTAAAAGCGACTTTGCAGTGTTTTTTCCTATGTTTTATATAGTTGTATTTGTGATTTCTTGGTCTCATTTGATAGAATGGAAAACATATTACAAAAATTGAGATGATTTTGATTGGTTTTAGCACTGGAAATGGCTTGAAACTGAGCTCAAAGTAGCGGAAATGTTAATTTTTTGCCGACGTTGAAGAGTAAACAACCTCACACGTCTAATACATGCCAGCTGGTGGGTCTAATATACATTCACAAATGTGGTGATGATATGTATACAGTAAATCTTCTATTTTTTGGTTTGAATAAAAATTCATTATGTGAATAAAAAATCAAAATGGAATTCATTTGTAAAGCCTCAAAATGTAACTAATGAACAGTGGAAATATTAGTTTAGTGCCAGGAATACCTACATTGTTTATTCTGGACCCTATTTTGAAATTGGAATATTTTGAACTTTGTGTTAAATTGGCCAAATTACCAATTTCCAATCACTTTATTTTGTAGTTGAAACTGTTGACTTGGCGATTTCTTGTGCTCAAGCGATAGAATAGAAGTAATACAGTGGACCCTCACCTAACGATATTAATTGGTACCCGAGAACGAATATCGTTAGGCGAGTTTTTTAGCGTTAGCCGAGGCAAAATGTTTTTTTTTTTTTTAACAAGTCAGCCATCTCCCACCAAGGCAGGGTGACCTAAAAAAGAAAGAAAATCCCCAAAAATAAAATACTTTCATCATCATTCAACTCTTTCACCTCACTCACACATTATCACTTTTTGCAGGTGCCCAGAATACAACAGTTTAGAAGTATATACAGTAGGGCCCCGCTTTACGGCGTTTTGCTTTATGGCATTCCGCTAATACGGTCATTTCAAATTATAACCAAAACTCGTTATACGGCTCCCCCACCTGACTTTCTAATACGGTCACCGCGCCCCACCCGGTTTTACATTCTCTGTGGGATCCGTAATCACAAAGTCTCTCCATTATGACTGGAAACTCCAAAATTTCAAGTGTTTTTAAAAGTTATTTCATATTTTATATAATTTTTTTTTTTTTTTAACAAGTCGGTCGTCTCCCACCGATGCAGAGTGACCCAAAAAGAAAATCCCCATCATCATTCATCATCATTCAACACTTTCACATCACTCACACATAATCACTGTTTTTGAAGAGGTGCTCAGAACACAACAGTTTAGAAGCATATACGTATAAAGATTCACAACATATCCCTCAAACTGCTAATATCCCGAACCCCTCCTTTAGAGTGCAGGCATTGTACTTCCCATTTCCAGGACTCAACTCTGGCTATACAAAAATAACCGGTTTCCCTGAATCCCTTCACTAAATATTACCCTGCTCACACTCCAACAGATCGTCAGATCCCAAATACCATTCGTCTCCATTCACTCCTATCGAACAAGCTCATGCACGCCTGCTGGAAGTCCAAGCCGAGGGGCTTGGACTTCCACAAAATCTCCCTTACCCCTTCCTTCCAACCTTTTTGAGGATGACCCCTACCCTGCCTTCCTTCCACTACAGATTTAAATGCTATCCATGTCATTCTACTTTGATCCATTCTCTCTAAATGACTAAACCACCTCAACAACCCTTCTTCAGCCCTCTGACTAATACTTTTATTAACTCCACACCTTCTCCTAATTTCCACACTCCAAATTTTCTGCATAATATTTACACCACACATTGCCCTTAGACAGGACATCTCCACTGCCTCCAACCGCCTCCTCGCTGCTGCATTCACAACTCAAGCTTCACACCCATATAAGTGTGTTGGTACTACTATACTTTCATACATTCCCTTCTTTGCCTCCATAGGTAACGTTTTTTGTCTCCACACATACCTCAATGCACCAATCACCTTTTTCCCCCTCATCAATTCTATGATTAACCTCATCCTTCATAAATCCATCCACTGACACGTCAACTCCCAAGTATCTGAAAACATTCACTTCTTCCATACTCCTAATATATAAATAAACTAACAAATGATAATAAGACAAATACGATATACTGAAGTTCGAACACGTACTTTGTGAAACTGGAGTGGAGAATGCAAGTGGACGGATAATAGTAAAGCTGAATGCCCGAACTGTATTTTCTGAGGTTGAGTATGACCGATAGATATCACTGCTCAGTCGAGAAAACGGATCCTGAAAAGAAAATTTTTTTCATTAGCTGTTTTAGTTCAAGTTATAGTTAAAGTCTTCCTGCTTGGCAGAGAAGTCCTGACCATTTAATTTATGTATGTACATTCATGCAGAGAGCTGACTTAAGTGACCAAGCAATCCTGCATAATCTACTGCAGAAATCTGGAACCTATTCATACTTGTGGATATCTACCAATGTTAGGACTTAAAGATCCAGTTCAGCTACTCTTGTGGTCCACAAAATGATTGCACACTACAGGCATGTTACTTCCTCTTATACTTAAAAAAAAATTTTTTTTTTTTTTTTCAACATGTCGGCCGTCTCCCACCAAGGTAGGGCGACCCAAAAAAGAAAGAAAATCCCCAAAAGAAAATACTTTCATCATCATTCAACACTTTCACCACACTCGCACATTATCACTGTTTTTGCAGAGGTGCTCAGAATACACAGTTTAGAAGCATACACATATAAAGATACACAACATATCCCTCCAAACTCCCAATATCCCAAACCCCTCCTTTAAAGTGCAGGCATTGTACTTCCCATTTCCAGGACTCAAGTCCGACTATATGAAAATAACCCGGGTTTTCCCCCCGAATCCCTTCACTAAATATTACCCTGCTCACACTCCAACAGATCGTCAGGTCCCAAGTACCATTTCGTCTCCATTCACTCCTATCTAACACGCTCACGCACGCTTGCTGGAAGTCCAAGCCCCTTGCCCACAAAACCTCCTTTACCCCCCTCTCTCCAACCTTTCGAGGACGACCCCTACCCCGCCTTCCTTCCCCTATAGATTTATATGCTTTCCATGTCATTCTACTTTGATCCATTCTCTCTTTAAAAGACCAAACCACCTCAACAAACCCCTCTTCTGCCTAATACTTTTATTAACTCCACACCTTCTCCTAATTTCCACACTCCGATTTTTCTGCATTTAAAATTTACAAACCCCACATTGCCCTTAAACAGCACATCTCCACTGCCTCCATCCGTCTCCTCGCTGTTTGCATTTACCACCCAAGTTTCACACCCAATAGAGGTTGGACTACTATACTTTCATACATTCCCTTCTTTGCCTCCAAGATAACTTTTTTTGACTCCACATATACCCAAGCCCCACTCACCTTTTTTCCCTCATAATTTCTATGATTAAACCTCATCCTTCATAAACCCATCGCGACACGTCAACCCCCAAGTATCTGAAAACATTCACTTTTTTCCTACTCCCCCCCCCCAAATTTTGATACCCAAATTTTTTCCCTTTACTAAATCTTTGATACCCCCATCACCTTTCTTTTTTTATGTTCACTTTTAACTTTCCCACCTTTACACACATTCCCAAACCATCCACTAACCTTTTTCAATTTTCTTTAGAAACTCCCATAAGCACGTACATCACAAAAAAAACTGTGTCAATTCCCATTTTTAATTTATTCCCCAAAAATTTAAAACCCCCCCCCTCCCAACCCCAGCATTTACTTCCTTTACAACCCCACTATAAATTATTAAACAACCCTGGTGAATTACAATCCCTGTCTAAGACCTACTTTTTAAAAGGAAATATTCCCCCCTCTCTTCTACACACCCAACCTGGCCCCCACATCCATAAAAACTCTTTACAGCATTTATTAACTTACATATAGCAGAAAAAAACCAAAAAGTATTTCCCTTACAAATACAGTGCTAGACAGTTGGAATGTCTCCAAAAGGAAGTAGTGTTCAAACCAAACCCAACGCAGAAGACGGAACGTGAGGAAGAGTTTTTCAAAAAAAAGAATAATAACTACATAAAAATAAAAACCTTTTAAAATTTTTCCCCGGATTTTCTTATAAGGCAGAAATTTCCAATCAAATTCTAGTTTATTAAAATAAATAAAAAGGGTTTAAACGATATACAGCTGTTTTCCTGTGAGGGTTTTAACTACAGGATCCGGCCAACAGATGATGCCTATATTGTTTCCTTCGGGTAACATCTCGAACCTGGAATCCTCCTAGGGGCCTTCAACTGTTAGAATATCACTGTCTGTTGCAAGAAAAGGAAATGTAAATATGAAAAAGTGACATACAATTCAAATTTAATGGTACCCAGCTGAAGAATTACTAATCACTAGTGCACTACTTAAAAAAAAAAAAAAAGCTTGTACATTAGTTTTACATTTTAGATGCATAATTCTTGAACTCATGCACTTTTATTCCATCTTTGCTTTCCATAATTGATCACTTCATATTACTGCTACCCCTCCTCTAGTTCTAATTCTCTTAAATATAAGTATGATCCTGGTATAGCCAATTTTCAGCGTACTCCGTATAATACTGCATTACAGTATAGTCCATTTTTTTGTGGTGATAGCCATGGTTCCAGTCAATTTTAAAGTTGTTAATTTGATATGGCTCATTTACTTTTGTTCCATTTTTTATTTTCTGTGTAAAGCCTTTTATGACAAACTTAAACATGTATGAGGAGCTGAGGTTATGGTTAATACTGTACTAGAATACACACAAAACTAAAAATATGCATTGTGATTTACTCATTCACCTAAATAATTACATCCTGGCACCTAACAGAAAGTAACTGTTTAATTCTTAGCATGTATCAGATGCAATTATAGCTTTATGTTCAATATAACTGAGTGAGCGGTATCAAACATGGTTAACTTTGTAAATTTTACTGTCCAACTTGTATCAGTGAATGCTGAGATGCACCACAGCTCAAGCTTTCCTTACTGACCTTTACTGGATTTTGGTCTTCTTGAACTAATTCTTGATACTGTGTATGGGATTACCTCCACCACATCTATTTCATCCAAATCATCAACCACCAAGAAACACTGTAGTGTTAATTTCCCTATTGATCATGGTCTCTAGATGTCATGTGTGTTCCCTCGTCCATGAACTCAAGCTTCAAGCAGTGTATCTCTGTCTACCCTGTCAATTCTTCTTAAGAATGTGTAAGTTGAAATCAAGCCTTTCCTAATTTTTCCTCCTCTCCAAGACTGTCAGATTCAGCTCCTTTGTACTGTAGCCTATCCTCATAATGCATTCTTGAGCCCTGGAGGAAAACTCAACACTACCAGCAGAGCAAATTCCCCCTCATTTCTAGATTGTAGTCAGGGTCACACATTATCATAAGCCTGGACCTATTTTGCTTGATGCTTTTCTCCTCAGCAAATGCCCAGCATGGAACTCAAGTCAAGAGTAAACTTAAGTGAAAGTGCTTTTATATAAACACACAAGACCCCTCAGAAAATTTCCATTGCACACACAAGAGGTTGAAAAGGCTCTTGAGAAAAAGAAAGAAATACATTCTGCATTCATAGGTCCTGGAGAAAGCAAGATGAAGTGAATAAAAATGGGATGTAGTACATGAAAACATTTTAACCTTTCCATCAAGTCTGCAACTCTTAGCTAAAGTAGTGTATGTCTTCTTCTTTCAACAAACCAGCCGTATCCCACCAAGGCAGGGTGGCCCAAAAAGAAAAACGAAAGTTTCTCTTTTCAAATTTAATAATATATACAGGAGGAGGAGTTACTAGTCCCTTGTTCCCGGCATTTTAGTCACCTTTTACGACACGCATGGCTTACAGAGGAAGAATTCTGTTCCACTTCCCCATGGAGAAGTAGTGTATATATCTGATACAACACAAAGTATGTACCTTCTTGCTTTTACTGAACATTCATCCAGCAATTTACATGAAAAGTCCTCCTATGTTTTCCTTTTTACTTAATTTTTTGTAACAACTCCCCACTTGAAAGCCCAGAAAATACAAATCCACTCACCAACAGTAGCCTGTATCTTGGCATCCAAAAGAACTGCAGTTCCAACTTTTCGTCCCACTAGATCTTTATCTTTGTATACTCCTCGCAGCAGAAGAACATTTAACTTATGGAAATCAAAGCTGACTTCAGCTCGAATTGGATTCTTTTCTGGAGCTGCTTGATGCATGCTTGTTGTCTGAGAGACACTACCTACATCCTCTTTCCCTGGTGAAACGGAAGTAGTGGGTGTGGCAGGGACAGCAGATGCAGAAAGATGAGGATGCATACGAGGTATGACAGAGGAAGGTTGATGTGGGAATAATTGATGGATAAAGCCCACTAGTTCCACTACTGTTTCTTGATTGGCTGGAAAATAGTCAAAGATTAAGGTTAGCTAAATATTAATTGATTCCTTCCAATGATTAAATGGAATATTCTTATCTTTCCAAGAAAATATTCTTTCTGGGAGTCAGTAAATTTATGATACAAATGAAAAAAAAAAAATTGTCATCAGCTTAAAGGGCAAAGTACATTTGCAAATATTTTTGCCCTTTACTCTACACAATCCCCAAATATTTGGATATTTCCAATATTTCACAGCAATTGTAAAAATATTTTTTTTATGATTCTGTCAATATTATAAATTTACTTAAATAATAAATTTAGAAAGGCTTATAAATAAGTTAGTGTTTTCCTTATGAAACTAGTGATCTAGTGCTGTTAGCCTTTCAAAAACTCTGCTTTCTCTTACCCAGGGCCAAAGAACACGTTATAGAAAGCAGTAGTAATGATTTTATATGCTCGAACTGGTCCTGGACACTTGCCATATTATGGGCTATTTTATTCATTCTAGAGTATACATCATATTACTATGCTATTTATAGTGTTTGCTATGTCATATTAGATCAATTCTGATAGATAAATAAGCCATAGAGTTGATATTAGCATTATATTGAGGTATTTTCTCCTGCCCCTCAAGACTCAGGAATTCCGCCGACGCAAGCGTTCCCAGACGGTTCCTGATCTCCAAGGTAAATACACTTTATAAAACCAGTTTATTTCTTTACATTCTCTTTTACAGGTCTCCTGGCACATTCATGAGGGTTAGGGGATCAAGGACCTTGCGAATGTTGAAAAATCGCAAATGTTTGGTGCACAAATACAGTGGTCCCTCGTTGTTCATAATTAATCCGTTCCTGGAGCCGTTACTATAAACAAATTTACGATTTACGAATCAATTTTCCCCATAAGAAATAATGTAAATACAATTAATCCGTTCCTGACACCCAGAAGTATTAAAACAAAAAAATTTTTAACATGAAATATGCATGTAGTACATAAACAATACAATGGGAAATGATGAATGAAACATTAACAGCATAACACTTACCTTTATTGGAGATTCTTCTTAGTGTATGGGAGACTGGAGGAGGAGAGTGGATTGTTTATAGTTTGGAAAGGGGGAAATTCCCCTTCCATCAACACCTCAGGTCCCAAATTTGCTTTTCTGGGGTTGCTTCTCTTCTCTGTTTCTTAATGCCACTGGGACCACCTTGAGAGTCACTGGAGTCCTGTCTACAAAATAACTGTAAAGGGAGAGCTCTGTTTCTGGCATCTCTTTAACACTTCCTAAAATGGCCCAAGACTTTGTCACTGTACATGTTGCCAACCTGGCTTGCAACAACCTTGTTAGGGTGATGTTTCTCCATAAAGCTTTCCATCTTACCCCACATAGTAAAAATCTCTTTAATTTCTGAAGAAGGCACCTTCTTCCATCTCTCTTCCTCCTCCTCTGCAGCAAGATTCTGAGCTGCGATGTGTTGCTCTTCCTGCTGAAGCTCTTGCAGCCCCTCAGTGGTGAGCTCTTCATTGTGGTCTTCCACTAATTCTTCCACATCCTCCAAAACTCACATCCAACCCCATGGAACTCCCCAGTGCCCAATTGATTTTACAACAGACATAGGCTCATTAGGGTCAGCCCCAAATTTTTCTTCAAAATCCCTCTTGTCAACACAATTGGCCACAATTTTCTCCAGGCAGAGTTCAAAGTCCTGGTAGTCACTCCCCCCCAAGCCATACCTATAAGGGATATGCAGTGGAGGATGCTGAAGTGTTCTCTCCAAAATTCCCTTAGGGTCAAGTGAGTGTCTGTGGTCACAGTCAAGCACCTGTGAAAACATTGCTTTTGTGTAGAGTTTTTAAAAAATTTGCAATAACTACTGGTCCCTGGGTTGGAGGAAGGAGTGGTATTCGGGGGCAAGAACTTTACTGTGATGAACCCAAACTCCTCGGGAAAATTTGGTCATCCAAGTTTGGGAGGATGAGCAGGTGCATTGTCCATTACTAGCAGGCACTTGAGATCCAATTTCTTTTCAGGAGATATCCTTCACACTAGGGCCAAACACTTCATTGAACCACTCGACAAAAAATTTCCCTCGTGACCCATGCCTTACTATTAGATTTCCAAAAAACACAAATTTACCTTCATAACATTGTTTTTCCTGAACACTCCAGATTTTCAGAATGGACATAGTAATGGCTTCACTTTGAAATCCCCACTAGATTAGCACAGAACATTAGCGTCAGCTGTCTTTTCATAGGCTTTGTGGGCCTGGCATTGCCTTTTCCTCTTGGTGTAATGAAGGTCCTCCTTGGCATTTTCTTCCAAAAAAGGCCTGTCTCGTCACAATTGAACACTTGTTCAGGTTTCAGTCCTTCAGGGCCCCTATTTTACTCCTGGAATTCATGCACATATTTTTCAGCCGCCTTGTGGTCGAACTGGCAGCCTCACCATGCCTTACCCCATGTGTATGCCAGTACGGTTCTTAAATCTCTCAAAAACCCGCCTTTGCTGGCCTTAAATTCACTCACTTCACCACTATTTGCAGGCAATTTCTTTACCAAATCTTCATGCAACTGCCTAGCCTTTTCACAAAAAACGAAGTCATAAGAGTATCTCCTGCTAATTGTTTCTCATTTATCCACACCAATAATAACTTCTCAACCTCTTCCAGTACTGATGATCTTTATTTTTGTCAGCATAGTTACTCCCTTTGCAACAACAGCATCCTTTATTTCATTTTTCTTGGCCATATGGAACATAAGGTTGTGTTTGGGTTTCTTATACATCCTGGACAGTTCGGCCCACTTGTACCACTTTCATATTGTTCAATGATGGTTTTCTTAAATTCAATCGTATTTCTCACCTTCTTTACCACAGGCTTGGCACTAGGAGCTTTCTTTGGAGCCATGGTAGCTTATTTAGTACTTGCAAGCACTAAAATAAATGGAATATTATGAAATATTTCGCTGGAGCACGTGAGGGGACCTTCGCTCACTGGTAAACAATGCCAGACTGGCTGCCGCCCTGGCTCACGCCATGGGTACGCGTCCCGGACGAACTATGACTCGCGAGTCAACCTATGAAAAGCGAGTCCATGTTTATACGAAAATACCTCTATGATTGGCGAATTTTACGATTGCCGGGAACTACGAAAAGCGGAGGACCACTGTATATTGTAGGGAAATATAATAATAGCATTTACTTAGCCTAACAATACTGCCTCCTTAACCTACTGAACCATGAACAATCATAAACACAAGAAAACATTGTAAAATATTGTACTAGTGACAGCCCTTTGGTAAAGAAGGTGAGAAAAACTATAGAATTCAAGAAAGAACTCGTAGCAGAATACCAAAGTGGAGGAGGAAGAGAGAGGGGAGAATGTGCCTTCTTCAGTGATTCTATGATATGTACAATACTAAATCAGCATGAGTCGATATAGGCTATAGCGCCGGCCAGCGACAAAGTGTAGCATTAACAGTATAGCAAGTAAGTTATGTGATTAATAGATAGAAAAAGGATAGCACAAATCTAACTCCTCCAATGTTGTTGGAGTTACATAGGGTGACTGACAACACCGCCGTCTCTAGTTTCTACCGCCTCTGCTGCCGCCTCCACCACCACTATGTACGGCTTATGCTCTCAGTGGCCCTTATACACCCAACAACAACACAGCAATACTCGTGACATACTTAATGACGTATTTTATTCATTCTAGAGTATATGTCATGTTTCTATGTTATTAATATTGTTTATGTCATATTAGATGAATTGTGATAGATAAATAAGCCATAGAGTTGTTATTAGTGTCATATTAAAGAACTATCTTGTCCTATCTCCAAAGAAACTCTGCCACTGCCACAATTCCTAACATGTGTAATGACACATTTTAAATATGACTGGGCAGCTGGGAATTCGCGAATGTTCAAAGCCTGCGAAAGTGGAAAATGCGAATGTTTAGGGAGACCTGAATTATGTTATATTATGTTTTTATACAATATTTCTTATTTATGAATACATTTTTCTTATTTAAAAAACCCATAACAAAAAAACTGGGGTGGTTTTTTGGGGACTGGAACAGATTAATGGCATTTCAATTAATTTCAATGAGGAAAATGGATTTGATATACAAGCAAATCGAGTTACGAGCTGTCATGGAATGAATTAAACTCGTAAGTCAAGGTACCACTGTATAAATAACAATTTTTCTAAGAGATTGCTAAGTCTAAGTAATTTTAGCTAAGTACGTACTACTAAAAAAATATCTCTGATACACAAACTTTTCACAAGTCATTATCTCTGGTAACAATACAGGAGCTCTTAAAGTTACATTCAGTGCAAGCAAAAAAAAATTGCTGATACCCTATATCACTCTATAATAATAGTATATATTTTCCCTTGCACAGTTTCCATTTCATATTTCTAAATCCATTCTGGAGTAGTGCAAATAGCTCATCAAGAATAACTGGACTAATGAAATTTCATAATCAGTGAAGAATCTTTTCCTTGATATACAGTAGGGCCCTGCTTTACGGCGTTTTGCCTTACGGCATTCCGCTAATATGGACATTTCAAATCATGAACAAAACTCGCTATACGTTTCCCCCCCCCAACTTTCTAATACAGTCACCACGCCCCACCCAGTTTGTTTACATTCTCCGGGAGCACCATGTCCCCCCATTATGTCTGGAAACTTTCCAAAATTTCAAGTGTTTTAACCCCTAAATGGTCCAAACGTATATATACACTCTTACCGCTAGCACCCCAAACGTATATATATATACGTTTTATTTTTCCTGCCTCCACTGGCCTGAGATGCCTGGTCTTAACACTCGGTGTGCAACATATTAAAAAAACATTAAAAAAATATGGGAGTGCCAGTTAAACTCAGAGCCAGCTAGAGCAAACAGTGCGGCAAACACCAAGGATTCACTGATGTAATGTCATATTAACACTCCCCTTTTAAGAGGAAAGTGATGTTAACCCGAAGTTTAGGGTCTGTATCTATCTCTATCTATCTCTATGTCTATCTGTCTCTATCTCTTTTTATGTCTCACAGGTACACACAAATACAATTATTTTTTATTTTATTTTATTATCACACTGGCCGATTCCCACCAAGGCAGGGTGGCCCGAAAAAGAAAAGCTTTCACCATCATTCACTCCATCACTGTCTTGCCAGAAGGGTGCTTTACACTACAGTTTTTAAACTGCAACATTAACACCCCTCCTTCAGAGTGCAGGCACTGTACTTCCCATCTCCAGGACTCAAGTCCGGCCTGCCGGTTTCCCTGAATCCCTTCATAAATGTTACTTTGCTCACACTCCAACAGCACGTCAAGTATTAAAAACCATTTGTCCTCCATTCACTCCTATCAAACACGCTCACGCATGCCTGCTGTAAGTCCAAGCCCTCGCACACAAAACCTCCTTTACCCCCTCCCTCCAACCTTTCCTAGGCCGACCCCTACCCCGCCTTCCTTCCACTACAGACTGATACACTCTTGAAGTCACTCTGTTTCGCTCCATTCTCTCTACATGTCCGAACCACCTCAACAACCCTTCCTCAGCCCTCTGGACAACAGTTTTGGTAATCCCGCACCTCCTCCTAACTTCCAAACTACGAATTCTCTGCATTATATTCACACCACACATTGCCCTCAGACATGACATCTCCACTGCCTCCAGCCTTCTCCTCGCTGCAACATTCATCACCCATGCTTCACACCCATATAAGAGCATTGGTAAAACTATACTCTCATACATTCCCCTCTTTGCCTCCAAGGACAAAGTCTTTGTCTCCACAGACTCCAAAGGGTGCACCACTCACCCTTTTCCCCTCATCAATTCTATGATTCACCTCATCTTTCATAGACCCATCCGCTGACACTGACACGTCCACTCCCAAATATCTGAATACATTCACCTCCTCCATACTCTCTCCCTCCAATCTGATATCCAATCTTTCACCACCTAATCTTTTTGTTATCCTCATAACCTTACTCTTTCCTGTATTCACTTTTAATTTTCTTCTTTTGCACACCCTACCAAATTCATCCACCAATCTCTGCAACTTCTCTTCAGAATCTCCCAAGAGCACAGTGTCATCAGCAAAGAGCAACTGTGACAACTCCCACTTTATGTGTGATTCTTTATCTTTTAACTAAGAGACTGAACAGTCCCTGGCTAACACCCAGCCTTCTCAAATCCATAAATACAAAACACCGATATGAAAAACAATACAGAATGGGTCACATAACCAGAGACCAAACAAAACGTTACTCGTCAATCCTAACCAGCCTGATAAGAAGGGCAAAAAAATTGTATTATGAGAACAGATTATCCAACTTACGAAGTGATATAAAAAAGACCTGGAAAACCCTATCAGAAATTCTGGGAACAAAAAAGATATCACGAAATAGCTTAATAAAATTAGCAAAATCAGATGAACCCCAACTCCCACCAACAGAAACAGCAAACAGACTCAATGATTTCTTCTCCACTATAGGACAAAACCTTGCCAATAAAATCCCAAGCTCAGATACCCCACCAAATGACTACCTCACTGGCAACTACCCGAACACACTGTTCCTAGCTCCAACTAACCCATACGAAGTCTCCCTTATTATCAACGCACTAAAAAACAAGGCAGGAGATTTAAATACCTTACCACCCTTTATATACAAAAAAGTGTCACAAGTGCTATCACCAATCATTGCAACACTCTTTAACAAATCCATTGAATTCTCCACCTTCCCTACAGTTCTCAAAATAGCAAGGTCCCCCCCGATCCATAAAGGAGGAGACCAAACAGAGTTGAATAACTATAGGCCAATATCCAATTTACACCCTCTCTCAAAAAATCTTCGAAAAATTAATTCATAAACGAATCTACTCCTACCTCATCTCCCAAAACATACTCAACCCCTGCCAATTTGGATTCAGGCCTAATAAAAATACTAATGATGCTATTATACACATGCTAGAACATATATACACTGCAATAGAGAAAAAAGAAGTCCCACTGGGGATCTTCATTGACTTACGTGAAGCTTTTGATACAGTTGACCATGACATGCTCCACATAAAATTGTCACACTATGGTATAAGAGGGCACTCCCTCAACTACCTCAAGTCATACCTCAGCAACAGAAGCCAATATGTGTACGCAAATGGGGCAAGCTCTTCCGCACAACCAATTACAGTTGGTGTCCCACAGGGAAGTGTCCTTGGCCCTCTTCTCTTTCTCCTATATATAAATGACCTACCAAATGCTTCGCAATTCCTCAAACCCACACTTTTTGCAGATGACACTACATACGTCTTCTCTCACCCGAGCCCAGTCACGCTAGCCAATACTGTAAACACCTGTAAACCCTATCTTCATCAACATTTAACAATTCCTCAAAATATTCCCTCCATCTTCCCAATACCTCTAACTCTCCATTTAATAACTCTCCTCTCCTATTTTTAACTGACAAATCCATTTGTTCTCTAGGCTTCCTTAACTTGTTAATCTCACTCCAAAACTTTTTCTTATTTTCAACAAAATTTGTTGATAACATCTCACCCACTCTCTCATTTGCTCTCTTTTTACATTGCTTCACCACTCTCTTAACCTCTCTCTTTTTCTCCATATACTCTTCCCTCCTTGCATCACTTCTACTTTCTAAAAACTTCTCATATGCTAACTTTTTCTCCCTACTACTCTCTTTACATCATTCCACCAATCACTCCTCTTCCCTCCCGCACCCACTTTCCTGTAACCACAAACTTCTGCTGAACACTAACACTACATTTTTAAACCTACCCCATACCTCTTCGACCCCATTGCCTATGCTCTCATTAGCCCATCTATCCTCCAATAGCTGTTTATATCTTACCTAACTGCCTCCTCTTTTAGTTTATAAACCTTCACCTCTCTCTTCCCTGATGCTTCTATTCTCCTTGTATCCCATCTACCTTTTACTCTCAGTGTAGCTACAACTATAAAGTGATCTGATGTATCTGGGGCCCCCTCTATAAACATGTACATCCTGAAGTCTACTCAACAGTCTTTTATCTACCAATACATAATCCAACAAACTACTGTCATTTTGCCCTACATCATATCTTGTATACTTATTTATCCCTTTTTCTTAAAATATGTATTACCTATAACTAAACCCCTTTCTATACAAAGTTCAATCAAAGGGCTCCCATTATCATTTACACCTGGCACCCCAAACTTACCTACCACACCCTCTCTAAAAGTTTCTCCTACTTTAGCATTCAGGTCCCCTACCACAATTACTCTCTCACTTGGTTCAAAGGCTCCTATACATTCACTTAGCATCTCCCAAAATCTCTCTCTCTCCTCTGCATTCCTCTCTTCTCCAGGTGCATACACGCTTAATATGACCTACTTTTCGCAGCCAACCTTTACTTTAATCCACATAATTCTTGAATTTACACATTCATATTCTCTTTTCTCCTTCCATAACAATTATACATAGTGTAAATTACCTAGGATAACCTAAAAAATCCGAAGTGCATAAGAATACCTGTTGGTTCACAGTGGCTCTCTCTGAGACAGAGAGAGTGAAGCAGAAAGACAGAAAGAGACAAGCAGACAGACAAAACAGAGACAGATAATCAGAGAGAGATATGAGCTCATTAAATGTCACCCCTTATCTTATCTCTGTACCCTCGGTGGCACTCATCAAATGTCATCCCTTATCTTATCTCTGCACTATCTCATCCTATCTCTGCACCCTCGCTGGTGCCCATCAAATGTTATCCCTTATCTCATCTTATCACTGCCCTCCTGGATGCTTCTCACTGACACTCGTCTTACACATTGCTTCAAGGGAACTTCTTCCTTCTTCTTCTTCTGTACTCCCATGTATCCAAAATATTGCTGGGACATATAAATACTTTGTATATATTCCTAGACAATAGTAAATGACCAAAACAGGTGTAAATGTTCACCTGTCAATGTGTTTGTGACAATTTGAGTACAATTTCAGTACCTAATACAGTGGACCCTCAACAAGCGATATTAATCCGTTCCTGAGAGCTCATCGTTAATCGAAATAATCGTTAGTCAAGTTAATTTTCCCCATAAGAAACAATGGAAACCAAATTAATCCGTGCAAGACACCCCAAAGTATTGAAAAAAAAATTTTACCACATGAAATATTAATTTTAATACACAAAAACTGAAGAAAACATGCACAGTTACATGACTCTTACCTTTATTGAAGATCTGGTGATGATTGATGGGATGGGAGGAGGGGAGACCGTTGATCTTTTTAGTGTTTAGAAGGGGAATCCCCTTCCATTAGCACTTGAGGTAGCAAGTCTTTTTCTGGGGTTACTTCCCTTGTTCTTTTAATGCCACTAGGACCAGCTTCAGAGTCACTGGACTTCTGTCGCACAACATATCTGTCCATAGATACCTGTACCTCTCGTTCCTTTATGACTTTCCTAAAGTGGTTCACAACATTGTCAGTGTACAGGTTGCCAACACGGCTTGCAGTAGCTGTGTCAGGGTGACTTTCATCAAAAAAGGTTTGCACTTCAAGCCACTTTGCACACATTTCCTTAATCTTAGAAGTAGGCAACTTCTTCAATTTCTCTTTCCCCTCCTCCGAAGCAGTTTCCTCAGGTCTGCCCTCTTGCTGTTCAAGATGATCTAGCAGCTCATCAGTGGTTAGTTCTTCATTGTCCTCCTCCACCAGCTCTTCCACATCCTCCCCACTAACCTCCAACCCCAAGGACTTCCCCAATGCCACAATGGATTCCTCAACTGGCATAGGAATCTCAGGGTTAGCCTCAAACCCTTCAAAATCCCTTTTGTCTACACATTCTGGCCACAGTTTTTTCCAAGCAGAGTTCAAGGTCCTCTTAGTCACTTCCTCCCAAGCCTTATCTATAATGTTTACACAATTGAGGATGGTAAAATGATCTTTCCAAAACTCTCTTAGAGTCAGTTGAGTTTCTGAGGTCACTACAAAGCACCTTTCAAACATAGCTTTTGTGTACTGTTTCTATAAGTTGGAAATGACCTGCTGGTTCATGGGCTGCAGGAGAGGAGTGGTATTAGGAGGCAAAAACTTCACCTTAATGAAGCTCGTGTCCCTAGAAAGTCGCTCTGCCACGTCTGTAGGATGACCAGGAGCATTGTCTAATACCAGGAGGCACTTAAGGTCTAATTTCTTTTCAATTAGGTAATTTTTCACATTGGGGGCAAATGCATGGTGTAATCAGTCATAGAAAAAGTCCCTAGTGACCCATGCCTTGCTGTTTGCCCTCCACAGCACACACAAATTAGCCTTGAGGACATTGTTTTTCCTGAACACTCTGGGAGTTTCAGAGTGATACACCAATAAAGGCTTCACTTTGCAATCACCACTAGCATTGGCACACATCAACAGAGTAAGCCTGTCTTTCATAGGCTTGTCCTGGGAGTGCCTTTTCCTCCTGAGTAATGTACGTCCTGCTTGGCATTTTCTTCCAAAACAGGCCTGTTTCGTCACAATTAAACACTTGTTCAGGTTTCAGTCCTTCACTGTCTATGTACTCCTTGAATTCCTGCACATATTTTTCAGCTGAATACATTCACCTCCTCCATACTCTCTCCCTCCAATCTGATATTCAATCTTTCATCACCTAATCTTTTTGTTATCCTCATAACCTTACTCTTTCCTGTATTCACCTTTAATTTTCTTCTTGGGAGTGGACATGTCAGCGGATGGGTCTATGAAAGATGAGGTGAATCATAGAATTGATGAGGGAAAAAGAGTGAGTGGTGCACTTAGGAGTCTGTGGAGACAAAGAACTTTGTCCTTGGAGGCAAAGAGGGGAATGTATGAGAGTATAGTTTTACCAACGCTCTTATATGGGTGTGAAGCATGGGTGATGAATGTTGCAGCGAGGAGAAGGCTGGAGGCAGTGGAGATGTCATGTCTGAGGGCAATGTGTGGTGTGAATATAATGCAGAGAATTCGTAGTTTGGAAGTTAGGAGGAGGTGCGGGATTACCAAAACTGTTGTCCAGAGGCTGAGAAGGGTTGTTGAGGTGGTTCGGACATGTAGAGAGAATGGAGCGAAACAGAATGACTTCAAGAGTGTATCAGTCTGTAGTGGAAGGAAGGCGGGGTAGGGTCGGCCTAGGAAAGGTTGGAGAGAGGGGGTAAAGGAGGTTTTGTGTGCGAGGGGCTTGGACTTCCAGCAGGTATGCATGAGCGTGTTTGATAGGAGTGAATGGAGACAAATGGTTTTTAATACTTGACGTGCTGTTGGAGTGTGAGCAAAGTAACATTTATGAAGGGGTTCAGGGAAACCGGCAGGCTGGACTTGAGTCCTGGAGATGGGAAGTACAGTGCCTGCACTCTGAAGGAGGGGTGTTAATGTTGCAGTTTAAAAACTGTAGTGTAAAGCACCCTTCTGGCAAGACAGTGATGGAGTGAATGATGGTGAAAGTTTTTCTTTTTCGGGCCACCCTGCCTTGGTGGGAATCGGCCAGTGTGATAATAAAAAATAAATAATTTTTCAGCTGCTTTGTGGTCCGAACTGGCAGCCTCACCATGCCTTATCACACTATGTATGCCACTACGCCTCTTAAATCTCTCAAACCAACCTTTGCTGGCCTTAAATTCACTCACATCACTAGTTGCTGGCATTTTTTTAATTAAATCATCATGCAACTTCCTAGCCTTTTCACATATGATCGCTTGAGAGATGCTATCTCCTGCTATCTGTTTCTCGTTTATCCACACCAATAAGAGTCTCTCAACATCTTCTATCGCTTGCGATCTCAGTTTCGAAAACATAGTTGCAACTTTGGCAAGAACAGTTTCCTTGATTGCCGTTTTCTTGCCCACAATAGTAGCGATGGTTGATTGGGGTTTATTATACAACTTGACCAGCTCAGAGATACGCACTCCACTTTCATACTTATCAATGATCTCTTTCTTCATCTCCATAGTAATTCTCACCCTTTTTGCTGTAGGGTTGGCAATAGAAGCTTTCTTGGGGCCCATGCTGACTTATTTTGCAGGTGCAATCACTACAAAGGCTGTGATAATATGTAATGTTCCAGTTGTATGTTTGGAAGCGACCGCGGTGGCTGGCTGGCTTGTAAACACTGGTACCCATGGGACAAGTGAGGCGCCTCAGGCCAGCCAAAGTGGACGTGTCTCGTACGGAACGAATAGCGCTTGTCGGGTTTTTAAGCGCTAGTCAAGGCAAAATTTTTGCGTTTAAATGTATCGCTAGTCAGATTTATCGTTAATCGATGCCATCGCTGGTTGAGGGCCCACTGTATTAGTGTCAGAATAAAGATTGGTTATGAAATGACAAGAACTACAATAAATTGTAATTATCAGAACATAAAAATTATATAAAATATTATAAAAATGAGAAAAAAAAGGTATACTGGCAACACTTCTGCAAGTGGCAGGACTTGATGTTGCCATCACGTGAGCATTAAGTGCCAAATTTCCAGCCTCAAATCTCAATAAGTACTGACCCTGATATTTTTTTATTTAAATCCTATAACACTTAGATAAAATTTCTCTATTTCAATGAAAAAAAAAAATTTATTTTTCAAAATACAGTGGACCCCCGCCTTACGATCAGCTCCCAACTCGACCAATTATGTAAGTGTATTTTTGTAAGTGCTTTTGTAGGTGTATTTTTGGGGGTCTGAAACGGACTAATCTAATTCACAATATTCCTTATGGGAACAAATTCGTTCTATAACGGCACCCAAACAGACATCTGGATTGAAATAATATCGTTAGGCGGGGGTCCACTGTATTCAGGGCACTGGGTGAGAGAACGTACAGTGGACCCCCGCTTAACGATTACCTCCCAATGCGACCAGTTATGCAAGTGTATTTATGTAAGTGCGTTTGTACCTGTAAGTTTGGGGGTCTGAAATGGACTAATCTACTTCACAATATTCCTTATGGGAACAAATTCGGTCAGTACTGGCACCTGAACATACTTCTGGAATGAAAAAATATCGTTATCCGAGGGTCCACTGTATATCTATGTTTGGACCATTTAGAGGTTAAACTTATTTCATGTTTAATGTTTTTTTCTTTTCTTAACACACTGGCCATTTCTCACTGAGGCAAGGTGACCCAAAAAGAAAGAAAATGCTTTCATCATCATTCAACACTTTCACCATCACTCATTCATAATCACTGTCTTTGCAGAAGCGCTCAGATACGACAGTTAGAAGTCCCTCCAAACTGCCAATATCCCAAACCCCTCCTTTAAAGTGCAGGCATTGTACTTCCCATTTCCAGGACTCAAGTACGGCTAATCAGTTTCTCTGAATCCCTTCACAAAATATTACCCTGCTCACACTCCAATAGTTCGTCAGGTCCCAAAAACCATTCGTCTCCATTCACTCCTATCCAACACGCTCACACACGCTTGCTGGAAGTCCAAACCCCATGCCAACAAAATCTCTTTTACCCCCCTCCCTCCAACCTTTTCAAGGATGACCCTATCCCGCCTTCCTTCTCCTACAGATTTATACTCTCTCCAAGTCATTCTACTTTGATCCATTCTCTCTAAATGACCAAACTACCTTAACAACCCCTCTTCAGCCCTCTAGCTAATACTTTTAGTAACTCCACACCTCCTCCTAATTCCTACACTCCAAATTCTCTGCATAATATTTACACCACACATTGCCTTTAGATAGGCCATGTCCACTGCCTCTAGCTGCCTCCTTGCTGCAGCATTTACAACCCAAGCTTCACACCCATATAAGAGTGTTGGTACAACTATACTTTCATACATTCCCTTCTTTGCCTCCATGGATAACATTTCTTGTCTCCACAGATACCTCAACGCACCACTCACCTTTTTTACCATCATGAATTCTATGGTTAACCTCATCCTTGGTAGGTAAGACACATAGGCAACATTTAGGCAACTTTATTTTGAAACGTTTCACCTACACAGTAGGCTACTTCAGTCGAGTACAGAAAGTAGGCAGGAGCAGTAGAGATGTGAAGATGATGTAATCAGTCCATCACCCTTGAAATCGTAGATTTGAGGTTGTCAGTCCCTCAGCCTGGAGAAGTTCTGTTCCAAAGTCTGGAACAGAACACAACAGAACAGAACAGAACTTCTCCAGGCTGAGGGACTGACAACCTCAAATCTACGACTTCAAGGGTGATTACATCGTCTTCACATCTCTACTGCTCCTGCCTACTTTCTGTACTCGACTGAAGAAGCCTACTGTGTAGGCGAAACATTTCGGAAAAAAGTTGCCTAAATGTTGCCTATGTGTCTTACCTACCAACCTGTCGGTATTGTATACCATTTTGATAAACCTCATCCTTCATAACCCATCCACTGACAATTTTTTTTTTATTATCACACTGGCCGATTCCCACCAAGGCAGGGTGGCCCGAAAAAGAAAAACTTTCACCATCATTCACTCCATCACTGTCTTGCCAGAAGGGTGCTTTACACTACAGTTTTTAAACTGCAACATTAACACCCCTCCTTCAGAGTGCAGGCACTGTACTTCCCATCTCCAGGACTCAAGTCCGGCCTGCCGGTTTCCCTGAACCCCTTCATAAATGTTTCTTTGCTCACACTCCAGCAGCACGTCAAGTATTAAAAACCATTCGTCTCCATTCACTCCTATCAAACACGCTCACGCACGCCTGCTGGAAGTCCAAGCCCCTCGCACACAAAACCTCCTTTACCCCCTCCTTCCAACCTTTCCTAGGCCGACCCCTACCCCGCCTTCCTTCCACTACAGACTGATACACTCTTGAAGTCATTCTGTTTCGCTCCATTCTCTCTACATGTCCGAACCACCTCAACAACCCTTCCTCAGCCCTCTGGACAACAGTTTTGGTAATCCCGCACCTCCTCCTAACTTCCAAACTACGAATTCTCTGCATTATATTCACACCACACATTGCCCTCAACATGACATCTCCACTGCCTCCAGCCTTCTCCTCGCTGCAACATTCATCACCCATGCTTCACACCCATATAAGAGTGTTGGTAAAACTATACTCTCATACATCCCCCTCTTTGCCTCCAAGGACAAAGTTCTTTGTCTCCACAGACTCCTAAGTGCACCACTCACCCTTTTCCCTCATCAATTCTATGATTCACCTCATCTTTCATAGACCCATCCGCTGACACGTCCACTCCCAAATATCTGAATACATTCACCTCCTCCATAATCTCTCCCTCCAATCTGATATCCAATCTTTCATCACCTAATATTTTTGTTATCCACTGACAAATCAACTCCCAAATATCTGAAAATATTTACTTCTTCCATATTCCCTCTCTCCAATACATCCAATTTTTCTTTATCTAAATCATTTGATACCCTCATCGCCTTACTCTTATCTATGTTCACCCTCAACTTTCTACTTTGACACACCCTCCCAAACTCGTCCACTAACCTTTACAACTTTTCTTTAGAATCTCCCAGAAGCACAGTATGATCAGCAAAAAGTAACTGTCAACTCCCATTTTGTATTTGATTCCCCATAATTTAATCCCACCCCTCTCCCCAACAACCTAGCATTTACTTCTTTTACAACCCCATCTATAAATATATTAAACAACCATGGTGACATTACACATCCCTGCCTACGACCAACTTTTACCAGGAAGTAATCTCCCTCTCTCCTACACACCCTAACCTGAGCCTCACTATCCTCATAAAAACTCTTTACAGCATTTAGTAACTTACTACCTATTCCATACACTTGCAACATCTGCCACAATGCTCCCCTATCCACTCTATCCTATGCCTTTTCAAAATCCATAAATGCAATGAAAACTTCCCTTCCTTTATCTAAATACTGTTCACATATATGCTTCAATGTAAATATATACTTGATCTATACATCCCCTACCCACTCTATAGCCTCCTTGCTCATCTGCAATCCCACTCTCTGTCTTACCTCTAATTATTTCAATAATAACCCTACCGTACACTTTACCTGGTATACTCAGTAAACTTGTTCCCCTATAATTTTTACAATCTCTTTTGTCCCCCTTCCCTTTATATAAAGGAACTACACATGCTCTCTGCCAATACATATGTATCTTCCCTCTGTCATATATTTATTAAACAAAAATACCAACCACTCCAACACTATATCCCCCCCCCCCTGCTTTTAACATTTCTGTCATGATCCCAACAGTTCCAGCTGCTTTATCCCCTTTCATTCTACATGCCTCATGCACCTCCCCCACACTCACATCCTGCTTTTCTTCACTCCTAGAAGATGTTATACCTCCCTGGCCAGTACATTAGTTTACCGCCTCCCTTTCTTCATCGACATTTAAAAGTGCCTCAAAATATTCCCACCATCTACCCAATACCTCCCGCTCCCCATCTACTAACTCCCCTACTCTGTTTTTAATTGACAAATCCATTCATTCCCTAGGATTTCTTAACTTGTTTATCTCACTCCAAATTTTTTTCTTATTTTCAGCAAAATTTTTTGACAGTGCCTCTCCACTCTTTCATCTGCTCTCCTTTTACACTCTCTCACCACTCTCTTCACCTTCCTTTTACTCTCCATATACTACTTTGCTCTTCTTATATCACCTCTGCTTTGTAAAAACCTCTCATAAGCTACCTTCTTCTCTTTTATCACACCCTTCACTTCATCACTCCACTAATCACTCCTCTTTCCTCCTGCACCCACCCTCTGATAATTATACTTACGTGTACCTGTACCTAAATAAACTTACACACTGTGCTGGAGTGCCGGTACACATTAAAATCATTAATTAAGAGTGTCTTATTAGTCTTGAAAACACCATATTAATAATAATAATAATAAAATGCAACAATAATCACTGAGGCACATTAAATGTCGCATATGTTAATATAGGCATTTTCATTAATACATCAATGATATTTTTTTCAAAATTATATAATAAACAAGCTACATAACAAACATGATAAATACACCCTCACAGTAGAATAAATTAACATAAATGTGAGATTTTTTCCAGTCGTTTTGCCGGAGTGTCGGAAAGAATAACGTTTTCTCTAGTTCAACACCAAAGAAAATGTGTATACAATAGTATTACACTCACACTCTCTCACTCACACACTCACTCACTCTCACTCACTCACTCACTCTCTCACTCACTCACTCACTCACTCACTCACTCACTCACTCACTCACTCACTCACTCACTCCCTCACTCCACTCTCTCACCTCTCATCTCTCTCATCACTCACTCACTCACTCTCTCACCCACTCACTCTCTCACCCACTCACTCACTCACCCTCTCACTCACTCACTCACTCACTCACTCTCTCACTCTCTCACTCTCTCACTCTCTCACTCTCTCACTCTCTCACTCTCTCACTCTCTCACTCTCTCACTCTCTCACTCATCTCACTCTCTCTCTCTCACTCTCTCACTCTCTCACTCTCTCTCTCACTCACTCACTCACTCACTCACCCACTCACTCTCTCACCCACTCACTCTCTCACCCACTCACTCTCACACTCACTCACTCTCACACTCACTCACTCTCACACTCACTCACTCTCTCACACTCACTCTCTCACACTCACTCTCTCACACTCACTCTCTCACACTCACTCTCTCACACTCACTCTCTCACACTCACTCTCTCACACTCACTCTCTCACACTCACTCTCTCACACTCACTCTCTCACACTCACTCTCTCACACTCACTCTCTCACACTCACTCTCTCACACTCACTCTCTCACACTCACTCTCTCACACTCACTCTCTCACACTCACTCTCTCACACTCTCACTCTCACACTCTCACTCTCACACTCTCACTCTCACACTCTCACACTCACACTCTCACACTCACACTCTCACACTCACACTCTCACACTCACACTCTCACACTCTCTCTCACACTCTCTCACACTCTCTCACACTCTCTCACACTCTCTCACACTCTCTCACACTCTCTCACACTCTCTCACACACTCTCACACTCTCTCTCACACTCTCACTCTCTCACACACACTCTCTCACACACACTCTCACACACACACTCACTCTCACACACACTCTCACTCTCACACACCCTCTCACTCTCACACACACTCTCACTCTCACACACACTCTCACTCTCACACACACTCTCACTCTCACACACCCTCTCACTCTCACACACCCTCTCACTCACACAGGCTCTCACACACACTCTCACTCTCTCACATTCTCTCTCATACTCTCTCTCACACTCACTCTCTCACACTCTCACTCTCACTCACACTCTCACACACACTCTCACTCTCACACACACACTCTCACTCTCACACACACACTCTCACACACACACTCTCACACACACTCACTCTCACACACACACACTCACTCTCACACATGCTCTCACTCTCACTCACACTCTCACTCTCACACACACACTCACACACACTCTCACTCTCACACACACTCTCACTCTCACACACACACACACACACTCACACACTCTCACTCTCTCACATTCTCTCTCATACTCACACACTCTCTCTCACACTCTCATTTATTAGTTTTACCTCATTTACTCGCCTCTCACCCTACATTAAGACTACATATACTTTAGGGTAAGTAATAAGTGTACTGTATATGCATTTTATCACTCTAGGGCACTTTACATGGTGTAGTATATTACGTGTGGGTGGGGTGGCCTGGCCTGGCCTGGCTGGCTATCATACCTGCCACACCTGACTTCTCACAAATAAATACTACTCACCTCTCACCCTACATTACGACTGTGAGTGTACTGTGTGTGCATTTTACTTTTTATTGTTTTTAATGCCTAGTTTTTGTGCTAACTTAATATATGTTAGTGTAAACGTGTTATCTGGCATTTATATGCATTTGTAAGTGGAAAAAATGGCTTTCTGCTTACTGTACTGTAAATTGTTAATTTGTATAGCCTATTACAAAGGAGAGTGGTGAAAATTTTCATTTAAAGTCTTGTATAATATACTAGATCAAAATATCTTACCAATGATGTTAATTGTATTGAACTGTACTGAAGCTAGCAGTAGTGAGCCAGCACCCTGCTGTGACGGGCAGAGTGCTGAGACATACGTCACCTCCAGCGTTATTAGAGCTTCAAAGTCTCTATTTTCAATGAATGACAATGTTCCTCCCCTGGCACTACCCAGTCCACCAAACATAGGTGAACTGATTAGTGGTGGAGATGAGACACCACGTGATGATGGAAGTGGCGAGTGTGCTAGAAAATGAAAAGCAGAGGGGCATATTAAGAAAGAGAATAAGGAATCAATACAACTATAAAAAAGAATTCATTTTAAGCCCTTAACTGTCCAAACACAGATCTACGTTCTTACCGCTAGCGCTCCAAACGTAGATCTACGTTTTATTTTTCCTCCCTCCAAATTTGGCACGATTGGCCTGAGATGCCTGGTCAGCATAGAATGGGTCTTAACACTCGGTGTGCACAGTATTAAAAAAAATCTGGGACAACTTAGTACCTTGTGGGAGCACCAGCTAGAGCAAACAGCACAGCAAACACCTGGGATTCACTGATGTCATGTAGTATTAACACTCCCATTTTAAGAGGAAAGTGATGTTGACCCTGAGTTTAGTGGCTTTCAGGTGGATGTGGTCACACGTGTTCTAGAAAATATCAAAAACTTTGATAATTACCTGTGCAACATTTGTGCAACACCCTTTCAATTTTCGTACCACTGGTAGTGTCATCCTGCCAGAATCTCTTATAACCTATGCCCTAAGTAAAGAGAAACAATTCTGGAATGTGCAATACGTATTCGGCAGGCAGGCTGGCAGGCAGGCTGGCTGGCTGGCTGGCAGGCAGGCTGGCTGGCCGGTTGGCTGGCCGGCTGGCTGGCTGGCCGGCGGCTGGCTTGACTGGCTGATTGACTTTGGCTGTATGGCCCTTTGTTGCTTTGTACTTCTCTTGTTAGGTATGACATCCAAAGTTTTGCTCTAATTCAGTGATCTCTCAGCTAAGCCTATCTTTCCTCTGTTGCAGCATATTTGTGTTTTTAAGCAATTCAGTAACCCGTTTTCTTCATCTGTACTATCTCCTATGCTCTCTCTCTCTATATCTGATCTTCTTCTGGGTTTCCTCAATGGTACGTGCTTCATACATACCTTGTATGCTTCCCTATTCAGCTTCTCTAGGCACTGGTGGGTGAAAATGTTCACTTGTCAGTATGTTTGTGACTACAGTGGTATCTCAGGATACAAATTTATTTTGTTCCAGAAGGCTGTTCGAGTGCCGATACCGAACGAATTTGTTCCCATAAAGAATAATGTAAATTAGATTAATCCAATTCAGACCCCCAAAAATACACTTACGAAAGCACTTACAAAAATACACTCACACAATTGTTCGAGTTTTGAGTTGTTCGTATCCAGAGGTACCACTGTGTTTGAGTACTATTTCAATACCTAATATTAGTGTCAGAACAAAGAATAGCTATGAAATCACAAGAACTACTACAAATTGTAATTATCAGAACATAAAAATTATACAAATTAAAAAAAAGAAAAAAAGGTATATTGGCAACACATCTGAAAGCGGCAGGTGTTGCCATCAGGTAAGCGACAAGCGCCGACTTTGTGACCTTATATCTTCATAAAACTAACAAAATTTTTTACATAATATAAAGAAATGTCCTCTTTATTTAAAAAAAAAAATCAAAATATTCAGAGCGCTGAGTGAGAGAACATGGATCTACGTTTGGACAGTTAAGGGGTTAAAATCTTTCACTACAGTCACAGACCAGGCCGTGGGGGTGTTGACCCTCAGAACCTTCTCCAGGTATACTCCGGGTATACACTTAAAATTAAGAGAATTTAAGAATCTCAAAGAAAAAATATTTTATCTCAAACCTATACAACTACAACAGATATATTATTAATCTTAAATGAAGATCAAAGGAAGTATTTCTACTTGAAAACACTGAAGTAACACATTTAGTTATTTCCAGATAGGGGTCATGATGTGCCTGGAAAAGGTAAGGTAAAATCAAGTATGATCCAAGGAAGGCAAGGGTGATTTTTTCCATAATTATTTTCTGCAGTTTACACACTAAATAATTCTTTTGAGAATGTAACTGAGAGATCACGTAAGTGCTTGGAACTGAATTCCTTCTCAAAGTAGCTAACCTGCAGAATATGATAAATAAGCATGAAACAAATTTATATATACTGTACTATACAGACAATTTCATCAGGTCTACATATAATTAAAGGAGGACAATCACCTCTGGAAGCTGCATATGATGAAATAGCATGACTGATGGTTACAGGAGAAGTTGGCTTAAAGGGAGCATTGTGATCTGGAGAGGCAGGCGATGTGGGTGAACATGGCTCACTGTCCAAAAGGCTTCCACTTACACTGTCCAAACTGAAGAAAGAAACAAGTTTTAAAAACAAATCAAATAAACAAGTAGGAAGTTTCGAGATTGACAGCACTTTTGAAAATAAACACACACACACACACACACACACTAATGCTTCAGCCAAAATAATCCTATAAAAAATGTTAAAGTTTATCATTACACTAATAAGCAAACAATACAAAGAAATACCATCACACACAAAAACAAAAAAACATCAAGTCATTAACATCAAGACTTGCTTAAAATTACATCAAGGTCTCATCAGTAATTAAAGAAAAAATGACAGTTAAAATATGCTCTGTCAGTAGCCCTTAACAAGTCATACAGACAAGAAGGAGTACATACAGTACAAGCAGGTGGCTCTGGGTCAGGTGCACAATGCTCTATCCTTAATCTACAGAGAATTAATTGTCTCACAAGGACAATTCTTAAGAAAAAGGCCAAACACTCATGTCCTGTCAGACTATGTAACTTGTTACACATCTACAGGGCCCACCAGGTTTGCCATGTCCCAAGGACAGCGCACAGAAAATATAGATTGTCTGATCCAATACTGAAGCTAATCAGTAAAAGAAAAGGACCCAAGAGTCATCATTAACAAAAGCATTGTCACTGGAAGACCATATTAATTAAATTATCAGAAACTCTAAGCAATACACCAATTATTATTTAACCCCTTGACTGTCGCAGCCCCCAATCCTGAGGTGTCTCCTGGTGTCGCAAAATTTAAAAAAAAAAAATTATTTTTTCTTATGAAATGATAGAGAATCTTTTCCCGATTGTAATGGCACCAAAAAAACGAAATTTGATGGAAAACTGACAGAATTACGCTCTCGCGAAGTTAGCGACCTCAGCGATATTTACAAATCAGCGATTTCGCCCACTTTAAGCCCTATTTTCAGCTAATTCCATTGTTCCAGTCGACCAAACTCATAGCTGTTTCTTTTGAACTCTGTTTTTTCTATCGATTGAGTACAAGAAACTGCCCATTTACCAATTTCAACTACCCAATAACGTGGTCAGAAATTTGCAATTTGGCCAATTTCACGAAATTTAAAAAATATGACAATTTCAAAATAAGGTCCAGAATGAACAATGCAGACACTCCTGGCTCTAAAATAACATTTTCTTTGTTCATCAGTCATGTCTCCAGGCCCCTCTGATAATACTCTTGCTTTCTATTTTGAATTTTTATTCAAACAAAAAATAGAAGATTTACTATTATGCAGACTACTGCAATACTGTAATAATTGTGTAAAAATATCAACCCATTCATGACTGCATATTAGAATGGCTAGTTGGACATTTATTGGACAATGACATCATTTGTTTACTTTTGAACATCGGCAAAAATCAAACATCTCCCCTTTGAGCACCATTTCCAGGTTCTTTTTATAGTAAAATCAATCAAAATCACTTCTATTTCTATAATATGTTTTCCATTCTATCAAATGAGACCAAGAAAACGAGAATACAACCATAAATACTATACGAAAATAGATCACAAATTCGGCATTTTAATTAAAAAAAACAGTCGGAGTTTTTTTTTCTCATTATGCACTGCGTGCTCCAGGATTTTTTTTATATGGTGCACACTGACCACACAGACCCATTCTCTCACATGTGGGCCTACCAGCTTTCCTCCTTGATTTGAAGCCGCTAGAATTTATGAGTATATATACGTCAAACACGGTACCTCGTAAGACGTATATACACGGCCGCGACAGTCAAAGGGTTAATAACAGTCAAATACAAGGAGAAAGAAATGCATAAAAAGTAGCTTAGAACATATTTATGGTAGACAAAAATTGGAATATCCAGCAATATAAGTTTTTTTTTTTTAACATGTCAGCTGTTTCCCACCAAAGCAGGGTAACCCAAAAAGAAAGAAAAACCCAAAAGAAAGAAAAACTTTCATCATCACTCAACACTTTCACCATCACTCACACATAACCACTGTCTTTGCAGAGGCGCTCACACACGATAGCTTAGACGTCCCTCCAAACTGCCAATATCCCAAACCCCTCCTTTAAAGTGCAGGCATTGTACTTCTGATTTCCAGGACTCAAGTCTGGCTAACCGGTTTCCCTGAATCCCTTCACAAAATATTACCCTGCTCACACTCCAACAGCTCGTCAGGTCCCAAAAACCATTCGTCTCCATTCACTCCTATCTAACACACACACACACACACACACACACACACACACTTACTGGAAGTCCAAGCCCCTTGCCCACAAAACCTTTAACCCCCAGGAGAAGGGGTTACTAGCCCCTTGCTCCTGGCATTTTAGTCATCTCCTACAACACACACATGGCTTACGGAAGAAGAATTCTGCTCCACTTCCTCATGGAGATAAGAGGAAATAAACAAGAGCAAGAACTAGTAAGAAAATAGTAGAAAACCCAGAGGGGTGTATATATATATATGCTTGTACATGCATGTGTTGTGTGACCTAAGTGTAAGTAGAAGTAGCAAGATGTACCTGAAATCTTGCATGTTTTTTTTTTTTTGTTTTTTTTTGTTTTTTTTAACAAGTTGGCTGTCTCCCACTGAGGCAGGGTGACCCAAAAAGAAAGAAAATCCCCAAAAAGAAAACACTTTCATCATCATTCAACTCTTTCACCTCACTCACACATAATCACTGTTTTTGCAGAGGTGCTCAGAACACAACAGCTTAGAAGCATATACGTATAAAGAGACAACATATCCCTCCAAACTGCCAATATCCCGAGCCCCTCCTTTAGAGTGCATGTTTATGAGACAGAAAAAAAATACCAGCCATCCTACCATCATGTAAAACAAATACAGGCTTCCATTTTACACTCACTTGGCAGTATGGCAGTACCTCCCTGGGTGGCTGCTGTCTACCAACCTAGGTTAGTAAGTGTTGTAAATAATATGAAGAGAATAATAAATAAATATATTACTAGTGTGTGTAGTGGTATAAGGGGTATTATTCACTAACCAGTCGAGGGAGAAGAAAAATTAAGCAATATGAGATAATAAAAAGGGGTTTTTGAAGCTGGGAGGGATGCCAGGGTGTGTAGAGGGCATTTGAGGAAAGAGTGAGACAGGTACAAAAAAATTATTGCTAGTAGAGGCTCAACATCCAGTAGGCATATAAATGTTAGACTGCAGTGGAAGAGAATGGCTATAAGAATTTGACAAGCTGATGAAGGGTGGGCAAGGTAAAATCTAGAAAGGAATCCACAAAAAAAAAAAAAAAAAAAAAAAACTAGAAGGAAATGAAATCTGGAGGTTACAATATACAGTGGTTAAACTTAATTTTTTTTATTATAATCAGAGGATCATATTGCACCTGAAGAATGGAAGACAATCAGGTTTAATTTAGGAGAAGAGTAACTCAAATTCCTTGAATCAAGAACTTTTCATCAATATGAAAGCACCTCCAAATGAAGGGTGTACTTTGTAAGTGAATCAACATTACACTTTGATATCTGTGGCCTTCTTGGAAGATACTAGTGAGTGGAAGATGGACAATGTAGTTGCTAATTTGGGTCACCCTGCCTTGGTGAAAAAATAATTAAAAATCCCGTGGAAAAAATAAAACTCACCTCACATTCCGAGAGCTTGCAACAAGAAGCTCAAAGTCAGGTCCGAAAGTCTGCAATGCATCTACAAGGAGTAGAGAATGGACACTCAAAGTAGCCGTGCAGTCAAATGGACGCTTGTTTAAATTTGCTCTAACTCCTGTGACCTGAAGTTCGGCAATACTTCTTCCCCGTGACTGCAACTAAGAACATGTGAAAAAGTATGCATTAGGCTAAAATATAAAACCTTTATTCTATACAAACTGTCCTTTTCTTTTAAAATAATATCATTTCTTAAGACTTTGGTGTTAAGAATGGGGTGCAATACCTCTATACTACCTGCAAAGGTATAGAAAATAGTAATGCATTAGAATACAGAAGGCAGAAGGTAGCCAGACTGAGCAAAAAATGGATGGGAGGTCTAAATGATTCAGAGGGTAAAACTGATAAGGTATATTCCACAGTGCATCACTAAATCATATACTGAAAGAATTTTTAATTTTTTAAAATGTAATATTATTACATTTGTCATTACTGAGGGACCAGGGCTTGACCCTGGCATAAGTGGAAATGTTGGGCATGGTTCCTTATACCCAATGTCCCTGTTCAACTAGCAGTAACTAGTTACTGTCTCTTGTGCGTTGCATCCCAGGGAGAGTAGTTATTTTTTTCATATTCTCTTTACCATATCAATAAATTTTTGTTCAACTTTCCAATGTGCTGTTACTCCTCCCCATCAACCACATACCTTTAGAGCATCATTCGCTAGTGCTTATGCATGTAGCTCCAAACCAGTTCACCACAAAAGTATCTTTTTCTAAACATTAAATCCTCACTTGAATGCTATTCTGCAGTTCAAACTTATAAATGCATTTATAGTCTCATTTTCCAAATGGCTAACCACTGTGTTCACATCCTCACATACAATTTAATACACTCCTTACCAAACTCTGGCTTTAACCCTTAATGCAGATCTAGGTTTTTTTACATGCTTTCAAATGGGGAAAATCAAGGTCAGAGTGCTACGCACATAAACCTAGATCTACGTTTGGACAGTTTAAGGGTTAAATATAATATTTTAAATATAAAACATGAAAGATATTTAAAATTATAAAACATTTCATCTCACCTCCAAAGACAATTTATCCACTGTGAATTGTATAACTAGAAGCTTTCCTTCATCTGTTGATGAGGATGTTTCTTTACTGGAGTCATCTTCACCTTGGTCATCACCGGACATTAGTGTGCTGGACCGACTTAAGCTGCTGATGCTATTTACCTCTGCAGAATCTTTCCTGTGTAACAATTATAAGAAGAAAAGAAACATGCAAGTCAAAATTTTGCGTGTATTAATTCAACCTTACCAAAAGTGAATTATAATGTGATTTTTTTTTCCAGCATGCTGGCCATCTCCCACTGAGGCAGGGTGCCCCCAAAAAAAGAAACACTTTCATCATCATTCACACATATTAGTCTTTTCAGAGGATTACTTCATAATCATTATATAGCTGCTAATTATAATTTAACATACATGAGTAAATAACTACATCTTTTAATGGCTCTGTGGATTCTTATCCCCATGATCTGGTCTCAGACTAGGTATCCTACATAGGAAAGGAATAAGAACAGAAATAAAAACTTTGTATTAGGAAAGTAAAGGAAAGTGAATACTTAATGTAAATAGCTTGTAAGATTATCAGTCCTTTTACATATTTTTTTTTAACAAGTCGGTCATTTCCCACCTAAGCAGGGTGACCCAAAAAGAAAGAAAATCCCCAAAATGAAAATACTTTCATCATTCAACACTTTTACCTCACTCATACATAATCACTGTTTATGCAGAGGCACCCAGATACAACAGTTTAGAAGCATATATAAAGATCTTTCTTTCTTTCAACACACCGGCCGTATCCCACCAAGGCAGGGTGGCCCAAAAAGAAAAATGAAAGTTTCTCTTAAATTTAGTAATTTATATGGGAGAAGGGGTTACTAGCCCCTTGCTCCCGATATATAAAGATATAATATAAAAAGTGACCATCAGGGCCCCAGTGATGGATCTCACAGTGTGGCTCTTTACTGTCCTATTACACATCCCTCCAAACTGACAATATCCCAAACCCCTCCTTTGGAGTGCAGGCATTGTACTTCCCATTTCCAGTACTCAAGTCCGGCTATATAAAAATAACCAGTTTCCCTGAATCCCTTTACTATTACCCTGCTCACACTCCAACAGCTCATCAGGTCCCAAAAACCATTTATCTCCATTCACTCCTATCTAACACACTCTGTGATGTTTGTCTGGACATCATTATAATAATTGACACATTAAAACACTGTTCATCAAAAATAAATTTTGCCAATTTTAAAGGAAAGGAGTGGCTTTTGAAGGTGTGCATATGTAGGACATTCAAACCCTGATATTCAAATACAGTAAACTCTTGATTGATCTTTTTTTTTTAACATGCTGGCCCTCTCCTACCGAGGCAGGGTAACCAAAAAAAAAAAGAAACATCATTCACATTATCACTGTCTTGCCAGAGGCACACAGATACAACAGTTTAGATGTCCCTTCAAACAGAAAATGGTGGGATACAGCCGGTTTTGTTGAGGAAAAAAAAAAATAACAAAATAACAATACCATGAGTGGAACCATACACAAATAACCTGCACATTATTCATTTTCCCATCTTGGCTACCCTTCCCATTTCACAGACTCTGCCTTCTCACGTGCTAAACGGACTTTCTTCTCTCTCAAACTCTCTATTCCTGTGAACTCTTCTGTCCTCTGCCTTCCCTACATTTCCGGTCTATCTAATCTCAACAACTCTCTCCGTTCCTTAGTCATCAAACTCACTTTTCGCCACACTAACACTCTTCGGAAACTGGCCAATCTCTTTCTGACAGACTTAGGGAGCACAAAAGTAGTGTTAGGCTTGCCGACAACAACAATGCTCTTTTCTGTCATGTCACAGATCACAGTCATCCTATTGACTGGTCTTCTGCTAAAACTGTCTACCCTACTTCTAACTTTCACAGTCGCCATTTGGTTGAATCCTCCCTTATACACAACTTTCCTTGTGTGAATCTAAGTCCTGGCTTTGTCTCTGTAGATGCCTTCCTTTCCCATTACATTGTAAAATGCTCCAAACTTCAGAACACCCCTGACTTGACCTGATTCCTCATTCTTTTTCTCCCTTCTCCCTCTTCCCCTTTCCTCTTTTTCCATTGGGTTTTCTTTCTTCTGCCTTGGGTATTTGTTCTTTTATTATTTTTTTTCTACTCTTTGTTCTTGCTCCTATCCAATGTGGGCCCCTAGCTCCCTTGCAGTGCTCCTCTTTCTTAGTATTTGACTGACTCTACTACTACTACTACTACCTCCACCACTACCCCTCTTGCTCCCGTCAATGTTTGCTGGTCTATATATACTCTCTCCTCTCCTTTCTGTTAGTGTGACTTCGTAAATGGTCCAAGTCGGACTGAAACATCGTCATAAGTTCCTCTCTTCTATGTGAGAGTTATTTGTGTAGAAAATACATATCTCAAACCCCTCCTTTAAAGTACAGGCATTGTACTTCCCACCTCCAGGACTCAAGTGTAGCTAACTGATTTCCCAGAATCTCTTCATAAAATATTATCTTGTTCACACTCCACCACTCCTATCTAAATAAACCATTGATATAATGGACTAATGGGAGGATTGTCCAATAATAACGTTAAAATATAGCAATAAAATGCACTAAAGTACTCTACTGTGTAAATATAGTACTGTACTCTCAATTTACAGTTTTTTTTTTTTCAACAAGTCGGCCGTCTCCCACCGAGGCAGGGTGACCCAAAAAAGAAAGAAAATCCCCCAAAAGAAAATACTTTCATCATCATTCAACACTTTCACCACACTCGCACATTATCACTGTTTGTGCAGAGGTGCTCAGAATACACAGTTTAGAAGCATACACATATAAAGATACACAACATATCCCTCCAAACTCCCAATATCCCAAACCCCTCCTTTAAAGTGCAGGCATTGTACTTCCCATTTCCAGGACTCAAGTCCGACTATATGAAAATAACCGGTTTCCCTGAATCCCTTCACTAAATATTACCCTGCTCACACTCCAACAGATCGTCAGGTCCCAAGTACCATTCGTCTCCATTCACTCCTATCTAACACGCTCACGCACGCTTGCTGGAAGTCCAAGCCCCTTGCCCACAAAACCTCCTTTACCCCCTCTCTCCAACCCTTTCGAGGACGACCCCTACCCCGCCTTCCTTCCCCTATAGATTTATATGCTTTCCATGTCATTCTACTTTGATCCATTCTCTCTAAATGACCAAACCACCTCAACAACCCCTCTTCTGCCCTCTGACTAATACTTTTATTAACTCCACACCTTTTCCTAATTTCCACACTCCAAATTTTCTGCATAATATTTACACCACACACATTGCCCTTAAACAGGACATCTCCACTGCCTCCAACCGTCTCCTCGCTGCTGCATTTACCACCCAAGCTTCACACCCATATAAGAGTGTTGGTACTACTATACTTTCATACATTCCCTTCTTTGCCTCCATAGATAACGTTTTTTGACTCCACATATACCTCAACGCACCACTCACCTTTTTTCCCTCATCAATTCTACGATTAACCTCATCCTTCATAAATCCATCCGCCGACACGTCAACTCCCAAGTATCTGAAAACATTCACTTCTTCCATACTCCTCCTCCCCAATTTGATATCCAATTTTTCTTTATCTAAATCACTTGATACCCTCATCACCTTACTCTTTTCTATGTTCACTTTCAACTTTCTACCTTTACACACATTCCCAAACTCATCCACTAACCTTTGCCATAAACATTGAAAAATAAATTAAAAAGTACAATTTACCTAGTGAATGTGCTCCATTATTTTAAAAGTCCATTATACTGAGGGTTTACTATGTATACCAGATGTCATCCTCACAAATCGTTGTCTCTTCTTTAAAATCCAATGTTTTATAAAATAAAAGTGTCAGTAAATTCAATTAAATGTTTCATTTCAGCATCAGAGAGATATAATACTGTAAGCAGAATAAAGTTTGAATATGTTGAACTTGTGTTGAAGAGGTAACAGTCACATACTTCAAGCCCTTCAGTTTCTTTAGTTAATCTTAAGTTAATTTTAAGCATGCCCATAATGCTGTGCATACAAGGGGCTTTTGGCATGTACACCCAATCACTATATTTCTTTGTACAACTATGTATCATGTCCAAATACAAAATAAATAAATAAATAAATAAAATGTAGTGAATGCCTTACTTGGATTTTCTTCTGAGAATGCTTTAGTTGATAGGAGCTAGTGTCAAACAAGTGCCATAGAGAGGGGTAAACAAATACTACCGGTAAAGACTCTTTCGGCAAGAAACCTTTGATTAATATAAGGTTTCACCAACTGGGAGTTTTATCAAGTACTGTGGTATTTGATAAAGTCGCCAGCAGAAAAAAGGTTGCATTAATAAAAGGTTACTTTACTAAAAGTGCCTTTTTTTACCAACAAAGAAGGAAGTGCAGTAAATAGCAAATAATGCAATACGTTATACTTTGATCTTAATGTTTAGAAGGTGACAGTGAAGATTCGTATATAAATAATTACATTTATTGCATAAGACATCCACTGCTGATCATAACAAGTGTACCCTTATGACAGCCATGCAAGATGCATCTGTTTGCTCCTATACAAAGGATGTAGAGATAAAGTCAAGAGGTACAGCAAGATGCTGTAGTTTCTATAGTGATGAATGTCCTTCCAGATAATCCAATTAGAAGCTTCAGCCCCATCCTACATCCAGACCCCTGTAAGTTGAACTAAATTCACATAGACCTCTTACACCTGAATAAGTGTACTCTTTGAGATTCCTGTGTAATCTAGCAGGGATAGCCACCACCTTAATCATTCCTACAAATGAACATTTCACCCCCACAATAGCAATTATTTCACATGATGGCAGGATTGCTGGTGTCTTTTTTTCTGTCTCATAAGCACGCGGGATGACAGGTATATCTTGCTACTTCTACTTACACTTAGGTCGCACTACATATGCATGTACACATATATATACTTACACACCTATCTGTGGTTTCTTCTATTTTTTTAATAGTTATTGTTCTTCTTTATTTCCTCTTAACTACATGGGAAAGTGGAACAAAATTCTTCCTCTGTAAGCCATGCGTGTCATAAGAGGTGAATAACACTGGGAGCAAGGGGCTATTATCCCCTTCTCCTGTATAAATACTAAAAGTAGAAAGAAAGACTTTCATTTTTCTTTTTTATGTCACTCTGCTTTGGTAGGATGAGGCCAGTTTGTTGAAAAAAAAAAACTGCCTAAAAAAGCTTAGCAAACCCTTTAAAAAATTCACTATATTTTCCATTATGCAGTATTTATTTCCCAGTCTCTGGGGTTATTGAGGAGGCATACCAAATCTCAAGTTATTTGCTTTCTATTGTAATTGACTGCACACAATTTTAAATTAAACAGATAAAACAAGTGCTAACCTTGTTGCTTCAAGAGGCTGGTCGCTATAAAACTTTGACACCATTGATCGTAAAGCTTGAACTTTCTGCTCATTTATGTGCAGTACTAGCCTTGGCAAAGTACCGGCTAATGTAGCACTTGGCCATTGCTGCTGTGCATCTGGCATTGCCACCACACGCCGCTCAAGCTGTAAGTTGATGCTAAACCGATCCAACACATGCATCTGACCTTAGGGAATAACAAATTTAAACTATTTTCTTACATTCATCCTATATTAAAAGATATTTGATGCATGATATTACATGATTATGAACAAAATCAGCATTATTTAGTTGAATTAACTATTTTATATAATACAGCAGCATGATATGTAGAGAATCTAAATAATTAATATAAGTAGACCAACTATTTTTAAAAAGTATGTTATAAGAGGAAAACAAAAATAACAGATGCACAATTTAAAAAGCTAATTCAGCTGAAGAATTGTGTGGGCTTTTACAATTATTATTATTAACTGCAGGAGAGGTTAATAATAGTTTGATATATACCTGTGCCTTTCACATATGCAAACCTCCAATTGTCTCGAACTTTCCCTACTAAAATCTGCATGTCACACAGTTGAAGATCATACCTGAAACAAAAAAAACATACGTACAAGATTCATTTAAATAGATTTCTGGTTAAATTCACACAAGGCATTTAAAAAACTGAACATAATTCACTGTATATCTTATGATCCACTCTCTCAAATTTAATATTTTTTGCTTATCTTTGTTTACACTTTTATTATTTTATTAAACCTGGAATGACAAACTTTTTCTTCATCTTCACTAGAATTATACGTAGCTGGAAATTCTGTTTCTTAACTTGAGTTCCACATTAAAGTTGAAGGATAAATAAATTCATCTTGAAAACTTCAGGATGTCATCATGAGAAATGTATGGAATCTTTATCCAAATTGTTCAAGTTCAACATTACAACAAAAACAATGTATTCAGCAAAGTTCATCATTCCAATTTCTAATTTTCATGGTGATGAAAGACTTAGCATGAAAAGGCAAAAATATTACAAGAAAAAAAATCATCACCTAAATTTAAATATGCAATTCTATACATCCATATCCACCAAAATCCAACCACAACTACAAACTCAAGGCTCAGTTCACCAAGTCAAAGGTGAGGGGCATTGGGTGGATAGCATTTTTTAGACTGCAAGAAGGCATTTGATACTGTACTCCACAAGAGACTGGGCCAAAAATATGAGACTCGGTCAGGAATAATAGAATGTACTCCAGTGGATCTTAGGGTAAGGAAGCAGAATGACTGTCAGGAAAGAGATGTCAGAATGGGGAAGAGTAACTAGCAGGGTTCTGCAAGGATCAGTATGGGGACCAGTACTTTTTCTGGTTTATGTGCATTACATTCCAGATGGGACAGATTCAGATATATCCTTTCCTCTACCTCGGTGGGAAACGGCCAACGTGTTAAAAAAAATATCCTTGTTTGCTTATGTAAAACTAATGAGAAGAATAAAAACAGAGAACTAGGAAAGGCTCCAGAGGGATCTGGACAAATTGCAAGAGTTGTCAGGTAAGTGGTTGCATGAATTCAACCGAACAAATGCAAACTCATAAAGATTGGGGAAGGAGCAAGACTGGAAAAAGGGTACAGATTAAGGAGACAAGCTAGTACATGCCCTAATCCACCAGGAGTTCTGGTCATGGAGTGGGTTGTGGGGTGTAATGACCCTTGGAAAAGTAGGTTATAGATTAGGGGGACAGAGGCTGGTACATGCCTTGATCCACCACGAGGCCTGGTCATGGACTGGGCCGCAGTGGGCATTGACCCTTGGAACATTGTCCATGAGACTCCAGGTATGCTTAGATTTCAAAAGCACTTGGTCATAAACTTCTCAGATGCATTGTCTTGTAGAAATTTTTTTTACCCAATACCCATCTCCTGCCAAGTAGAGTGAAAAAAAAAATCACCAATATTCATTCAACCTCTAGCTTTCCAAAAGTGTGCTGACTTCACAATCAGATTACCCTTTGACTGTGACATCCCCACCCCTTCCAATTGCAGGCACTGCCCTTCCCACCTCTGAGAGTCAATTCCAGGTAACTGGTTTCTCCTAAATCCCTTCTTAAAAGTTACCTTGCTCACATACCAACAGCATGTCCATTAATCCACTTGACTTCATCCACCCCTATTTAACATGATTACACAAGCCTACTGTATGCTCAAACCACTAAAACTCAAAGTCACTTTTACCCCCTCCCTCAAACTGTTCCTGGGATAACCCCACCCCTCTTATCTTTCACCCCAGATATATACCCTCTACGTCAACCTATCCCTCTCCATCCTCCTGACAAGCCCAAATTATTGTTTTATATATAAAGCAGCCACACTGAATATCACTTACTTGTCATACATTCTGTCATACAACAAAGATTCTGAGATCTGTGAATAAGCTTCTGGAAGTGAATATTTTCTCTCACTGCCATCTCTTCCTCTATCACGTGGTGACATAGCTCCAAGCTCATCCGGAGTTGAACATGGAGTGGCAAATTCATCTGACAAAAGATTAAACCAATAAAATATTCTAACTTTATGGACCATTTCAGGTAGTCAGCCTACACTACAGATGGGTAGGTTTAAAAAACTAATTGTACTGTTCTAAAATTATACATATGTATTACATAGGAAATAATAAATAGTTAATGAAAAATGAAAATGAATGTTGGCATCAGGTGTGCAGCTCTGGGACAGAGGAGGCCAGCCTCAAGATCTATATGGTGCATTAACCATTATGCAACATATTACTGCAAAAATAAATTAAGAGAAAATCATTACAATAAGGAAGCTCTGCAGCTCTTTCTATTTAAGACAAAAAAAGACATTTACTCATAAACTGCAAGAGAAAAATGTTAACTGGCATATTTTTAATTACACTGCCAACAAAAAAAATTCTCTTTTATCATTCTACATTACATAATACTCACTAAATACTGGACAGAAACATGCATGTCATGCCTTTCCACAAAAATACACTGTAGGTCAATGGAGAATGTAAGTCAATGGAGAATTAAGTCATGGCCACTAGGTTTTCAGACTCCTAAAAAGTGAAAAATGAAAGCAACCCAGAAGCAACTACAAAGCACATTTACATAATTTATCAAATTTTGGTCGAATACATACATGCTTTCTTTTTCTTAAAATGCAAAACAGTATGCTGTTGCACAGTGCTGCAGATAGAATAGTGTGTGTCTGTATATATACAGTACACTCCTGCAAATCTTTTATAAGTGAAATGGAAGAAAAAAAAATTTTATATACATGCACATTGAACTATAGCGTATAATACTGTACTGTGTGTATTCTCCAAATATTGGTCTGAAAGATGCATGCCACTGCTTTATGGAAAAATACTTTGTGTTCTAAGTATCATGTGCCATACAGTGCACAAAGTGGTGGCAAGAAGACTTTTATAAATTAATTTCACATTGTACACAGGTACCACCAGAACACCATGATATACTGTATGCATCTCGGCATCCAAAAACATCTAACAAAGATTTATTTAACTAAATGTATTCTTCTCAGTAATGCTCATTTTAAAATCATTCCCTTTCTTTAAGTGCTTCTAACATTCTTTGGTAAAGAGCAAAAAAGCATAATACAGTGACTGGAACAATACACAAAACCCACAAATACAAAAAAGAAACTTATGATAACATTTCGGTCCAACTTGGAACATTAAGTAGTCACACTAACACAAGAAGGTAAGGAAGCCTGTATATATACTGGCTTCCATACCTTCCTGTGTTAGTGTGCAAGTTAATGGTCCAAGTTGGACCAAAACGTTGTCATAGTTTCTTACTTGCAGGTGCGTGTTATTTGAGTATTCTTTGTTAAATGTTTGAAAAACTCTTAAAATAACTTACCATCATCACTTGCCATATCCAGTTCATCTTTCAGTCTCGTGTGGGACAAGGGTCTGGCAGAGCAGAATATTAGTTTCCCAAAGTCCAGTACAACCAGGGTTGCATTTTTATCTCTGAAGTGTTCTGGGATGATGATTTGTGGTGCTGAAATGTCCAACTCTATATCCCAATGCTTTCTTGTCATCTGTTTAAGAGATATTTTAATGCAAAAACATTTTATAGAGCAAAAAATTTAATTTATGTAATGTGCACTTATGACAAGAGTCACTTTACCAAAATCACTTGATTATCTAACACAAAGGTGAGATTTTTTTTTTTTAACACCAGCCATCTCCCACCAAGGTAGGGTGGCCCCAAAAAAAGAAGAAACACTTTTACCACCACTCACTCCAACAATGTCTTGCCAGAGACACACCAATACAGATGCCCCTCCAAACTCCAAATATCCCCACCCCTATTTCAAAGTGCAGACACTGTACTTCCAATATCCAGAACTCAAGTCTGCCTAACTGGTTTCCTGAATCCTTTTAAATTTTACCTTGTTCACACTCGAACAGCATGACAAGCTATGACTCGACCCCTGCCACCACAATTAGGCGAGTACAAGTCATAAAAACCACTTGCTGCCCCCTCGCACACAGGACCTCCTTTACCCCCTCCCTCCAACCTTTCCTAGAGCAACCCTTATCATGCCTTCCCTCCACAACAGATTTATACACCCTCCAAGTCATCCTATTTTGCTCCACCCTCTCTAAATGTCCAAACCACCTCAACAGCCCCTGCTTGGCCCTCTGGATAATACTTTTACTCTGCAATTTTATTGTTATTCATTGTTTCCTGTAAAAAATTTCTGTAACCCAAACATTCAGTAATACATACAAATTCAATTTTCTTTTTTTTAACACGTCAGCCATCTCCCACCAAGCCAGGGTGGCCCGAAAAAGGAAGAAACACTATCACCATCATTCAACAATTTGACCATCATTCACACATAATCACTGTCTTTGCAGAGGCACTATGACAGTTTAGATGTCACTCCAACCAGCCATTATCAACATCAATATAAACACCAATTACAGTGGAACCCCAGTTTTTAAACTTAATCCAGAAAGTTGTTCAAAAACCGAAACGTGCAAAAACTGAATCAATATTTCCCATAAGAAATAATGTAAATACAATTAATCTGTTCCAGACCCCACAAAAATATTCCCCCCCAAATTTTTTTTTAAAGAATATGACACTAATATCAACTCTATGGCTTATTTATCTATCAAAATTTATCTAATATGACATAATAAACAATATAAATAACATAGAAACCTGAAATACTCTAGAATGAATAAAATATGTCATTATGTATGTGGCTAGTAGTGGCGGAGATGAAGAGTTTGTTTGGAAGCAAAACAAAATACACCTTCAACATGACACTACTATCAACTCTATGGCTTATTTATCTATCAAAATTGATCTAATATGACATAATAAATAATATTAATAACATAGAAACATAATATATACTCTAGAATGAATAAAATATCTTATAACGTATGTGGAGCGGTGGTGGTGGCGTTGTTGGATTTATAAGGGCCACTGACAGCATAAGCCGTACATATGTATAGTGTTGGTGGTGGCAGTGGTGTTGCCAGTCACCCTATATGCTTAAAACAACACTGAAGGAGTTTTGTGTTGTCCTTTTTCTATCGCTTAACTTACTTGTTACACTGTTAATGCTACACTTTATCTCTGGCTGACGCTATAGCCTTTATCAACTCCTGCTGCTTTAGTATCGTACATATCGTAGAATCACTGAAGAAGGCACATTCTCCCCTCACTCTCTCAGCCCTTTACCAAAGGGCTGGCTGGCACTAGTAACTTTCTTAGGGCCCATGGTGGCTTATTTTGCAATCACAATTAATAAACAAGCACCAAAAACAAAGGATTATTACAAAACGTTTTGGAATGCACGAATTAATGCTCATTCAACCAGTTACAGAGGCAGACTGAGATGCATAGTGGCAGTGTCCCCAGGCGGGTGGACGCGTATAATACATCCGATTACCAGATCAAGGTCCAATATCCGGAACCAAATTTCGCACATAAAATGATCCTAAAACCGAAATGTCCAATAACTGGAGCATGCGAAAAGTGGAGTTCCACTGTACTTAAAATTATTTTATTAACAAAATTTTAAAAATTCTCAGTTTGAAATATTTCATGAAACTCTCCCAAGCTCTGCTCTTTGTTTACTTACCAAGTCTCCTTCTATAATCTGGTCCCAGTTCCTTTTTAACTCTTGCTTTGTTTGCTCTTTTAGTTCTTCATACCTGAAATTAAATTGTTGTAAAGTGATTACTCACACTTATTAATAAGCAGTTTATGCAAGATATGGTAAAAATGACAGTTCTAATAAAAAGCTGAACTAGTACAAGAAATATGAAGGTTAAGATGTTAATGAAGTATACATGTATTTAATTTTTAAGAATAGTCAATTTTTTACAAAATATGCAAATTTCAATGTCACCTTTTCTTAGCAGCTGAAGTCAGAGCTGTCATCTGAGGCAAATATCCAACATCATCTTTCTTCTGATAAGGGGTTGTAAAGAAGGCTTTAATGGCTTCTAGTGCTGAAGGATTATATACGACATCTAAAGCTGATGAGCTGACAATTAGCCTGTAGAGAGATTATAAAAATTGAGTAAAATGAATGATGGCTAACTATGTCAAGTTAAAGATGATAAATTAACTAAAAGTTGACAGTTGTATCCAATAAAAGATGACAAATTATAGCAAATAAAAGATAACAATACTCAATCCAATGAAGAATACTGTAGTTTGATTTGATTTCAAATGAAAGATGACAGGCCACATCAATTAAAAGATGGCAGACTATATCAAATGAATGATAACAGGTTATGAAAATATCTACATTACATCATTTACTATTCATTTCTACAATACTGTATAAATATTTTCAACAATTTCTCATACCACCACAAATATATTTTCCAGGTAGAGTAGTTAAGTTTTTTAATATTTCATAAAAATTAATAAATTTATTAACAAAGTTACACTAAAAAAATTTAACTTTACAAAATAACTAAAAAAAATTAAATAAAAATGAGTAACGCTTTAGGCTCGAACCCATGAACTCTGACAAGGAAGATGCAAGTGTATGCACCTGACTATGTTGCCTGGCAGGGAATGTGTGAAGGATCTACAAATGTGAAATCATGTCACATAGACTAATGATCAACTTTCTAAGCAGACAGCCTGACAATGGCAACCAAGAAACACCATCTAGTTAATTCAAGTTTCTGTAGCCCATCATATGACTTTGCTAATGTGTTCCTCTACTTCACTTTTCCATGATATTCACTGCTTTTTAGCAACTGCAACTTAGGCCTAGATTAGCTTTTTGCTTTTAACTTTGCTACCAAAGTAGCTAGTTTGTTGTGCACCCATATCCATCCTGTGGATGGTAGTGCAAGAGTATATGGACACACAAAAGGACCCAGGAACTTTGCACCTAAAGAGTTAACAGCAGTACATGAGAGTACATACAATACTTAACATTTATATTTCATATTACAAGCATCCAGTGGGCTTGTGGGAAAGCATTAGGTAAGAGTGAGTGGAGCCAAGTGGATGCACTCACTTTCATCAAATGGCTTGATGTGCTGTGTAAGGAAACATTCATGAAAGGATTTAGCAAGCTTTATCATGACAGCATCTGGCTCATTTCTCATCATTTTAATACAAAGTAGAATTAGAATGATTAGGGTTAAAATCTTTAGGGTTAATAGCACTAAAAACTAAAACTAAGGATACAGTACTCACTTATGATCAGCTTTGGAGTTAAATGGCCGACACTCATAAACGAGAGAAAAAAGGGGACCTTCTGCTTTGGTTTGCACTGGAGACATGATGTTTGTTAGCTTGGCATACATGGAAGTTTTTGACATGGTGGCTGAGAGTGTTGATCCCAAAACTCTATTTTGAGGAGTTACCAACAAAGGAAATACAGACTCTTGGGTAACCTACAAACAGAAACAATCCTTATTTTAGTTTTCTTTTACTGATTTACTAATTTGCCAAGTTCTCATACATTATTATATATTTCAGATCTAGTTTTAACTAACTGTATAACTGTAAATAATAATAATCTGGATATATGAAAAGAATTATTTTAGTTTCAATTCAATTTTAAGTAAAGACAGACTTTGCTTATTATTTCTGGATAACATCATCTTCAAGATGGTGTCCCGTTCACGTTTTTTACCATTCTTACCTACAACATACCTATGACCAGTTTTGAGGGTTCTACCCTCACAGCCTGAGGCTAAACTTTCCTGTTATACCTTCATTTTGCAATGCTTCTGATATCTGCTGATAGTAAGTTTAAGAGATTTGGACAAAAGATATTGACAGTGTTCTGCAACTGAGCTTATGGAACACCAGCTTTTCACTGGGATTATTCTGCACTTCTATGATATCTCTCACTTCAGGAAGTTATTTGATTAGTGTGTAGATTGGGTACCAGGCCCTAAAGTATCTTCCATGTAAATTTTATCAGGCATTTCTCTTGTCTCTGTTCCAAATGCCTAGAGGTGCTTTCCATTAGTTTAAAGGTTTTATTATCTATGTCAACAGTAAATAATACCTCTATGTATTCCAGCTCCGCTATCTCTGCTGACTTATTAGGCACTTTGAGTACAGAACAATATTCAAGACACAAGAGCACAATTGATTTAAAAAGTACCATCAAAGGCATTGCTTCTCTTGATTTGAAGGTTCTCATAATCTACCCTGCCATTTTCTTCCCCTTTGCTGGATTATGTTGAAAAAATGTTTTCTGATATCCTTGTAGCTCATTTGGGCATGTAATTCAACAATACCCTATGTACTGGTACTTCCTATATCCTTGTCTATGCAATGGAGAGTTTTCCATGGCATGATCACTGTAATGTAAATCTGTGTATTATTTGCTGTTTGTCTGTTCATTTAGTGTTAATTATAATGTATACTGTTAGGATTGCTATTATAACAAGGAATACCCACCACTATCTACAGATGATATAATGTCTATGACCTCTGCTGCAATATTCCATATTTTTCTCTTTGTTTACCATTTTTATAATATTGTAAAATAAGTTTAATTATTCTAAGTGGTAGGTTGGTAGACAGCAACCACCCAGGGAAGTACTACCATCCTGCTGAGTGTAAACAAAAGTCTGTAACTGTTTTACATGATGGTAGGATTGCTGGTGTCTTTTTTGTCTCATAAACATGCAATATTTCAGGGACATCTTGCTACTTCTACTTACATTTAGGTCACACTACACATGCATGTACAAGCATATATATATACACCCTTCTGGGTTTTCTTCTATTTTTCTTACTAGTTCTTGTTTATTTCCACTTATCTCCATGGGAAAGTGGAGCAGAATTCTTCCTCCATAAGCTATGCGTGTCATAAGAGGCGACTAAAATGCCAGGAGCAAGGGGCTAGTAACCCCTTCTCCTGTATTTATTACTAAATGTAAAGGAGAAACTTTCACTTTTCCTTTTGGGCCACCCTGCCTCGATGGGATACTGCTAGTGCGTTGAAAGAAGAAAGAAATTTGATTATTTTATAATACTGAATGGAGACGCGTGTCACTACCCTGCATTACTTGCACAACAAGTGGTAGGTATGACTGACATTTTGATAACTGTCAGGTGTAGCCTTTCATCAATCCCCCTTTTCTTTCATTCTTGCTCAAAAATCTCCTTGGATATAGGAATTTCTGAGGTGCAGGCAGCTGAGACGTGGTGAAGCACCAGTGTGTTGGTGCAGCAGAGACGGTGATTTACCGCTACCCAGGGAAGGACACGAGCAGTCGTTTGGTCCATTAAAACGATCTCACATGCAAACACCATTTTACACACTGCTATTTTGGGGACTTAAAATATCTTAATGTTTGCAGCTTATGTCCATTGTTTGAAATGTGTTGTTTAAACTACATTGCTGAACATAGTCTCCAAGAGGGAAGAGTGTCACTCTGAATTTAGTTCAGGGTATTCATAAAACACTGCCATAATTTCACAAACACATATCTTACAGATAACAGAATGGTTTAGGCTCAAACCTATAGCAAGAGAGCTGTTATGATTTTGAGACTTATTACATTATGCCATTGTAGACTCAATTTCTGCAGACATCAGATGTATGTTGTATGTGAACTGCTGTGCACTGATTTTTGGACATAGCCACTGTGGAGCAGTGTGGGATTTAGTGTTTTGATGAATTCATCTTGCGCTGCCAGACCCACGCACTTAAGTGGAGTACAATATGTATTGGGTTTGGTTTGTTTGGGCACTGTTAGCCTTACTTATGTTCAGTGCATTGAACTATGTCTGCACTGTCTAGTATGGACTTAAAAATCTCAGTAAGAAGTTTGCTTCTGCATACTCAGTAGTGAGTGGACTTATTATTTGCCTTGCTGGTTGCTACGCATTGCACTGTCAACAGTCTTTGACTACATGGTATCTGCACGTGTGCACACACACACATGCACACATAGACAGTGTGAACTTGGAGTCATATGCTAGCAAGTTGAAACACCTTCATACTTTTGAGAGCAAGATTTTGCTGATGCATCTTTCATAATTATAATTATAATAAAAAAAGAAGCTCTAAGCCACAAGGGCTATACAGCGCTGCAGGGTAGGAAAGGAAGCGAGGGTATTGGGCGGCAGAAGGGGGGAGGGGCGATCTGTAGGTTACAAAAAACAGCGGGGCAGGGGATAGTGCAGGGGAGAGGGTAGCAAGAGATTGAGGTAGAAAGAAGGTATCATCAGAGTTTGTGAAGTAAGTCAGTTGTTGTCAAAAAGTCAATGAGAGTGTCCGGATGAAAGGTGGGTCCATCAGCGAGAAGGGAAGGTAAAGAGAGAGCAGCGAAGCGAAGACGACGTTGGAGGTAAATTCTGCGTGCTCGTTAATAAAGTGGGCAGTCTAACAGAATGTGGCTGACCGATAATGGAACCTGACAATTCTCACAGAGAGGAGCAGGGCGCCTCTCCATGAGATATTCATGATTAAGACGAGTATGGCCAATGCGGAGACGGGAGAGAGTAGTCTCCCAACCTCGGCACTGATGACAAGAAGACGGCCAGTAACCTATACTCAGTTTAATAGATTGAAGTTTGTTACCGAGTAGAGTAGATCAACGTTGTTGCCAACGGGTGTGAAGGTGGGTAGCTATTGCAGCAAAATAGTCCGTAAATGGAACACCTCTATATGAAACTGGTAGGTCATGTACTGCTGACCGCGCAGCAGTGTCTGCCTGTTCATTGCCCTGTACGTCAACATGACCAGGGACCCAACAAAAAACAATATCTTTATGCTTGGTAGAATGCAGCGTAGCCAAAGTTGGATACGGAGGACTAAGGGGTAAGGTGTATCAAATTTCTGTATAGCCTATAAAGCACTAAGGGAGTCTGAGACAACCACAAATGATGACACAGGCATAGATGTAATATGGATAAGTGCTGCAAGAATGGCATACAATTCAGCAGTAAAGATACTAGCCGAAGATAGTAAATGCCCTCGTACGACGCTGTCTGGAAACACTGCTGTGAATCCTACGCCATCAGAAGACTTAGAGCCATCTGTGTACACTCCAATGGCATGAGAACGAGAGTGGAAGTAGTCAAGAAAAAGAGAGCGGGAAGCTACTGTAGACAGTTGGGCTTTCAAGCAAGGGAGTGAGAAAGAACAGACTCGAACAGCTGGAACTTCCCAGGGGGGTAGGGAAAAGTGAGATGCTACATGAACATAGAAAGGTGGAAATTGAAGAGAAGACAAGAGCGAATGTAGGGGAAGAGGGAAGGGACGGAGCAAACAGGGGCGGCAAATAAATAAAGAATGTCTACTAATATCGGTGACCATTCTATAAATGGAAGGATTGTGGAGATCATGAGAGCGTACATAGTAGTGAAGGTAATGGGCATCACGGCGATCGGATAAGGATGGAACGTTCACTTCTGCATAGAGGCTCTCAACAGGAGAAGAGCGAAAAGCACCAAGGCATAAATGTAATCCTTGGTGATGAATAGGGTTGAGGCTAGATAGAGTAGCAGGAGAGGCAGCTGAATAGATCTGGTCACCATAGTCAAATTTCAATAAAATGAGGGTGGAATGTAGGCGAAGGAGAGTTCGACGATTAGCTCCCCATGAAAGATGAGCAAGGGTTTTAAGAAGGTTCAGCCGGCTGTGACAAGTTGTCTTCAGAGAGGTAATGTGAGGTTTCCAGGATAGCCTACGGTCAAAGAGGAGGCCTAGAAACCTGACTGTATCACATTCAGGGATACGGGTGCCATAGAGGTATAAAGGATGATCGGAGATGACAGAGTGTCTAGTGAAAGTAATTTGGAGAGTTTTGGTACTGGAAAATTTAAACCCATGTGTGGTGGCCCAATTGGAAACACGGTCGACCACATGCTGGAGAGAAACTGTAATGAGGTGACAGTCAGCGCCTGCACAAGCAATAGTGAAGTCATCAACATAGAGTGATGACCAAATATTGGATGGAAGACTAGATGCCAAATCATTTATAGCAAGGAGAAAAAGTGTTGTGCTCAGAACACATCCCTGGGGGACACCTTCAGCTTGGATACAGTCCGGGGAGAGCACATTATTAACCCGAACACGGAAATGTCTGTCAGTTAAAAAGTTCTTAAGGAAGGATGGTAGATTGCCTCGAAGGCCTAAGGAGTGGGCTTGGGCCAAAATATTATACCTCCAAGTTGTGTCATATGCCTTCTCAAGGTCAAAAAATATGGCAATAACTGAGTGGTTATTCACAAAGGCATTACAAACATACGTACCCAAGCGTAGTAAGGGGTCTATGGTAGAACGGCCCTTACGAAAGCCATATTGACGAGTGGAGAGACTGTTGTGTGTCTCTAAATACCACACTAAACGACTATTTACCAGGCGTTCCATCACTTTGCAAACTGCACTGGTAAGAGCAATGGGACGATAGTGGGAGGCTTTACGTCCCGTAGTACCCGGTTTGTGGAAAGGGAGAACAATGGCAGATTTCCACAGCTGTGGAAGAACTCCTTGTGACCAAATAAGATTGAAAAGGCATAATAGGACTGCAAGGGCTCACTGATGTAAATGTTGTAGCATACGAATATGAATGTCGTCGCGCCCAGCTGCCGATGATCGGCAAGCTGAGTGTGTTGCCTCCAGTTCCTGAAGTGTAAAAGGCACATTATACTGTTCTTCTCCGAGAGAAGAAAAGTCCAAGGGTACTAACTCTCTGGCAGACTTTGAGGAAAGAAACGAGGGGCATAGATGGAGCCCCTGAGAAATACGGACCAGATGATTGCCAATTTCATTGGCAACATCTAGTGGGTTTGCTATATCAACACCGGCAACCCACAGAACAGGAGCCAGGTCAGGAGAATATTTACCACTCAGTTTTCGTACTTTTTTCCAGACTGCACTCATAGAGGAAGCAGAGGTGATGGTGGAGACATAATTTCGCCAGCAAGTGTGTTTAGCGTCATGAATGACATGGCGAGCGATCACACACTTCTGCTTAAAATCAAGAAGTCTCTCCGTGGTTCTATTGTACTGGTACCTGCCCCACGCAGCGCGTTTCAATCGTACTGCACGAGCACAAGCAGGAGACCACCAAGGCACACATTTCTGAGAATGCCTGCCCGAAATTTGGGGTATAGAATGAGAAGCTGCGGTTAAAACGGAGGACGAGAAGAGGTGTAAAAGCTCATCAATGGAGGACGAAGAAGGAACCTCACTAAAAACAGTTAGTTGTGAGTAAAGGTTCCAATTTGCCTGATCAAATTGCCAGCGTGGGTTACGAAGAGGTGGTGAATATGAAGTGGAAGTAAGAATGATTGGGAAATGATCGCTGTCATGTAAATCCGGGAGAACAGACCAGGTGAAGTCTAATGCGGCGGAGGAAGAGCAGACTGAGAGATCGATGCAAGAGAGAGTATGAGTCCAAGGATCAAAATGGGTGTGAGTACCTGTATTTAAAACATGGAGGGGGTGGGTAGCAAGAAAAGCCTCTAACTGAATGCCACGGGAATCACAGTGAGACCCCCCTAGAGGAAATGATGGGCATTAAAATCGCCAAGTAACAGAAGTGGTGGCGGTAATGACGAAACAAGAAAGGCAATATCCGGGATAGATAATGCCCGAGAAGGAGAGAGATACAAAGAACAGTGTATACCACCTATGCAAGTGGATACGGGCTGCTGTGTAATGCAGCGAAGTATGAACAAATAGCTGATGGTACGGAATATCAGTGCGTAGAAGAAGGGCACTTTCATTAAAGGTCCCATCAGGAAAAGGATCTGAAGAATACAATAAATTATAGCCTGAGATGGGATAGATAACGGCAGAGTGTAATTTTGGTTCCTGTAAGCAAATGCCAACAGGGTAAAACTGGGAGAGCAACATCTGAAGCTCACCCCGATTACCTCTGAGGCTGCGAATATTCCACTGTAAATAGGCCATGATTGGCAACGATAAAAATACCTGAAATCCGCAGGTAAGGGTACCTACGGACTAGAAGGGTTAGAAAAGTCCACATGCAGTGGCAAAGGAAAACGTTCAAGTAGCGAAGGAACAGTGCGTTGTGAAGAAAGGAGTTGCGCAGATGGAGAAGAGGAAAGAGAAGGAACAGAGGGTGGATCAGTGTCCTTTGATGGTTTGGTCTCTGCAATATATTCAGGGATTGCTTCAAGTGTTTCGGAGTTCAGAGACGTCGTATGGGAGACAATATTGGAGATGGAAGGAGGAGGAGTTTGAGTAAAGATCGGAGCTGTAATGGACTGTACCAAGGTAGGGGGGGGGGCGAAAGGGTGGAGGGAACTGGAGAAGTGTGGGTGGGGACAGAAGAGGCAGAAACCCGGGAGGTGGCAGAAAAGGAAGAAACTTGGGAGGGGACAGGGAAGGAAGGCACAGTACGAGGAGGAGGATGAACCTCCACACTTGTAACGGAGCCAGTGAAAGGGGAAGACCTAAGTACAGAGACCGGGAAGGTAAAATGTGGAGGTGGATGAAGGGAAGGAGGGGTTAAAGGAGATTTGTTGGACCTCTGAGAAGTAGAGGGACGATTGGGAGGAGGTGTCATACGAGGTCTTGTCGATACCGGGGTTTGTGAGGAAGAACACGAAGAAGTGAGGACAGACTGAGGTGTTGAAGTAGGGACGTCTGAGCCCAGGACAGCAAAAGAATTAGATACAGGAGTGACTATGGGACTGGCAACTGCAGAGGAGGCTGCAGAAGATGGGACCCCAGAAGTGGGGGGACGTTTTGAAACACGAGAATAAGAAACACAGGGTAGTCTCCCTTGGAGGCGGAGATGAGAAACTGCCATAGCATAAGGGAGACCTTCTGCCTCTTTGAGGCAATGAATTTCCCGCTCATTTAAGGAGACCTGGCAACGGCGAGAGTACAAAGGGTGAGCCTCATGACAATTAAGGCAAGAGGGAGGTCGACTGCAAGATGTATTAGAATGGTCATCGGTACCACAGACTGGGCATTCAGCTATAGATCTGCAATATTTTACTGGGTGGCCAAATCGCCAGCAATTCCTACACTGTTGCGGTGTAGGGATCACCTTCCGAACTTGTAACCAATGTCCTGCTACATAAACAGAGGATGGGAGTTCACAGCTGTCAAAAGTTAAACGAGCCCGTGGGCGGGAAGAATATAAGTGTCTACCTTGAGAATTGGGAGATCTTGGAGTTCCAGCTGTTCGAGAATGTCATTGCCACATGTCTGGAAATTCTGTTGGACTATGGTATAGGGCAGAATAACAGTACCACTACAAGAATTGAGGGAATGATGTTTTTCGATAGTGATAGGAATAGTATCGATATGTGAAAGAAGAAAAAGATCATGAGCTTGGGTAGAATTCTGGACTGTGATGATGCGCGTACCATTCTTAAGAGCATGAAAAGAAATATCTCTACCAACGTGGCGTAGGAGAGCTTTGCCAATACTATGGTCAGAAAGATAGGCAGTAGAAGTCGGTTGTAAAGTAAAGAATTTAGTCGATTGTGTGGTCCAAAACTGAGTGTGGAGAGGGAGTGCATGACGTGTCGGTCTTTTCCGAGTAGAATGGGAAGGTAACGAAGTAACATCGTCAGGAGATTGTCGTTGGCGTTTAGAAGTGGGACCAGAGTCAGTCTGACGTGAGACGGGCTGGCGATTCAAAAATCGTCGCACCATAGAGGGAGAGGCCGGAAGCATAGTCAAAGGAGAGCGGAGGTCAGACAAATCGAAGGAGTCAGTGGAAGCCCCTGTACCTGAAGCGGGTGAGGAAACAGCACCAGCAAGAGGTACAGGGGCCTTAGGAGTGTCCAAAGAGTGGCCAAAAGACGAGGTGAGGTCAGAAAAGGGTGCAGTAACAATAAGGGGCCCGGGGGTAGCGGGGTCATGGATTTGGGACTCCATGGTCAGGTTACTTCTTTCTTTTTGTTTTTAAGAAAAAAAAGAAAGAAGAAAAGAAAATAAAAATAAAAAAAAGAGTAAAAAAAGGGGGGACCGGGGAGGGATAGTTCCTAGGAGGAATGAAAGGGCCAGAAATCTCCCTCCGCGCCCAAGAGGACCTCAGCACCGCAAGTAGCGCAGATGCAGCATGGAACCCGTGCCATACCCTACCCTTCATGCCAGTAAACCAGCAATCTGGAATAGCAACCTCACATCTGCCGAGCTACCTCAGTGGACAAAAGAGAGGGCAGCCAGATATCCGCCACAAAGCATACCTCCTTCGGCCACCACCCCCGGAATCCGAAAGGTGGCTTCCAGAGATACACCCGTCGCCCAAAAGACACCCAAAGCCACCCTCCGGGATACTGGAGAGGGATCGAGACATCCCCAGGCGATCCAGACCCCACGGCAAACTACGCCACCGCCAAGAACCTCAACGGAATGGGATGGACCCCGGTACCCTTCCCCTTACCTATGAACTAGTGTGCCTGTGGGAAAAATCCCAAAGGCCAAAAAGAGGAAGAGCAAATGGGAGGGGTGGGGAGGAGGAGGAGGAAAGGAAAAAGGGGAGGATGGGGAGGATGGGATAGGAAAGGGGGGATTGGGGGATAATTAGGTTCGATCTGAGGAAGGAGACTGACAGGTCTAATTCCTCAGACCAAGAGCCTCTTCAACACGCCAAGGAGCCCCCCTTGAAGAGGTGCATCTTTCATATTAGTCCAGTGTTGGAAGTAGAATAATTATAAAATGTGGGCCGATTAACTTACTTTGGAGGACAGACTTATAATTAGCTGTTTCAATTATTTTCTACCCTATGACTATTATTTGTCATGCAGACTACAAATAACCAGCACTTATACAAAATGTACTTATTCAGTTAAAAAGTTTTACTTACCTTATCTCTTAAATTCAAGGAGCCTAGTTCAAGATCAAATTTGTAGGACTTGCTTCTTGGTCGTGACTCTAATGCCATCTTGACATTAGCAAATTCTAATTCAAACAATACAGTCCTGCAATAAAAATCTTGTCAAATATCTTGTAAACAATTACTAGCATTTGTAATCCTGTGATGACAATAAGAAAAACAAGATGCAGACCTAAGCTGAAAATAAGAGACAAAATAAAGACTCCTGTAAACTGACAACTCTCTGAACCAGTGGTACATCATTGAGAGGGAGGAAAAAAAAAATGAAAATTATGAAAGTGTTTGTTAAGATAATATGGTTAGTTAACATGGTTAGGTTAGTCACCATGGTTGGGTAGGTTAATCACCATGGTTGGGAAGGCTAGTCTACATGGTTAGACAAGTTAGACAATATGAGTAAATTAGGTTAGGTTAAGACAAAAATAAAAATAATAAGAATTAGGTATGGAATATTATCATTCTGGTCCCAATCTGTATTTATAACATGGGCTTTTATAGAAATTCACTAAACATATTTATTTAACAACCTTTTCTCTGGTCCTTATTTAAGTTGATAAATGGAGATCCACTGTATAACATATTAACATTAAACAATCAAACTTCTCAAATTACAGTTACTGTAATTGGTAAAATGATACAAAGAAATTGTAACAATAATAATTATTATAGTACAAAACCTGAATACTTTAACTCACATTTTTTCTTTTTCCTCTGTGTTGCTCCCAGGAACTGGTGATGTGTTGGATGAAAGAGTAAAAGTGCTTTGTTTGAGTGTAAAGCTTAGCTGACAAAATACTGCATCTCTTTTCATAAAAGTATTGTTTTCAACAGTGTCAGAAAGAACATATAAAATTTCCTCTTCAAAGGACCCCGAAGGTTGTTTTTCTAATTCCTCATTGTCATGGGATTTGTTGGCAGGTTGTAACACGTGTCCTGTTGGGATACTAGATGCTTGAAGATTATCTTGCGGTGATGTAGGAGTTGAACTTTCACCACAGGTATACCAGCCTCCCCATGCTGGAAACCAACGCTGAAGAATACCTTCTCCATTTTGTATGGGAGATGTTTGTTCCTCAGGAATAATTAAAGTAGGAGATTTTGTTTCCTGCAATAATTCAAGTTCACGTGCAACTCTTTCCATGGCAATCTCTCTTAAAGAGCGCAGTTCATTAAAATTTAATTCCTGTTCAACTTGAAGTTTATGTGCTTTGCAGTCAGTTGATACTGTAGCAGGATTTCTAAGATGCTCACTATAAACTTTCACGTACCTGACAATATTTCTCGCTCTCTCTTGTGCAGTAGACCAATTTCGACCAGAATATTTTTTATGAATTTTATCTAAATGGCACTGAATAGGATACTGCCACCATTCATAAGGATTATCCTTCACTGAGCAACGTGGTCTCCATTTTCGATAGTGACGAGCTTTTTCTAAGCGATCATATTCTTTATTCCACTTCACTACTTGCCGATACTGAGATTCACTCAAACTGAGAGGGAACTTTTCCAATTTAAGGTCACATGTTATTCGGGGAGATGAACGAGATCGAAGAGGTGCTTCACTCAAATTGCGTTTCACACAGGCTGTGGCACTAACTGGTTGCAGTAAATATTCATGATCACATTTTCCAATGGCAGAAAACATCAGACTCTGTCAAGGAAAGCAACTCATACAGTGTCTGTATACAGTAAGTAAACAATTGGCACAAATGACAGATCCAACAAGCAATTTTCAAATAAATTAAATCTGTAGCTATAATTTGCACAAGTTCCATTACAGTTGATAATTTTTCTAGCTAATAAAACACCATTTATTTGATAATGAAGAAAAATTTACCTTTTTTTTAACACTCCGATCTCCCACTAAGGTAGGGGTGACCCAACAAAGAAGAAAACACTTTCACTGTCACTCATTCAATCACTGTTTTACCAGAAGGGCACCAATGTAACAATTCAGATGACCCTCCAAATAGTAATGTCACCAACCCTCCTCCAGGACTAAGTCTGGTTTACCTTTATAAAATGTTACCATGCTCATACTCCAACAGCTCGCCAGATCCCAAAAAACATTCGCCTCCACTCACTCCTAATGCACACACACACACATGCCTGCAGGATGTCCAAGCAGCTTGCACACAAAACCTCCTTTACCCTACAAGCCATTTTTCACCACTGTCAATCTTCTAAAGAATCTCTTTTAATCCACTTTATTACTCTGCCTCATCTATGTACCATGCCACCTTAAAACTACTTTTCATGCGCCCCCCCCCCATATGCTATTACCACATGTATTTCTAAAGAATTTTTAATCAGCAGTCTGAATACTGAATCAATTTCCTAAACTGTGTAGTATTAAAACCAATAGGTCAGGGTTGTTTAAATGAAGTAGTGTTCATCCAAATTTATAAAAATATATGCTGAAAAGTGTACATACTGCTAATTCCCCAATAGACTTATTACTGTAGACATCAGCAGAGGTGTCCCAGTATAATCCCATGTTTGTCAATTCGAGCAACTTGTAGGCCATCTTGGAATTTCCACCATACACAAACCTGAAGACATACAAAATATAAAGCTTATTTATTACACTGACAATAGGTATGCATATCTAAGCAAAATGCACGAAACTTTGTAAGTCTTTAACCCATTCACTGTTCAAAGTCCCAAATTAAATGCTCACAGTGTCCACAGTTAAAAAATTCTTCTAAAATGGTAGAGAATCTTTTTCTAGAGGTAATGACTCTAAAAGTACAAAATTTGATAAAAAACTTACAGAATAACACAAATGCAAAGTTTGCAGACTGGGCACAATTCATGCACTGGCAATTTCACCCACTTTGAGTTTTCTTTTAAGCCAATTCTGTTGCTCAATTTGACCAAATTCTTAGCTATTTCACTAGTTTGCCTTCTGTTTTATCAAATGAGGACAAGGAACTGCCCATTCAACTATTAAAACTACACAAAGTGCCAATTATACATAAAATTAAAAAAATTCTAATTAAGAAATAAGAGTCCAAAATAAACACTGTAGACATTCCAGGCACTAAAACAACAGTTCCTGTTCATTAATCATGTCTGCAGGCCTCTTCTATATAACACTTGCCTTCCATTTTGAATTCATCATCACACAAAAAAAATCAAAAGATTTACCCTATTTCTTGGATAATACTATATTACCAGGAATCACTGTCATGCTTTACAGCATCCCAATAACTGAATCAGAACTAGTAAAAATCCATAAAACAGACCACGGGAAAAAATCGACAAAAATCAAATATTTCTGCTATTCTGAGGCTGATTTCAAGCTACTTTAGTCCTTGAACCAACCAAAATCATCTCTATTCCATAAGTATACAGGGTGTCCACAAAAACACTCCCTGATTTCAAACAGGTATAACATATAACTTTATTGTAATAATCTTTCACAGTTAGTAGCTTCAGATGCAGGATTTCATTCAGTTTCATGTGGTATAGAGTAGCATTAAAGGCACTCAATGTGCGCCCCTCTGGTTGTTCAGCAAACATCGATGCAATAATCCAGTTCGGTCTAGACGCTCTGCAGCATATTTGGTGTTATCATGCAAACTGCTTCAGTGATCGAAATTTTAGCTCCTCCAGGGTTGCAGGTAGTGGTGGTACATAAACTGTGCTCTTCATGTACCCCCAAAGAAAGAAGTCACAAACAGTTAAGTCCGGTGACCCCTGCAAGAGGCCTGCGAGGTTACCGGACCTCTTTGTGACTTCTTTCTTTGGAGGTACTTGAAGAGCACAGTTTACATACCACCACTACCTGCAACCCTGGAGGAGCTGAAAATTTGATCACTGAAGCAGTTCACGTGAAAACACCAGATATGCTGCAGAGCGTCTAGATCGAACTGAATCATCGCACTGATGTTTGCCGAGCAACCAGAGGGGCGGACATTGAGTGCCTCTAATGCTACCCTATTACCACATGAAACTGAATGAAATCCTGCATCTGAAGCTACTAACTGTGAAAGATTATTACAATAAAGTTACATGTTATACCTGTTTGATATCTGGGAGTGTTTTTGTGGACACGCAGTATAATTCATTCTATCAAATGACACAGAGACAGCCAACAAAACCATCCTAGAAAACACCTCAAATTCATTATTTTTAACCAAACACAAGGCCAGAGCTTTGCTTTTCCCACCATGCATCATGGGGGTCAGGATTTTTTATTCTGTGTACACTCACCACACTGACCCATTCTCTCATAACTAGGCCAAAATTTACCACTCTCAACTTATCTGAGTGAGCTGAGATAGATGGGATTAAATGCTGAAATCTGGTGGGAATGGAATACTGAAATAGTGGAAGTGTTTGTAACATTCCTGTTACACTAATCACACACAATGATGCCTGTACAAAACTAAATCATTATGATTGTACAACACAATCTTAGTAAATCTTTACTTCAGATCATTCCATTGTACTAACATCATAATTTAAACTCATGAACACTGTAGGTATTCATACATACTACGTATTTACCTTATTACAATATTTCTTTAAGCCTCATTCTGATGAATTCCATTATGCTTACTACACTCTAATGGAAAATGTTTTCTTTACTTAATTTTACCTAGGGATCCAGTGGTCATCAGAACTCTGAAGAGCAAGCGAGTCAATTGTGAGGCCACAAGCAAAGACTTGTCCAGGAATACTTTGGTCATCTTCATACCTCAGATGAACATCACGTATTTTCAGCTGTAAAACACTTAAGAGTTATAATACATTTTCACATACTGTACTATACTAGCATATGCAGTATATCTGGAATGAAATTTACATCAAGTGTGAAGATTCAAAGGAAACATTTTAAGCACTACAGTAAAAGTTTTTTAAATCTGTATTAAGAAAACATTGTAAAGACAATATTTCACGAGCAGACATCTAAGAACACATGGAAAAATAGTCATGTACTGTATGATAGTACCTTAAAAACCATTCCATTTTTTCTTCAAAATAAGGGAAACATACATGGAAAACATACTCATAACTAACAAACGATAAAGTAAAATTTTCTTTTTAACATGTCGGCAGGGTGATCCAAAAAAAGAAACCCTTTCACCATCATTCACACACAATCAGTCTTTGCAGAGGTGCCCAGATACAACAGTTTAGATGTCACTCCAAACAGCGAATATCCCAAACCCCTCTTTTAAAGTGCAGGCATTGTATTTCCCATTTCCAGAACTCAAGTCTGGCTGTATGATATTTTGACAGTACAGTGGAACCTCAGTTGTCGAACTTAATTTGTTCCAGATATCAGTTCGACAACCAAAATGGTCAACAACCAAACCAATTTTTCCCATAAAGAATAATGTAAATAGAATTAATCCATTCCAGACCAAATATGACAATAGTATAGTAATTCATTAATAATAATGAACTAACTACTACATAAAACAATGTATAAAATTATACAGCACACGGAAACTGTAAAAATGAATACTAAATGAAAACTTAACTGAAATACTGTACAGTAAATGAAAATTTAACTGTTTCTTACCTGTCAAGAGAGCTAATGGCATAATTCAAGCAGCTTCAAATCTTACGGGAGAAAGCTGGTAGGCCTACATGTGAGAGAATGGGGCTGCATGGTCAATGTGTGCAGTATAAAAAAAATCCTACAGCATGCAGTGCATAATGAGAAAAAAATAGCGACAGTGTTTTTGGTTTAAAACAATGAATTTGCGGTGTATTTTCGTATGGTCTTAATGGGCGTAATCTCGTTTTCTTGGTCTCATTTGATGGAATGAAAGATATATTACAGAAATAAAGATGATTTTCAACAGTTTTAAACTAAAAGTAGCTTGAAATTGAGCTCTTAATAGTGAAAATGTTCAATTTTTGCCGATGGTCAAGAGTAAACAAATCAAGTCACACATCCAATAAATGTCAATTGGCGAGTGTAATATGCATTCACAAATGCATTGATATTATTTATACAATTATTACAATTATGCAGTAGTATGAATAACAGTAAATCTATTTTTTGTGTGAATAAAAATTCAAAACGAAAAGCAAGTGTAATATAAGGGGCCTGGAGATATGACAAATGACAGATAAATTGGCATTTTTGTACCAGGAATGTCTGCATTACTTATGCTGGACCCTATTCTGAAAGTGGCCTTTCTTGAATTTTGTGTGAAATTGGCCAAATTAATAATTTTGGATCATTTTATTGGGTATATTGTGTATTTTTATACGTATATACTTCTAAACTGTTGTATTCTGGGCACCTCTGCAAAAACAGTGATTGTGTGTGAGTGAGATGAAAGTGTTGAATGATAAAAGTATTTTCTTTTTGGGGATTTTCTTTCTTTTTGGGTCACCCTGCCTCGGTGGGAGACGGCCGACTTGTTGAAAAAAAAAAAAAAATTATTGGGTAGTTGAAATAGGGTAAATGGACAGTTTCTTGTACTCAATTGATAGAATAAAAGGAGTTCTAGCAAAATAGCTATGAGTTTGATCAACTGGAACAATGGAATTGGCCCAAAATAGAGTTCAAAGTGGGCAAAATCGCTGATGTGTAAATATTGCCGAGACCACTAACTTCACAATAGCCGAATTCCGTAAGTTTTCCATCAAACTTCACATTTTTGGTTTCATTAAGTTTACAAGATGCACAAATAGAGCTCAAGAGATGTTTACAGCACACGTGTTAGTCGCTATACTGACTGAGACCCATGCTGTGGACTCGTCTGGTGATCACGTGATCCGAGCAGTGTCGGTCGACATCCAAGACCATGTACGAAAACCAGGACCACATTCCTTGTTTGAAAACCAATTTGTTCAACAACTTGCCCATTCAACAACCGAGATTCCACTGTATTATCATGGTGCCTATAAATACATACTGTCATAGGGTATTAACAATTATGAATAAACAATCATCCTTATAAATTCCCAAGCTTCTTTATTTGCATTTCGAATATCCAACATTTTACTGATGGGCAACACACAAATAGATTCGATAATTCATGGGTTTTCTAGTGGTACCGATTTTTCAGGTTTAGCGCACAACCTCTAAATTGAAACTTGTTACGTATAAAGATTTTGTTCAAAGTATGCTCAGTGGCTTTTCCATCCCCAAATCCCTCTTTTTTTCTGGTTACTTTTACTTGTGAAGAGCAATACCAACTTGATAGGAGACATTGCACAAATACAGTAGAACCTCTACTTGCAAGCGTGTGAGTTTTTCCAAACACGAGCAGTCAATGGGTCGATTTTTTGCTTCCATACGCCAGCAAAATTTTCACAAGCGAGCAAACCTCAAGGCAGGTTCCTTGAGACTGGTGAGAGGCTCTTGCTCTTGATCTCGGGAATTGTATCTCATTTGTTTGTTGGACTATCTTATTGAAACTTGGGCAATGTATGATGGAAAGATGCTTCTTAACGTACACCAAAAATGAAAGAAATCTAAGCCTAAATAATGGAGTTCACTTCTCAGCAATTAGCCACCCCTTAGCGGTAATTTTGAATGGTTTTTATGGCTGTATTCTCGTTTTTTGGGTCTCATGGTCTCATTTGATAGAATGGAAGACATATTACTGAAATAGATATGATTTTGATTGCTTTCATGATGAAAAGTGCCTTGAAATTGAGCTCAACCTAGGAGAAATGGTCCATTGCTTGGCTGTTTCAGAGTAAACAAATAACATCACTGTCCATTCCAACATGCAGTGGTGAATGGGTTGACATTATTTATACAATTATTGCAATAAGGAATAATGGTAAATCCTATATTTTTTGTGTGAATAAAAATTACAAATTATTTATAATAATAATAATAATAATAATAATAATAATAATAATAATAATAATAATAATAATAATAATAATAATAATATGTACAATAATAATAGTATAATAATATACAATAATAATAATAATAATATACTATGTATAATAATATTTTTTTTTTTTTTTTTTTTCAACAAGTCGGCCATCTCCCACCGAGGCAGGGTGACCCAAAAAAAAGAAAGAAAATCCCCAAAAAGAAAATACTTTCATCATCATTCAACACTTTCACCACACTCGCACATTATCACTGTTTTTGCAGAGGTGCTCAGAATACAACAGTCTAGAAGCATACACATATAAAGATACACAACATATCCCTCCAAACTGCCAATATCCCAAACCCCTCCTTTAAAGTGCAGGCATTGTACTTCCCATTTCCAGGACTCAAGTCCGACTATATGAAAATAACCGGTTTCCCTGAATCCCTTCACTAAATATTACCCTGCTCACACTCCAACAGATCGTCAGGTCCCAAGTACCATTCGTCTCCATTCACTCCTATCTAACACGCTCACGCACGCTTGCTGGAAGTCCAAGCCCCTTGCCCACAAAACCTCCTTTACCCCCTCTCTCCAACCCTTTCGAGGATGACCCTATCCCGCCTTCCTTCCCCTATAGATTTATATGCTTTCCATGTCATTCTACTTTGATCCATTCTCTCTAAATGACCAAACCACCTCAACAACCCCTCTTCTGCCCTCTGACTAATACTTTTATTAACTCCACACCTTCTCCTAATTTCCACACTCCGAATTTTCTGCATAATATTTACACCACACATTGCCCTTAAACAGGACATCTCCACTGCCTCCAACCGTCTCCTCGCTGCTGCATTTACCACCCAAGCTTCACACCCATATAAGAGTGTTGGTACTACTATACTTTCATACATTCCTTTCTTTGCCTCCATAGATAACGTTTTTTGACTCCACATATACCTCAACGCACCACTCACCTTTTTTCCCTCATCAATTCTATGATTAACCTCATCCTTCATAAATCCATCCGCCAACACGTCAACTCCCAAGTATCTGAAAACATTCACTTCTTCCATACTCCTCCTCCCCAATTTGATATCCAATTTTTCTTTATCTAAATCATTTGACACCCTCATCACCTTACTCTTTTCTATGTTCACTTTCAACTTTCTACCTTTACACACATTCCCAAACTCATCCACTAACCTTTGCAATTTTTCTTTAGAATCTCCCATAAGCACAGTATCATCAGCAAAAAGTAACTGTGTCAATTCCCATTTTGAATTTGATTCCCCATAATTTAATCCCACCCCTCTCCCAAACACCCTAGCATTTACTTCCTTTACAACCCCATCTATAAATATACAGTGGACCCCCGCATAACGATGGCATCGCATAGCGATTTTTCCGCATAACGATTACTTTTATCGCAAAATTTTTGCCCCGCATACCGATTAAAAACCCGCATACCGATTTTCGTCCGAGACGCGTCCAATGTGCCCTCACATGTGCCGGCCGTCCCATTGTTTACCAGCCAGCCTCCGCGGTAACATCCAAGCATACACTCGGAATATTTCGTATTATTACAGTGTTTTCGGTGGTGTTTCTGGAAAATAAGTGACCATGGGCCCCAAGAAAGCTTCTAGTGCCAACCCTGTGGTAAAAAGGGTGAGAATTAGTATGGAAATTAAGAAAGATTTTGAAGGGTTTGGGGCTAACCCTGAGAAGCCTATGCCAGTTGTGGAATCCATTGTGCCTACTTCAAAGATTAAGGAAATGTGTGCAGAGTGGTTTGAACTGCAAACCTTTATAGATGAAAATCACCCTGACACAGCTGTTGCAAGCCGTGCTTGTGACTATTTCAATGACAATGTTATGGCCCATTTTAGGAAAGTCTTGAAGAAACGGGAGGTACAGAGCTCTATGGACAGATTTGTTGTGCGACAGAGGTCCAGTGACTCTGAAGCTGGTCCTAGTGGCATTAAAAGAAGAAGGGAAGTAACCCCAGAAAAGGACTTGCTACCTCAAGTCCTAATGGAAGGGGATTCCCCTTCTAAACAGTAAGAAGATAATGCTCTCCCCTCCTCCCATCCCATCAATCATCACCAGATCTCAATAAAAGTAAGTGTCATGTAATTGTGCATGCCTTTTTCAGTTTGTGTGTATTAAAATTAACATTTCATGTGGTAAAAAAAATTTTTTTTCATACTTTTGGGCGTCTTGCACGGATTAATTTTATTTCCATTATTTCTTATGGGGAAAATTAATTCGCATAACGATTATTTCGCATAACGATGAGCCCTCTTGCACGGATTAAAATCGTTAACCGGGGGTCCACTGTATTAAACAACCATGGTGACATTACACATCCCTGTCTAAGACCTACTTTTACCGGGAAGTAGTCTCCCTCTCTTCTACACACCCTAACCTGAGCCTCACTATCCTCATAAAAACTCTTTACAGCATTTAATAACTTACCACCTATTCCATATACTTGCAACATCTGCCACATTGCTCCTCTATCCACTCTATCATATGCCTTTTCTAAATCCATAAATGCAATAAAAACTTCCCTATCTTTATCTAAATACTGTTCACATATATGCTTCAATGTAAACACCTGATCTACACATCCCCTACCCACTCTGAAACCTCCTTGCTCATCCGCAATCCTACATTCTGTCTTACCTCTAATTCTTTCAATTATAACCCTACCGTACACTTTTCCTGGTATACTCAGTAAGCTTATTCCTCTATAATTTTTACAGTCTCTTTTGTCCCCTTTCCCTTTATATAAAGGGACTATACATGCTCTCCGCCAATCCCTAGGTACCTTCCCCTCTTTCATACATTTATTAAACAAAAGTACCAACCACTCCAACACTATATCCCCCCCTGCTTTTAACATTTCTGTCATGATCCCATCAGTTCCAGCTGCTTTACCCCTTTCATTTTACGTAATGCCTCACGTACCTCCCCCACACTTACATTCTGCTCTTCTTCACTCTAAAAGATGGTATACCTCCCTGACCAGTGCATGAAATTACTGCCTCTGTTTCTTCCTTAACATTTAAAAAGTTCCTCAAAATATTCTCGCCATCTACCCAATACCTCCATCTCCCCATCTACTAACTCCCCTACTCTGTTTTTAACTGACAAATCCATATTTTCCCTAGGCTTTCTTAACTTGTTTAACTCACTCCAAAATTTTTTCTTATTTTCATTAAAATTTCTTGACAGTGCCTCTCCCACTCTATCATCTGCTCTCCTTTTGCACTCTCTCCCCACTCTCTTTACCTTTCTTTTACTCTCCATATACTCTGCTCTTCTTATAACACTTCTGCTTTGTAAAAACCTCTCATAAGCTACCTTTTTCTCTTTTATCACACCCTTTACTTCCTCATTCCACCAATCACTCCTCTTTCCTCTGCCCCCACCCTCCTATAACCACAAACTTCTGCCCCACATTCTAATACTGCATTTTTAAAACTATTCCAACCTCTTCAACCCCCCACTACTCATCTTTGCACTAGCCCACCTTTCTGCCAATAGCCCGCTTATATCTCACCGAACTTCCTCCTCCCTTAGTTTAACACTTTCACCTCCCTCTTACTTGTTGTTGCCACCTTCCTCTTTTCCCATCTACCTCTTACTCTAACTGTAGCTACAACTAAATAATGATCCGATATATCAGTTGCCCCTCTATAAACATGTACATCCTGGAGCCTACCATCAACCTTTTATCCACCAATACATAATCTAATAAACTACTTTCATTACGTGCTACATCATACCTTGTATATTTATTTATCCTCTTTTTCATAAAATATGTATTACTTATTACCAAATTTCTTTCTACACATAGCTCAATTAAAGGCTCCCCATTTACATTTACCCCTGGCACCCCAAATTTACCTACTACTCCCCTCCATAACATTTTTACCCACTTTAGCATTGAAATCCCCAACCACCATTACTCTCACACTTGATTCAAAACTCCCCACACATTCACTCAACATTTCCCAAAATCTCTCTCTTCCTCTACACTTCTCTCTTCTCCAGGTGCATACACGCTTATTATAACCCACTTTTCACATCCAATCTTATTTTAACTCCACATAATCCTTGAATTAATACAAATTTTTTAGTCCCTCTTTTCCTGCCATAGGTTATCCTTCAACATTATTGCTACTCCTTCTTTAGCTCAACTCTATTTGAAACCCCTGACCTAATCCCATTTATTCCTCTCCACTGAAACTCTCCCCACCCCCTTCAGCTTTGTTTCACTTAAAGCCAGGACATCCAGCTTCTTCTCATTCATAACATCCACAATCATCTCTTTCTTATCATCTGCACAACATCCACGCACATTCAGACTTCCCACTTTGACAATTTTCTTCTTCTTTATTCTTTTTAGTAATCTTACAGGAAAAGGGGTTACTAGCCCATTGTTCCCGGCATTTTAGTTGACTTTTACAACACGCATGGCTTACGGAGGAAAGATTCTTATTCCACTTCCCCATGGATATAAAAGGAAAATTAATAAGACCAAGAACTATTAAGATAAAATCAAAGAAAACTCAGATGAGTGTGTATAAATAAATGTGTACATGTATGTGTAGTGTGACCTAAGTGTAAGTAGAAGTAGCAAGACATGCCTGTAATCTTGCATATTTATGAGACAGACAAAAGACATCAGCAATCCTACCATCACGTAAAACAATCACAGGCTTTCGTTTTACACTCACTTGGCAGGACGGTAGTACCTCCCTGGGTGGTTGCTGTCTACCAACCTATTATATTACTTATATAAAAATGAATTTACATCCAGCTTATAGGGAAAACGATCTTTACTAAAATATCACAAATATCACAATATCACAATAAAATAAAATATCACAATATTGGCAGTTTGGAGGGATATGTTGTGTATCTTTATATGTGTATGCTTCTAAACTGTTGTATTCTGAGCACCTCTGCAAAAACAGTGATAATGTGCGAGTGTGGTGAAAGTGTTGAATGATGATGAAAGTATTTTCTTTTTGGGGATTTTCTTTCTTTTTTTTGGGTCACCCTGCCTCGGTGGGAGACGGCCGACTTGTTGAAAAAAAAAAAAAAAAAATCACAATACATTGCATATAGTATATATTTAGATTAAAAAATTATATAATTGGTTTTTACTTTTAATACTAAGATGTGCATAAATAAAAGGATTTGAATTTATTGGTCCACAATCAATTTCCATCTGCTCTATTATGTCTGTAGTCTAGCAAAACCCAATGTGCTATTTGATTACTGGAGATGTCTAACTATAACTGAATCATAACAATACCTGAATATTTTCAATTATATTTGTTAAGAATGAAGTGCCATAGCTGAGCCATGAGGAGTAAGAATTGGCATAGTGAGAAGCTTCATGTCGAGCTTCTTGGTCCGCTCTCCATGCAGCTTCCAAACCATCAAGTTGGGCAATTTTGCGAGCCTGAAATGCTGCTTCTTCTGCTTCTTCATCAAACTGTGACCAAAAAAAAAAAAATTACTGGTAAGTATATTCCTCTCTGCTTTAACCATTCACAGGAAGTTCATACAAACTGACCTGATCCTCAACAGTGAGACACTGTGTTTTTGCTTATTTTATGAAAGTCAAAATTTGGCCAAGATGAGTAAGAAAGTGTAGCTATTAATTTTATTAAATGATGGTCACAAGGGTTACTTATTTTTTATCTGTTGAGCCTCCAAGAATGTAACCCATGCAAATGATGTTTTACTGTGTGAATACTTCATTAATATGCAATTTATAATTTTTACTGGAGTGTAAGTAAAAGGGTGTATACAAAAATACTAGTTAATTCAAAAAAGTAACAATTCAAAAAATTACTTTTATCAAAGTAATGTACTTATTAAGCTGGTATGATTATACATAGTGAAGCTACCACCATTTGGCTATAAGTAAAGAATGGAGCCTCTTCTCAAAGACATGTATGAGACATGAGCAAATGAAACAAATAAATACACAAAGAAAAATATGAATAATAAAAAACAGTATTAATTAAGAGGGAAATGTGAAGGTGGCATATGCTCCACAGAATGTCAAGTTTGAATGTTTCCAAAGAAGAGAACTATCATTGGAGAAAAATAAGTATCTGTGTCTCCCTAGCACTAGTTTTCTACTATTGTATCATGTAACTAACATTCAATATTTGCTGATTAATAATAAAATGTACTGGTGATAGGGAACACCCTATCGCCCTTTTTTCAACAGAAGAAGTCACAGGTATAAATTTAATTGAAGCCAAGGGGATATTAGAAACTTTTTTTCTTCACAAATAGGATAGAAGAATGGAATAAATTGAAAGAGGCAGTAGTAAGTGCTACAACCATTAGAAATTAAGAAATTATATGATGACTATCAATAGTCAGTTTGGGAACAGAACTACAGATGTTCCTCTTAACATAATGATAAACAGATCACCTATCACAAAGCTCACAGAGAGAAAATTCTTAGGAATCCACCTTGATAATAGACTCAAATTTCAAACACATGTGCAACAAATTTCCAAGGAAATCTCCAAGACCGTAAGCATACTACTGAAGATACGGTACTATGTTCCACAACCAGCCCTCCTGGGCCTATATCACTCACTCATTTATCCCTATCTCACCCATGGAATTTGTCATGGGGCTCAACAACAATAAATCATCTCAGACCATTAATTACCCAACAAAAGGCTGCAGCCAGAATGATAACAAATTCCCACTCCAAGCAGCTACTCCACCAATATTCAAAACTCTAAACTTACTCACCATACAAAACATCCATACTTATTGTTGTGCTTACTACATACATAGAACACTAAACTCGGATACAAACCCTCCCCTCAAACTTTTCCTTACCAACCTCAACAGAACACATGACCATCACACAAGGCACAGATCACTCTTTGATATTCCCCATGTCCAACTCACACTATGTAAAAACTCAATGCACATAAAAGGCCCAAAAATTTGGAATTCGTTATCTGTGAATATAAAAGAAACACTGTTTATCAATTCAAGACTCTTCTTGAAAACCACTTACTCACCCACAACTAAATAAATACTGATTAACTGTATCTCATAAATGTATAACCTGTGACCCTATCAAACTATGTTTTTTTTTTAATTACATTACCTAATAGAATACTTCATTCTCTTGAATGCACAGTAACTCATCTAATGACCACATGACCTGTTTCTGCACTACAAATCATTGATTTTATTCGCTATGATCGGATAATATTATACACTGTTATGCTACAGATTTGTACAACTCTAATGCTTCTCTTAAATGCACAGTAACTCATCTAATGACCATATGACCTGTTACCGCACTACAAATCACTGATTTTATTCGATTTGATCAGATCATATTATACATTGTTAAGCTACAAATTAGTGCAACTTTAATGCTTCTTATTTGAAATACTCATTTGTACTTCATGTTGTAATTTGTTTATTGTAATTTTTACCACTGAATACAGTGGACCCCCGGCTTACGATATTATTTCATTCCAGAAGTATGTTCAAGTGCCATTACTGAATGAATTTGTTCCCATAAGGAATATTGTGAATTAGATTAGTCCATTTCAGACCCCCAAACATACACGTACAAACGCACTTACATAAATACACTTACATAATTGGTCGCATTGGGAGCTGATCGTAAAGCGGGGGTCCACTGTATATCACTGCCCGGTGGCCTGGTGGCTAAAGCTCCCGCTTCACACACAGAGGGCCCGGGTTTGATTCCCGGCGGGTGGAAACATTTCGACATTTCCTTACACCTGTTGTCCTGTTCACCTAGCAGCAAATAGGTACCTGGGTGTTAGTCGACTGGTGTGGGTCGCATCTTGGGGAACAAGATTGAGGACCCCAATGGAAATAAGTTAGACAGTCCTCGATGACGCACTGACTTTCTTGGGTTATCCTGGGTGGCTAACCCTCCAGGGTTAAAAATCCGAATGAAATCTTATCTTATCTTCTCTTAATCTTAAGTTAATTTTAAGCCTGCCCATAATGCTCTGCATACAAGGGGCTTTTGGCATGTACACCCAATCACTGTACAGTGGACCCCCGGTTTACGATATTATTTCATTCCAGAAGTATGTTCAGGTGCCAGTACTGGCCGAATTTGTTCCCATAAGGAATATTGTGAATTAGATTAGTCCATTTCAGACCCCCAAACATACACATACAAACGCACTTACATAAATACACTTACATAATTGGTCGCTTTGGGAGTTGATCGTAAACCGGGGGTCCACTGTATTTCTTTGTACAACTATGTATCATGTTCAAATAAAAATAAATAAATAAATAAATAAATAAATAAAGATGGGACACCAGAAGCATATAGCTTTGCTGCTGTTGCTGAAAATAAATATTTACCGTAATGTACATCTCACGAGACATTTTATGGAAAAATCTTGAAAGAAAAAATTAATAACAGTACAGACATATACTCTACCTGAAATCTTAAAGAGTATTCATAGACAAACTATATAGAATATTCATACCAAGAGATACTACTAGTACATCTTTAACATACATTTAATGTTACTATTGAAAAGCATTCTAACATTTTACACTACAAATTTCAGGGTCACACTAATAAAGTAGTTTCATCCATTTAATATTTGGCTTATTCTGTCCCACTACTAATTTTGGTTGCACAAAAAGTATTTGCCATACCTCCTCCAGTTTTACAGGTCCTGCCACAAGATATAGCTGCTCGAACATAATGACCCATGGTTCCGAGCGTAAACGTGAAACTGGTATCTGAAGTTTTATTTTCCCAACAAATCCAGTGCGGACCTCGACTGGCATGTCCAGGTGCCGCAAAGCATCCTTTCGTAGAGGTACATTTTCCAGTTCAACTTCTCCTGTGTGATTAATGTATTAATATTATACTGATAACTGCAAATCTAGATCCTCAAAATAACAATATTTATAGTTAAGTAAAGTCCTTTATACCTGTTCTAACTAAATTAAAACCCATGCAAAATGTACTATAAAGGAAGTGGGGAAAAATTTCCTTGTGTCTAATTGATGGTTCATATCTGTTTACATTATAGTGTAATGACAGCCCGATTAGACAGGCTGCAGCATGTAGACCCACATAGGCATTATAACCAGAGCAATCAGCTATATTTTCTTTCAATACTAATGTCATACCTGTGATCAATTTTAATGGTTCTTCTAACCTCTGCAGCCCAGCCTAAGGTCAAGCCTCCCTGCCGACTGCCAGGTCAACTAGGTTATTGGTGCTAACAACCCAAAAGTTTACAAAGCAATCACAAACCAGCTGATCAGTCACTTGCAGGAGATAACTGCATAGTTTTCCCTACAAAACTTCTGCAATACTTTCATTAAAGTAATGTTCAATACTTCTTTCATGCTACTTAGAACAAATGTTAGACAAATATTTTAGGTGCACAATACCTTTAACCCCTTCAGGGTCCAAGGCCCAAATCTGAAGTGGTGCCCCAGTATCCAAGAATTTTCAAAAAAAAAAAATTGTTATTTTTTCTTATGAAATGGTAAAGATTCTTTTTGTGAAGGTAATAAAACAAAAAGTACGAAATTTGATGGACTATTGACGAAATTATGCTCTCGTGAATTTTGATGTGTCAGCGATATTTACGAATCGGCGATTTTGCCGACTTTGACTCCCATTTTAGGCCAATTACATTATTCCAGTCAACCAAATTCTTAGCTATTTCACTAGTATTACTTCTATTCTATCGATTGAGCACAAGAAATCACCAAGTCAACTGTTTCAACTACAAAATAAAGTGATCGGAAATTGTTAATTTTGCCAATTTAACACAAAGTTCAAAATATTCCAATTTCAAAATAGGGTCCAGAATAAACAATGTAGGTATTCCTGGAACTAAACTAACATTTTTTCTGTTCATTAGTTACATTTTGAGACTTTACAAATAAATTCCATTTTGATTTTTTATTCACATAATGAATTTTTATTCACACCAAAAAATAGAAGATTTACTGTTATGCAATACTGTAATAATTGTATAAATATCATCATCATATTTGTGAATGTATATTAGACCCACCAGCTGGCGTGTATTAGACGTGCGAGGTCGTTTGTTTACTCTTGAATATTGGTAAAAATTTAACATTTACGCTACTTTGAGCTCAGTTTCAAGCAATTTCCAGTGCTAAAACCAATCAAAATCATCTCTATTTCTGTAATATGTCTTCCATTCTATCAAATGAGACCAAGAAATCGCAAATACAACTATAAAAAACATAAGAAAAAACACTGCTAAGTCGCTGTTTTAATTGAAAAATCATGATTTCAGTTTTTTTTCTCTCATTATACACAGTGTGCTGCAGGATTTGTTTTATGTGGTGCACACATACCACATAGATGTATTCTCTCATATCTAGGCCCAAATGTACCACTCACAGTTTATCAGAGTGAGCTGAGCTCATGACGTAGATCTACGGTTTGGACCCTGAACGTAAAGCCGTAGATCTACGGGACGGACCCTGAAAGGGTTAAAATGTTAGCACATTTGAAATGCCCAAGATATTCAGTTTCCCATGGGAACAAACATTAAAATATAAATAAGGTAATTATTGTATAGAAAGCTATAAAAGCTCAAATATATAAGTATATACAAGATACATATATCATACACGTTAGTGTTTAGCTTGATTCCAGGTATCTATTTACAAAAAATGCTCAATTTTTTATACATATCTAGAGCATAAGTCAACCCTAGTGTTCCAGGGTCAGTATGACAACTTTTGCAAATTAATATACTAGCTACTCTGAATACATTATTAAGTTCAGAATAAGCTAGCAAAGAAAAGTAAATGTACTAGCCGATGTGCTAATAAAATATGAGGACAGTAGCACTACAAGATTAATTTTGGTAAAACAATCATGCCCAGCTTTATGTCATTTTGGCCCATGTCAAATTCACCTTTACATCACTTTTCTAGAGTAAATTTCAGTTCAGTGAACATCATTATGTCCAACTTTACATCAGTCAGCAACGTCACCTATGTCATAATTTTTTGTGTTCATTATTCTTTAAAAATATGAGTAAAATGTAATTTTAGTGTTCTTTAATGGGTTAAGGTTTAGCAACAGTTATATTCTTTCGTGAGTTATTTATGCTAGTTTTATTGTGTTTTTCGTCATTTTAAGGCATTTTTAAGGCATTATACTCAGTTTACATAAAAAAACGGATTACGTCACGGCTCTTGGAACCAATTAATGACATAGGTTGGTATGACTGTATATTTAATGTGTAATAAAAATAACAAGAAATACTGCTCAGAAATACTACTAATGAATATTTCAAGACCCTACTTTTTACCTGAAAGTCTGGTCTTAAACCTTAAACTGTAGCTCAATTTCTAGCACACTCAGCTCACACACCAAGGTTCAGGGGTCAATCCCCGGTATGGGTGGAAACACTAGGACATGCTTCCTTAAGACACCTGCTGTCCTTGTTCACGTAGCAGCAAAATAAGTACCTGGGAGTTAGCTGACTAATGCATGTTGCATCCTGGGGACAAAACTAACCTAATTTGCCCAAAATGCTTTGCATAACAAGGGGCTTTCTGCACAGTTGTATGTCATTGATGTCAGCTAGGCGTGTATACAATGTACATGTACTTATAGAAATAAATATTACCCTATTATCATTATTATTATTAGATATATTCGATAATAGATATGGTGTCCCGTAGCTCAATCGCTAGTGCACTCAGCTCACACACTGAGGTCCGGAGTTCAAATCTCCAGTACGGCTGGATAACATTAGGACATGTTTCCATAAGACACCTGCTGTCCTTGTTCACCCATCAGTATAAAATGGGTACCTGGGTGTTAGTCAACTAGTGTGGGTTGCATCCTGGGACAAACCTGACCTAATTTGCCTGAAATGATCTTCATAACAAGCGGCTTTCTATATAATAGTATGTCACTGATGTCAGCTAGGCCTGTATACCTTGTACATGTACTAGTAGAAATAATAATTATTATTATTATTATTATTATTATTATTACCAACACTTTTATATGGGTGTGAAGCTTGGGTTGTAAATGCTGCAGCGAGGAGGCGGTTGGAGGCAGTGGAGATGTCCTGTCTAAGGGCAATGTGTGGTGTAAATATTATGCAGAAAATTCGGAGTGTGGAAATTAGGAGAGGGTGTGGAGTTTATAAAAGTACAGTGGACCCCCGGTTAACGACATTTTTTTACTCCAGAAGTATGTTCAGGTGCCAGTACTGACCGAATCTGTTCCCATAAGGAATATTGTGAAGTAGATTAGTTCATTTCAGACCCCCAAACATACACGTACAAACGCACTTACATAAATACACTTACATAATTGGTCGCATTCGGAGGTGATCGTTATGCGGGGGTCCACTGTATTAGTCAGTGGGCTGAAGAGGGTTTGTTGAGGTGGTTTGGTCATTTAGAGAGAATGAATCAAAGTAGAATGACATGGAGAGCGTATAAATCTGTAGGGGAAGGAAGGCGGGGTAGGGGTCGTCCTCGAAAAGGTTGGAGGGAGGGGGTAAAGGAGGTGTTGTGGGCAAGGGGTTTGGACTTCCAGCAAGCGTGCACGAGCGTGTTAGATAGGAGTGAATGGAGACGAATGGTATTTGGGACCTGACGAGCTGTTGGAGGGTGAGCAGGGTAATATTTAGTGAAGGGGTTTAGGGAAACCGGTTATTTTATATAACCAGACTTGAGTAATGGAAATAGGAAGTACAATGCCTGCACTCTAAAGGAGGGGCTTGGGATATTGGCAGTTTGGAGGGATATATTGTGTATTTTTATATGTATATACTTCTAAACTGTTATATTCTGGGCACCTCTGCAAAAACAGTGATTATGTGTGAGTGAGGTGAAAGTGTTGAACGAGATGAAAGTATTTTCTTTTTGGGGATTTTCTTTCTTTTTGGGTCACCCTGCCTCGGTGGGAGACGGCCGACTTGTTGAAAAAAAAATTATTATTATTATTATTATTATACAGTACAGCACCTATATTACAGTATTTTTAACACATCAGCTATTTCCCACCAAGGCAGGGTGACTCAAGAAAGAAAATAAAAATATACATGGCTAATATTTTCAGTACCTTTCAATAAACCAATTGATAACTGGTCTGTGTGTAAATTCTCCAAATATTTCCCCAAGTAGTTGTTGAGGACCCATGTTGCCAAACCCTCAAGCATACTGCCTGCCTGGATCTTTATTACTTCTTCAGCCTCAATGACCTGGAAAAAATACAATACTCTTGTAATCAACCATTAACTAAAAAGCACAGAAATACGTATCCCACTCCCTCTTTCTGGTTTTGTATTTTGTAATGCACAAGCAGTTTCATGAGAAGTGAGGGTTACAAAATAACAACAAATGCCAAGTAAGTAAATTTATTCAGGTATAAGCATACATAAATACGGTTACATAAATAATTATACATAGCAGCATGTGTAGATTACCTGGGATAACCCCAAAAAAGTCAAAGTGACTTATTTTTATTGGAGGTCCTTTTAATTAAGAAAACAAGCACTTTTAAATGCTGGACACAACATGAAAAAGTAATGTCAGCCAATGTATAAATGGTTGATTTTCCAATCTTTAAGCCAACTAGCAAGCTAACCCTGTCACTTGTGAATCTGGGGAAGCACCAAACCCAGGGATCGTATAGCACCTGGGGAATGGGAGGCATTCTGGTTATTCCAATGAAGGGGGTAAGTCCAGTTCCTTGGATCAAAAGCCCCTCACTGGCATTAAAGCACTTCCCTTAAATCTGCATAATATACTACCTATGTATACCTACAACATGTGTGTGCCCACCACACCTCTCCACCCACAGTAACTTTATTTAGATACAGGTACACGTAAGTACAGTCATCATAAATAGTGTAAATTACCTAGGATAACCCAAAACAGTGAGACCCACTGCTCTCTACCCACAGCAACTTATTAACACACTAATTCACTACCTAACACAGTAATTCACTACCTAACACAGTAATTCACTACCTAACACAGTAATTCACTACTTAACACAGTAATTCACTACCTAACACAGTAATTCACTACTTAACACAGTAACTTACTAACACACTACCTAACAGTAACAATAGCACCCACAGCTATTTCCACGGTAAGGTAGAAAACCACCTCAAACACACATACCTCAACAGTTAAATAAATCACTCCAACAACAGAAAAACAGAGCAGATTTCATCATTAACCTCATTATCCACAAAATAATGATATAAACATTATTGCATAATACAAGCCATTGTTGCAGTACCGAATTCAACAGTTATTACAAGGGAAACTCCACTTCAAATATCGCCTCCTCCTCACCTATGGGTTCAGCAACTGATCATTACTAAGTTGGAGATGAATGACATTGTATGTCTCCTCCTCAAGGGTGAATCATTGATGATAATGTTGCTGTTGCTGGCCAGACAAAATAGTGTCGAGTCTGGCAGCCACGTTCACTACCTCCCATTCTCTCACAACTCATTCATTCTTTTTTAATATTATATACCTTCATTTTTATAGTCATACGTTGTATAAACACATATACATACATGCATTCACACGCCGTTCCTCTATTAATCTGGTCTTTGGAAAACCAAAAATAAATAAGAAAGCAGAATTATTTCACGTATTTACTTTTTTGTTTTAAGAAATATGATTCATGAGTTTAGATACGTAATTGTGAATTCTAGCAATTATATCAAGTTTTACTTAGGCCTAATAAATAATTTAAAACTTCACCATGGTATTATATGGTAAGTTGTATAGAAATTAACCTACGATAACCGAATCAAGTCTTAGGATGTGTATAAGATAAGATTTGTTCGGATTTTTAACCCTGGAGGATCAGCCACCTATGATAACCCAAGAAAGTCAGTGCTTCACCGAGGATTGTATTGCCATTTTGATCCTTCAAGACAAATATTTATTTCAGCATGATACAATGTTTGTACAGATATAAGTGACATTTGGTTGTGCATGTAGAAAGCCTATAGTTATGCAGGGCATTTCGGGGAAGCTTAATTAAACGCATAACTTAAAGAATACAATGTATGCAAAACTATTGTTATTCTCTATAAAATGTATTTTTTGTTAATATTTCCCATGAGAAATAATGTAAATCCAATTAAACCATTCCAGACACCCAAAAATATTAACAAAAAATACATTTTATAGAGAATAACAATAGTTTTGCATACAGAAAAGGGACTACTAAATTCGAGGGTCCACTGTATTTGCTTATATTGTCTCCCAGGATGCGACTCACACCCGTCGACTAACACTCAGGTACTTACTTACTGCTAGGTGAACAGGGACAGTTGTAAGGCAACATGCCCAATAAGTCTACTAGTTCCGGGGAATAACAGCAGAGCAGTTTATTTAGTTACAGGTTCACATAAGTACAATAATCACACATAATAACATGTGTGTAAATTCTCTAGGATAACCAAAAAAAAACCTGTCTTCTAGTATCTTTCGTCCATGTTACCTAACAGTAAATAGATACCCATGAGTTAGTCGACTGTTATGGGTTGCATTTTATAATAATAATTATCTGTATTCCTACAAGTACATGTGTACAGATCATAGCTGACAGCACTGACATACTATATAGAAAGCCCCTTGTTATGCAGAGCATTTCGGGCAAATTAGGTTCATTTTGTCCTAAGATGCGACTCACACCCAGTCCACTAACACCTAGGTACCTATTTACTGCTAGGTGAACATGGACAGCAGGTGTCTTAATGAAACACGTCCTAATGTTTTCATCCGTACCTGGGATCGACCCCCGAACCTCAGTGTGTGAGGTGAGTGTGCTAACACTCGAACTACGTAGTGGAGGCAGGAACCATACACAGTTTTAAGACGAGGTTTGATAAAGCTCATGGAGCGGGGAGAGAGAGGACCCAGTAGCAACCGGTGAAGAGGCGGGGCCAGGAGCTAAGACTCGACCCCTGCAACCACAAATAGGTGAGTACAGCTTGGAACATCTTGGAGAAAGACTAAAAAAAAGACCCTTAATACAAGTGGGTCACATTATTTTTATTTTACTTGGTTATCATGGGTTAAATTTACACAATGTAAAAAAAAAATGTGGTCATAACATATGTGTGCCCTCAAGACCATTGTAAAAAAAAAAATTATATGTTAAGTATGCATCAGCTAAATAAAAACTTATTGAGCTGTGGCTCGTACGTTGGATTGAGTGCAGCCAGCAGTAACAGCCTGGTTGATCAGGCCCTGATCCACCATGAGGCCTGGTCACAGACCGGGCCGCGGGGGCGTTGACCCCCGGAACTCTCTCCAGGTAGTCCTCCGGAATTTCTGATCCCAATAAAGTCTTCGATCCCACTCACACAGTATCATGCTGTAATCCAAATAAAGTCTTCCTCGATCGTCATTCATACTGTATCATACCATAATCCTAGAAAGAGCCACATATAGTAAACTCAGCTATAATAATCAGCAGATTTAGCTGATACTGCCGACTGATATAAGGTCTGACTTCTCTGACATTTTTGGGTTATCCCAGGTTCTCTACACATATACTGCTATGTATGATAATGTATGTAACTGTAAGTAAGTAAGTTTATTCAGGTATACGCAAATACAGTTACATAGAATTATCATACATAGCAGCACATGTGTAGAGAACGTAGGATAACCCAAAAAAGTCAGACAGAGTGACTTATTTGCATTGGGGTCCTTGAATAAACTTACTTGCCTCATATTTCTAGAGAGAGATTTAAGTAACTTGCTGTGTACACGAGCTACACTGTAGTGAGCCGAGTGCTCGATGTGTATTATAATAATAATATCTTTATTTTACTACAAGTACATGTACAAGGTATACAGTCCTAGCTGATAACAATGACATACTACTATATAGAAAATCCCTTGTTATGCTCCGCATTTCGGGCAAATTAGGTCAGTGTCCCAGGATGCGACCCACACCAGTCGACCAGGTACCCATTTTACTGATGGGGAACATAGACAACAGGTGGAAAGAAACACGTTCAATGTTTCTACTCATGTTTCTACTCTGTCTGGGAATCGAACCCAGGCCCTCGCCTTGTGTGAAGCGAGAGCGTTAACCACCAGGCCACCAGAGCCCCTACATTCTAACCAGAGTAAAACTTTACTTCACTAGTAATTCAGAACGTAGATTTGAGATGAAATGAAACTAATTAAAGTTCCCCCGTTGGGATACCTAATTAATACCGTATACCTGGAGGGTGTTTCGGGGGTCAACGCCCCCGTGGCCCGGTCCATGACCAGACCTAGCTGTGGATCAGGGCTTGATCAACCAGGCTGTTACTTCTGGCACACGCAAACCGACGTACGAACCACAGCCCGATTGGTCGGGAATTGACTTTAGGTGTTAGTATGTTGAGTGCCAGTATGTGCAGTATGTCGATTAAATTTGTAATCCTTGTGTTTCAGGGACTACTGGAGATAGCTACCAAGGCGACGACATATAGTAATCCATAAAATTTGTTTTAAATTCTTTAATTAATTGGTAAGGTTTGTCAGGAAACAAGACAAGTGTTTCCTGACGCGGGCCTTTGGAGCTTTGGTCATCTGACCGAGGCCTTCCACTGGCTTACCGGTCCACCCCTTTAAAAATAATGGTCATTTATAACCAATTGATAGTTTATAATTAATAACAGTAATAAAATGTTGTCGATAATTCGATCTTGCATTCTTCTGTGTTGAAGAGTAGCGACGGTCCCAGGGCCGTATGAACCATACTGCCAGAAACATATATTTTCCTCTCATGTCCGCTGCTCGTATCAATCGGGAGTATGTGTCTCGTTGGAAATAAATGGTATCAAATACCGACACATTGGAAATATAAACACATATGCAGTATAATGTGATCCTTTATTGACAACGTTTCACCCACACAGTGGGCTTTTTCAAGTCACACAGATCTACCTGGGGTGGAAGGTACGGGAGTATTTATAGTCATGTTCAGAATGTTGAGGTCAGGTGGAGAATGCTGCATCTGATGATCTACCGGGTGGAGTTATAGAGTCTTGGGTAGCTTGGCAGGGGTATTGGACAAGTTGTGAGTAGACCTTCTGCAGTGTTCTATGTTCTTATGTGGGATAGCGATGAAGAAGTTTCTTGGCGAGTGGTTCAACTATGTTATAGAAGCCGTTGTTCTGGTTGAAATTGTTGGTTATAGAGATAAGCGATGATTCCAAGATTCTTCGGTATTGAGTGTTGTCTTCTGTGGCGATAAGTCTTGAGTTTCTGTAGTTAATTAAATGGTTGTGTGAATTGCGATGTTGTACACAGGCATTCCTTGTATCGTCAGTCCTGCTTGCATATTGGTGTTCTGAAATACGTGTTTGGAGGTCTCTTGATGTTTCGCCCACATGCAATTTGTTGCAGTCATTACAAGGGATTATGTATACCCCTGCAGAGGATGGAGGCTTGTCCTGTTTACTATTGGTGATGTCCTTGATGGTCGTGGTTGTGGAGGTAGATACTTGGAATGATGTATTGGAAAAGATGTTGGAAACATGTTTGGCAATGGAGTTGGTGGGGAGGACTATGTATCTCTTCTCGGCAGTGTCTTCTCTGGGTGTGTTGAAGATGTTTAATGCCCGCCGTCTGCAGTCTCTGATGAAGTGACGAGGATAGTGAAATTTAGAAAATACTTGTTCAATTATAGTGCATTCTTCCTCAAGGAACTCATTGCTGCAGATTCTGAGTGCACGCAGGAAGAAGCCTATAATTACACCACGTTCGGTTTTGGTGTCGTGGTGAGAGTAGAAGTGGAGAAGATCGTTTTGGTTGGTGGGTTTTCGATATACTTTAAAACGAAGTTCGTGGTCAGCTTTGCAGAGCAGAACATCAAGGAAAGGAAGAGTGTTGTCGACTTCTTCTTCAAGTGTGAACTGGATTGAAGGCTCGACCTGGTTGAGCTTGTCTTGGAGAGCTTGAACGTTGAAGCGTTTAGGAGTTATGAGGAGAATGTCGTCAACAAAACAAATTCTGGCCACAAAATAGAGCGAAACACCAACGTCAAAGACCTGGGAGTGATTATGTCGGAGGATCTCACTTTCAAGGACCATAACATTGTATCAATCGCATCTGCTAGAAAAATGACAGGATGGATAATGAGAACCTTCAAAACTAGGGAGGCCAAGCCCATGATGACACTCTTCAGGTCACTTGTTCTATCTAGGCTGGAATATTGCTGCACACTAACTGCACCTGCATAACGGAGCTGGCTCCGTTATGTTGACATTCTCCTCATAACTCCTAAACGCTTCAACGTTCAAGCTCTCCAAGACAAGCTCAACCAGGTCGAGCCTTCAATCCAGTTCACACTTGAAGAAGAAGTCGACAACACTCTTCCTTTCCTTGATGTTCTGCTCTGCAAAGCTGACCACGAACTTCGTTTTAAAGTCTATCGAAAACCCACCAACCAAAACGATCTTCTCCACTTCTACTCTCACCACGACACCAAAACCAAACGTGGTGTAATTATAGGCTTCTTCCTGCGTGCACTCAGAATCTGCAGCAATGAGTTCCTTGAGGAAGAATGCACTATAATTGAACAAGTATTTTCTAAACTCCACTATCCTCGTCACTTCATCAGAGACTGCAGACGGCGGGCATTAAACATCTTCAACACACCCAGAGAAGACACTGCCGAGAAGAGATACATAGTCCTCCCCACCAACTCCATTGCCAAACATGTTTCCAACATCTTTTCCAATACATCATTCCAAGTATCTACCTCCACAACCATGACCATCAAGGACATCACCAATAGTAGACAGGACAAGCCTCCATCCTCTGCAGGGGTATACATAATCCCTTGTAATGACTGCAACAAATTGTATGTGGTCGAAACATCAAGAGACCTCCAAACACGTATTTCAGAACACCAATATGCAAGCAGGACTGACGATACAAGGAATGCCTGTGTACAACATCGCAATTCACACAACCATTTAATTAACTACAGAAACTCAAGACTTATCGCCACAGAAGACAACACTCAATACCGAAGAATCTTGGAATCATCGCTTATCTCTATAACCAACAATTTCAACCAGAACAACGGCTTCTATAACATAGCTGAACCACTCGCCAAGAAACTTCTTCATCTGGTGGCTAAAGCTCCCGCTTCACACACGGAGGGCCCGGGTTCGATTCCCGGCGGGTGGAAATTCCGACACGTTTCCTTACACCTATTGTCCTGTTCACCTAGCAGCAAATAGGTACCCGGGTGTTAGTCGACTGGTGTGGGTCGCATCCTGGGGGACAAGATTAAGGACCCCAATGGAAATAAGTTAGACAGTCCTCGATGACGCACTGACTTTCTTGGGTTATCCTGGGTGGCTAACCCTCCGGGGTTAAAAATCCGAACGAAATCTTATCTCTTATCTTAACACTGCAGAAGGTCTACTCACAACTTGTCCAATACCCCTGCCAAGCTACCCAAGACTCTATAACTCCACCCGGTAGATCATCAGATGCAGCATTCTCCACCTGACCTCAACATTCTGAACATGACTATAAATACTCCCGTACCTTCCACCCCAGGTAGATCTGTGTGTGACTTGAAAAAGCCCACTGTGTGGGTGAAACGTTGTCAATAAAGGATCACATTATACTGCATATGTGTTTATATTTCCAATGTGTCTCGTGCTTAGTGGACGGAGGATCCAATTTCCACCACATTCTGAATGAATGATCAGTTCAGGCTTGTTCACTTTTCTGTTTCCGCCCTAATTTTATAAACATTTATTTCTTGATCCCCCGAATGATAAGGATCAATACGCTACAAGAAATGATCGCCCGTAAAATTTCCAACACCAACACCACGGACTAAATAAGACAAAATAAGCTTGAAGAAACATAATATATATAATAAGAGGTTGCAGGTCATAAACGGAACATTAAGTAGATGTAACCTAGAATTTTTTACTGGAACTCTCAGATGGGCCACATTCCACATTCAAGTGAGCTGCATTCGGCCCGCGGGCCGCATGTTAGATGCACTTGAGTCAGAATATAACCCAATAAAATCAAGGAACGTGAATTATTTCCATTGGGGTCCTTAGAAACCTCAGCGATGATCCCCTGACAGGTGACAGGACACCAAAACAACTTCTTGCCCAAAGAAAGGTTCATGTGTAGTACTAGATATCATGGCGGCCCGATGGATTAAAACCTTCTTAAAGTGCACATTAGTACCTGAGGTACTGAAGCTAATTCATGGGAAGCTTTGGGAAAATGTTGGACAAATGGGTGGGTGGGAATTTTTATTAAAAGAAGAATCTGTCTAGTTTGGGCTAGTAGGCCTGCTGTAGTGCTCCTTCATTCTTATATTCTTAAGTGACAGGAAGTGCACAACGTATGGGATTTGCCAAGAAGTTCCGAATAAAGTGGAACCAGGTAAAGCTGTAAAGTAACCAACCACTTATAAACGGAAAGAAACATCACCGTCAAGAACAATTACTTGAAGTAATTGTAAAATACGAAATACAGTACTTCCGCCAAGTGCAAGATCAACCAGGCTGTGATAGATATATGGGTCTGCGGGCCGCCGACAGTAGCAGCTTAGTTGATCATCTCATGTCACTGTCCAGTTTTAAATGTTGAAAGCAAGATTTGTAGTTCATATGCAATTATTATTATTATTATTATTATTATTATTATTATTATTATTATTATATTGAGTGTGTTAAGTTTGTGCGGGTTATTCAGCGATGCATGGTAATAGGATACTGACATTAAGACAGAGAAGCTTGAGAGGTGAGACAAGGTTGAGGCAAGTCATGGTGCAGTAATTCAGTTTCAGTTAATAAGTCATAGAGTGAAAATGCACTTGAAGGTGTAACTCCCAGAGAAAAGGAAAGGCAACTGTAAGATTGTTAGGTCACTGAAGAAAATTTGAAAAATGAAACTGACGTGCTCTATGGTAAATGTAACAATCTGTATCCTCAGTGGTTATGGGCGCTTCTCCATGAGATGACCATGCATTAATTTGGTGTGTTCAATACGTAGTCATGAAAGTACCATTTATTTCAACCGACGAAAATGAAAAGAAGATCGACAGCTTAAATGCAATTTGATTACAAACAGTTAAGTATTCATTAACCTACACCAACGACACAGCCATCTCACTGTGATTCCACATCAAAAATTAATAATCGGACAGGGCAGCCCTCTTTTGGAGATTGGAAGGTCCTTAGCTGCAGAACGTGCAGAGTAGTTTGGAAATTCATTTCATTTAACACAAGAATGTCCAGACACTCAAGAAAAGAGAGCTTATATGTGTCTGTTAGAAATGTGTCACATCCAATATTGAATGCGAAGGATGTGAACGATCAGAAGTCTGTATAGTTTTTAACACACTTTGGTAGTCCTAGACTTCATTAATTGTCACTGAACTTCCCACAACACTTCCTCCAGGGATTTGGTTGCACTCAGCTCACACACACTGAGGTCCGGGGTTCAATTCCCAGATACGGCAGGAAGCGTTAGGACGTGTTTCCTCAAGGCACCTACTGTCCATGTTCACTCATCAGTAAAATGGGTACCTGAGTATTAGTCGACTGGTGTGGGTCGCATCCTGGGACAAAACTGACCTAATTTGCCCGAAATGCTCTGCATAACAAGCGGCTTTCTATATAGTAGTATGCAATTTATGTCAACTAGGTCTGTATACCTTGTACATGTACTTGTAGATATAAAGATGTTATATTATTATAGTATGACGGTGGCACTGTCATACGTTATGCTAGTACAAACGCTGGGCTGGTGGTCACTTAGTTGCAGTTAGCAGCTGACAAGACTTCTCATCGTGCCCTGACATACAACCTCAAATTTTAGGTGTCCAAAACACATTCCCTTAATTTCACAAGACATTTGTGGCCATACGGGTTTAGAGCTTTGTCATGAATATAATATTTCTGTCATCTCACACTGCCCACTCATAAGGGCCACTTATCACGAATTGTCAAACTCCATAAGTCCATGAGTTATGGCATAAAATTTTGTATTTGTCTGCCAGATTAAGACAGCAAACCTTTCTATAATTTTCAGTCTGATTTGTCATACTAGATTCCCATTTAAATGCCGTTTTGTTGTCGATCTTTAAAGCTAGATCAGTTTATTTCTCGTGTAACTCAGAAATATAAGTAACTATGGCCAGAGTGCTCGAAGACCTATTGTGACCCCTGTAATCCTCTTTTTTTTTCTTTACCACCCACAGGACGAGCATGGGGTGAACAATATTATCATTACACTCACAGGGAAGCATAAACTAGTGAGAGTCATACAGCCCTGGGGAATGAGAAGCAATCAGGATTGATCCGAGGAGAGTGGTTCCAATTCCTTTGATTAAGAGCCCTTTACCAGTGTCAAGATTGGGATGCACAATAAACTAGTCGCTCAGAATATTGCTTGGTGATGCGTAAGCAAGTCTTAACTCTCATCAGCAGACTGTCAGCTTCCATTTCCATTGGGGTGGCCCAGTGGCCTGGTGGCTAAAGCTCCCGCTTCACACACGGAGGGCCCGGGTTCGATTCCCGGCGGGTGGAAACATTTCGACACGTTTCCTTACACCTGTTGTCCTGTTCACCTAGCAGCAAATAGGTAGCTGGGTGTTAGTCGACTGGTGTGGGTCGCATCCTGGGGGACAAGATTAAGGACCCCAATGGAAATAAGTTAGTCCTCGATGACGCACTGACTTTCTTGGGTTATCCTGGGTGGCTAACCCTCCGGGGTTAAAAATCCGAACGAAATCTTTGATTGTCAGCAAAATGTTAACTTTGAATCACGTCGCACTTCCTTGCAGTATCAATATTCTGACTTGGAATTTGGATCAAGACATTTATGTACGAGTATAGTTCAGAACATTAATTAAAGGAGACGTTTCGCTGCGAGTGGCTTTTTCAGTCCTAATACAGAGTAACCTAAAATAGGGTATTAAAGCCAAGAAATCCACATGTGGTGAAAAGTTTCTTTTAATGTTCTGAACTGTACATATAAGTGTCTTTATCCACTGCTTGTCGGTCTCAGCATACAATTTTCAACTTTGATTGCTGAACTGGGCCGTCCTGTTTGTATCCAAGGTTTGAGGAGATCGACACTGCTTTTCGTAACGAGAAGCTGAAAAGTGCCAACACTGACAGCATCATTTTTCCTTCAAACACATTGTTCTATCCGTACTGTGCTCGATTTTGAGAATAACGATAAAGAGGAATTACTCACTGGAGTTGCACCTTCACATCGTGTCAGATGAATATTTGTTGAGTCCACACCATTGTCTTGAGTGCCGCCAAAACCAACAGCATTTCTAAGCAAGAAAGCCAAGAAATAAAAATTCTGCCTTCTGGGCAACAACAGTAAATGCACAGTTGGAAAAAGGGGAAGCCCGTCGTCATTCGAAAAGGAAAACTACTTTATTCGGATTATTAACCAAAAAAGGTAGCAACTCAGGATAACTCAGTGAAGCCAGTCATTATGGTTTGTTTCCACCGGGGTCCAATTTTTTTTAAGCCCTTCAACAGAACGTGACACACAACAATCGACTACTTTCAAGGTATCTGTACACTGTAACGAGGCAGGAGATATTAGGAGACTTGCCCATAGGAGACAAGAATCACAGGAAGAACTAAAAGCCATAGAGGAAATTGAAAAAAAAAATACTTCTTCTCTTATGCCAAATCTAAGGGAAAAACATCATCCAGTATTGGGCCCCTGCTTAGACAGGACGGGACATACACAGATGATATCCAAGGATAGCACAGATGATAGCCCAGTGTTCAGCGAGCCACTACCCACTTTAAGGGTCGACAATTCTAACTCCACAAGACTCTGAAGAGGCAACTAATGACATGCCCATGCACTCTGTCCCAGGCCCAGACTCATGGAACTCCGTGTTCATCAAGAATTGCAAGAAGCCCCTATCGCGTGCCTTCAGCATTTTATGGAGAGGGAGCATGGACACAGGGGTCATCCCACACGCACTAAAAGCAACAGACATAGCCCCACCCCACAAAGGTGGCAGTAAAGCAATTGCAAAGAACTACAGACCGATAGCACTAATATCCCATATAAAAATCTTTGAGAGGGTTCTAAGAAGCAAGATAGCCAGCCACCTAGATACCCATCAGTTACACAACCCAGGGCAACACAGATTTAGAGCAGGTCGCTCCTGCCTGTCCCAGCTACTGGACCACTATGACAAGGTCCTGGATGCTGTAGAGGATAAACAAAATACAGATGTAGTATACACAGACTTTGCAAAAGCTTTCGACAAGTGTGACCATGGTGTAATAGCACACAAAATGCGGGATAAAGGAATAACGGGAAAAGTTGGTAGATGGATCTACAACTTCCTGACAAATAGAACACAAAGAGTAATAGTAAACAGGGTAAAGTCCCAGGCAGCCATGGTAAAAAGCTCTGTTCCACAAGGCACAGTACTCGCTCCCATTCTATTCCTCCTCCTCCTTTCTGACATAGAGATGTAAGCCATAGCTCCGTGTCTCCTTTTGCGGATGACACCTGGATCACCATGGCAGTGACGTCCATCGAAGACACCGCGAGACTCCAAGCGGACATCAACCAAATCTTCGAATGGGCCACTCAAAACAATATGAAGCTCAACGAGGAGAAAATTTCAACTACTCAGATATGGAAAACTTGAAGAAATTAAAAATGTGTCAGGGTATACCACAAATTCTAACCATACAATAGAGCGGAAAAGTAATGTGAAGGACCTGGGAGTGATAATGTCAGAGGATCTCACCTTCAAAGATCACAACAATGTATCTACCTCATCCGCTAGGAAAATGATAGGATGGATAATGAGAACCTTCAAAACTAGGGACGCCAAGCCCATGATGATTCTCTTCAAATCGCTTGTGCTCTCTAGGCTGGAATACTGCTGTACACTAACGGCCCCCTTCAAGGCTGGCGACATTGCAGACCTGGAGAGTGTACAAAAAACTTTCACGGCACACATAAGTGCGATAAGGCACCTAAACTACTGGGAACAGTTGAAGGTCCTTGATCTGTATTCCCTCGAATGCAGGCGAGAGAGATATATGATAATATACACTTGAAAGTTCCTGGAGGGATTGGTACCAGACCTGCATACAAAAATCACTCCATATGAAAACAAGACTCGGCAGGAGATGCAACATTACCCCGATGAAAAGCAGGGGCGCCATGAGAGACAACACAATAAGTGTCCGGGACCCAAGACTGTTCAATTGCCTCCCAGCATACATAAGGGGATTACCAATAGACCCCTGGCTGTCTTCAAGAAGGCACTGGACGGACACCTAAAGTCAGTATCTGACCAACCGGGCTGTGGTTCGTACGTCAGCTTGCGTGCGGCCAGCAGTAACAGCCTGGTTGATCAGACCCTGATACACCATGAGGCCTGGTCTCAGACCGGGCCGCGGGGGCATTGACCCCCGAAACCCTCTCCAGGTAAACGCACCGTCTCGTGTGAGGGTTAGACCCCACTGCCCCTTGTAGTTGCGGCTTTAAGTGCACATTAACAGAATCTATTTTAGGCTAACCCAGTAAATCAGCTCATAGACAGACTTTAATATTCTGACATCACATTGAGTAACAGGGTCGAAAAATGCTGCCCAGTCTTCACTTCATATTTCAATTATATCTCAAAGTATGTTTCTTCAATCTAACTTACATAGATATTGCTGCCATCATATTTATACAGACATAACATGTTAGTGTAGCTGCCAGGTTCATAGAAACACCACCATGATAGTGTTGCAGCCACCATATTAATATAGATACCATCATGATAATGGTGTAGGCACCATATCGACACAAACAACGCCATGATATTGTAGCTAGCCAGTAGCCCGACACGGTGGCAGGTGATATAACGATATATGGGCATTAAAGCCATCAACCGGACAAAGTCATTTGGGACACATTATTATAATAAAAAAGAAGCGCTAAGCCACAAGGGCTATACAGCGCTGCGTTTTTAGTACAGTAGTTCCTGATACAGTTAAAATTTCAAGAAAATTGTGTATACACAACGAGAAGTATACTTCTTTGTGTAAAAGCATATCCTACTTCACCCTCTTGGGGGGGGGACCTTGAGTCTGGCACAGAGCTCTTAATCCAAGGAGTTGGAGCTACCCTCCCCTTCGGATCAATCCCGATTACCTCATTCTCCAGTCGCTATGACCCTTACGGTTTTAATGCGTCCTCGTGAACTTGATAAAAGTACACACCTTATTGTAAACACAATAATATACTACAGCCAAGCTGGGGATATTGCCAGGAGCGAGACAACATCATGCACTTCATTAATATCCGCACTTAGCAGAGAAAACTCATCACGTTCGGTCCGTTCTGGACCACTGACAATTTCAGTTGCGGCTTCACAAATGGTCCGGTTGGACCGAATTTTATTTGTGAATTGTTGCAGCCACGGTACTGCAACTTTTATTATCCACCGTCAAATATTACTATTATAAATAAACGCTAAACCCATAAGGGTCCACCGTCATGCAGTTTTTACCCATTTGCTTTTCTAACCATTTTTGCACTTTATTAAGTGTAAGAGAACTGAAAAGTGTAGTAATATTATATAATCACCTCCTGGGAGGTTCCTTGATGCTGGTGAAGGGCTCTCTGCTTAAGGAATTGAAGCAGCCCTCACCTTCCTTGGATCGAACCTGAATGCCTCCCATTCCCCCCCCCCAGGTCCCTTTATGACCCCTACGGGTTTAGTGCTGCCCCATAAATGTAAAAATAATTGTATAGAGTAAGCAGGTTGTCTTGTACAATATTTTTAATAACTTGTCTCTCACACTTATTATAATAAGATTAACTCTTGAGATTTATTTGTCTTTATTGTCAGCTTTGTAATTACAGCTTGAGCAGCACGCCAGTTTTTACATTTTTTTTTATCTAGAATTTATTATTCTTTATTTTACACTTGAAGGTAAACACTGTATATGGCTACATTTATGATAAACTTTATTGACCGGTTTGTACAACACACAATATAATCAATAAAGTACTCCATAAAATGTAATAGATAATATAAAACTCTTGGTGTGATGCCACCCACCAGAAGCACAGGTCAACAGAAGAATATACAAAATATCTACACAACCTTCACTACTTACAGTATGCTACAGTAACTGTAGCTCTATGAAAACATTCTTGGTGTGGCTTATGGAAAGTGTGGCATTAACTAGTATTCTTTACCTTTTTGACTACTTGTTTTGAAGGACAAACTAATGCTATATCTAATGCTACATGAAACTCCATGCTTTTTTTTAATGGCTTAGATACTTACATAATGTTTTTATAATTTTCTCATGTAACAGTCAATCTAAAGTTAGTTCTTATCTATCTATAAGTAAAGCCAAGATATTTATGGGAAAACTTGTTTTTCTCTGTCTAGGAAAGGGTAAATCTAGTAAATCTTGTACACTATACAGTATAATTAAATTACATTTGACAAAAATCCACGGTATTAATTGGTCGTGTCAGTACCATGACATAAATTTAGTGATGTTGACTCCTGCCTGTGTCTGATATGACTGAGCTGTGGATATTGTTTCTCACATATTTTGAGTTTTACCTAAACAAAGTACAGTAAGTCTTCCAAAATTATGCTGTACCTGAAAGACTATTCAGAATCTCAGAATGTTCCTGCGAGTAACATGTACTCAGTGTCAGAGGTTTAACTGAGAAGTGTTCATCAACAAAAGAAATCTGAGAAAGGTTTTTGATTTTAATTAAACCATGTGTAATGTGTCTTGTGTGAACTGCTGGTAAACCTAACTGAGTACTGAAGTCCTTAACTATGAACCATAGTGTTTGTTTACCACCTTCTGTGTCTTAAGTTGTTGAAAGTGTGAACCAGGTCACCAGTGTCATACAAGGTATTCAGGAACACCTGACATATGCTACATTTTCTTATCATATTTGTCTAGTACGATTAATATAGGAGTGTAAAAAGAGCATGACGTAACGCACTTTGCATGGTATTTTTCTGACATTTGTGGCGTACCACTGAGAATGTTGGATATAAGAGTAGTTTTAAACACTGACCCATATACATAATGTAAAATTGAATCTCTATCTGAAAAACTCCGAATTATAATCCTTTGAATAACATTCTTCTGCGTATTATTCTTTTAGCATATGGCGGAGTGATAAATTTTACCCTTACACTGATGACTGGTGAGCATCACAATGTTGAGGTTCTATGTTGGTTTATCTAAAATACATACTGTAAATGTATGTTGAGGTGCCACTTTATACTGCATCCTTTGGCACACCCACAGCAATTCAGCAATACAGTGGTGTCACCAATACAGAGGAGTGCAACACTAGATACTTAGGTAGTTACTTGTACACTGATGTATGGTACGAGATAAAGAGTTTGTTTAACAGTACAGTACATTGCAACTAGAGGTACTGGTGTCTATCAATACACTATAATAGATATAGAGTATAATGGAGGAGAAGATGCACTGATGTAATTATCACAATAATATATCACCAGCTACGATGGTGTTACTATTGTTGGTAGTGGAATGCAACATTAGACACAGTAATTACCCACAGTAGAGTAATGCATTGTTGAAAACACTGGTGACTAATCCAGTATACACCACTATAGATACATTCATGCCACCAGTAGATCATAATGCAGTATCTGAAACTGTACTACAGGTGTTAACAATATAGTTTATGACAGTACGAAGTATATTGGCATTACCAGTGCAGGGTAATATGGCACTACGTATACTGGTGTCATCAGCACTATGTAGCACAACACTAGATGAACTGGGTGTTATCAAGACAGTATACTGTAGCACTAGTTACAACACTGCTACCGGAGCTGAATCGTGTGTACTATTTGGCCCAATTAAAAATTTTTAAATATTCAATATGAACCAAGTTTGACCAATTCTTAAAAATTAACAGTGTGCAGGTTCACCACACTTCAAAAGAAATAAGATCTTTACTTTGTTAAGCAATGGACAATGTGTTCCTGGTCATATAATAGAAACAAGAAGTAAAGTGTTAAATTATTTTTGCTATAAATAGTCAACAATACTATATGAGATTTTAGCTACATGATGATACGCAAACTGAGATGCCAAGGAAGGCACTGAAAACTATACTCAGTAAGAGAATCAACATTGGTTGTGGTAAGCGTCATCAGAACAAATTGTAGATGCCAAACACAACTGTCACTGATATCTCAAAAGATTGCGTGCAGCACTGGCACCAATTATCCTAATTCTACAGGAATTTGTGTAGAACATAAGGGAATATGAGCAGCGGCAGAAAGAGATAGGTAGTCCCGGCTCCAGAATGGTTGCACAAGATGGCGTTGCAGAAACACACATCATCTGTGGGTACAATTGCTGGGGCCTTCTGGCAGGTGTCTTGGTATGTCTTGTCTGCACAGCCACGCTTGGAGTCTCGCTCCCCTACTGTGGAAGATACGTCGAGTTAGTAAGCAACTTAATATGTAACTGACCGGAAAGACTACAGAGCTGAAGAAGCTTTGGGTATGATGAAAGCGAAAACAAAAATAGATGGAATGACCATGTGAAATATTATATTTTAAAAATATATTACTTTTAAAAAATATTATTTAAAAATATATATTATTTTTAAAAAATATATTATTTTGAAAATATTATTTTTTAAAAATATTAAAAAAAACTGTAAAATTATTATTTCTACAAGTAGACCATTTAGATTGTCATAACACTGGTATACATCCTGATTACTTTGTTCTTGATATTTAACATTTAATTACAGATGTTTTACTAGTAGAATTACAGACACTGAAAAACAAGTCAAGTTATAAGTAAACACAGCTGCAGAAGACAATTTGAATTATCATTATACTTCATGTGAACCGCTACACCCATGGATCATTAACGGCAAGTACCAATGGAGGATCGATTCTACGTCATCTCATCACGACACTTAACAGTAATCGCCTACTAGCCATTGGAAAAGTTGCAGTAATTTATGGCTATACACAGTTTGAAAAAATCGAGTTAAATGAAACATTTTGGTGAGGAGAGAGATTCTTGAGGGGGTACCCTAGTGCTGGTGAAGAGCTCTTGATCGAAGGAAATGGAGCTACCTTTCCCTTCCCTGGATCAAACTTTCCATTCTCCAGGCACTGTGTTAGACCCTACGAATTTAGCACTTCCCAAGGAATATAACGATGAATGAAGAGAGAAATGAGACTCACAGATGCTGGCGCCGACAGTGTAGCAGGAGGTGCTGGGGCAGAAGACCCAGCCGATGGCCTCTGTAGATGGGATGTGGCTGTAGCAGAACCATCCCATGACTGTTGGAAGGGAGTAAACATTAATCATCCTATGAGTGATGGAAGGGAGTAAACATAAATCATCCCATGGCTGTTGGGAGTAAACATAAATCATCCCATGGCTGTTGGGAGTAAACATAAATCATCCCATGACTGTTGGGAGTAAACATTAAGCATCCTATGACTGACGGAATGGAGTAAACATAAATCATCCCATGATTGTTGGAAGGGAGTAAACATAAATCATCCCATGATTGTTGGAAGGGAGTAAACATAAATCATCCCATGGCTGTTGGGAGTAAACATAAATCATCCCATGGCTGTTGGGAGTAAACATAAATCATCCCATGACTGCTGGGAGTAAACATTGATCATCCTATGACTGACGGAAGGGAGTAAACATAAATCATCCCATGACTGTTGGAAGGGAGTAAACATAAATCACCCCATGACTATTGGAAGGGAGTAAACATAAATTACCCCATGACTATTGGAAGGGAGTAAACATAAATCATCCCATGACTGCTGGGAGTAAACATAAATCATCCTATGACTGTTGGAAGGGAGTAAACATAAATCATCTCACTGTGTATGAGCCCCATCCTGTGTGATGGAATGTGACAGGGAAACATAGTTAACTTTGTTCCCAATGTGTAACTATCATATAGAACAGGGTAGGAGCACAATGCTGATATATGCATTTTTTGTTTAATAATAAAGAACTTGCTGAGGTCAGCAGTTGGCGATTTGCTGCTGACCGGGAAGAACCTGAGTTATTGTTCTCTCCATTACCATAAGTTTGCTATGTTTACATTTGCCCAGATGGAATACAGACCACGAGTTTGCCTTTAACCACTATGAGGAAGTATGTTTTAACCATATAGGGTATACGCTATGAGGTAGTATGTTGTTGACACTTTATGGCATGTTTAGACATGGAACATCACAGCTCTAAGCCACGGCGGGGAGGGAGTAATTCATGGGCTGAACACAGGTTGTGTTCACCTGTGCTTTTCTTTCATATATAGAAGGAAGTATAAGATACCCAGGACGGAGGGAAAGAGACACGAGAGACAGAGGAAGGACAGAGGGCGGAAGAAGAGAGGCCGAGATTGAGAAAGGAATTTTTTCTCTACATTTAGCAAAATTGGATATATCAGCAATGTACTGGCTGCTGGGGAGGGAGGGAAGGAAGGATCAGAATGAAAAGGGAAAGAGAGGAATGGAGAGTGGAAGAGAAAAATGGCTGACGGATAGAATGAAGTTGGGAATGAAGAATGAAGGGAGTTTAGGTATGACTGGAGGGATGGTAAGGGATGACTGATGGGAGTGTAAGGGATGACTGAAGGGAGTGTAAGGTATGACTGAAGGGAATGTGAGGGACGACTGAAGGGAGTGTGAGGGATGACTGAGGGGAGTGTGAGGGATGACTGAAGGGAGTGTGAGGGATGACTGAAGGGAGTGTGAGAGATGACTGAGGGGAGTGTGAGGGATGACTGAAGGGTGTGAGGGATGACTGAGGGGAGTGTGAGGGATGACTGAAGGGAGTGTGAGGGATGACTGAGGGGAGTGTGAGGGATGACTGAAGGGAGTGTGAGGGATGACTGAAGGGAGTGTGAGGGATGACTGAATGGAGTGTGAGGGATGACTGAGGGGAGTGTGAGGGATGACTGAAGGGAGTGTGAGGGATGACTGAGGGGAGTGTGAGGGATGACTGAAGGGAGTGTGAGGGATGACTGAGGGGAGTGTGAGGGATGACTGAAGGGAGTGTGAGGGATGACTGAAGGGAGTGTGAGGGATGACTGAAAAGAGTGTAAGGGATATGTTTAAAAGACAATATTCAAAATAAAGTTGCTAGTAATGGCAAATCAATTGATCAACAAACAAAGAGAGATAGTAGAGGGCAACGAGTGACTAGCTCCCTTAAGGTTTACTATACAAATAGTAGGAGTCTAAGAAATAAGATAGATGAGCTAAGATTACTTGCAAGTGTAGGTAATATAGATATTATTGTTATAACAGAGACCTGGTTCAACCTGAAAGATAGAGAAATGCCTTCTGAATGCAACATACATGGTTATAAACTATTCCACACTGATAGGGTCAACAGGAAGTGTGGTGGAGTGGCGATGTATGTCAGAGAAAATTTAAATTGTTGTCTTAGACATGATATAAAATTAGAAATATCGAACACAGAATCTGTTTGGCTACAGTTTCTCGAGGGACGTGACAAATTAATTTTGGGTGTGATTTATAGGCCCCCAAACCTTGATAGGGAGTGCAGTAAGCTGTTATGGGACGAAATTCATAAGGCATCTAGTTATGAAAATGTTGTGATAATGGGAGATTTTAACTTTAAACAAATTGATTGGAACAATATGACAGGAAATCTTGAGTCTAATGACTTTTTTGATACGGTTCAGGATTGCTTTTTAGAACAGGTTGTGACAGAACCAACTAAAGGAAACAATCTGCTTGACTTGGTTCTTGTCAACAAAGATTCACTAATTAATAATCTTGAGGTTAATGATGAGCTTGGGGAAAGTGGTCACAAATCACTTAGTTTCAATATATCATGGAATTACCCAGATAACTGCAATCAAATCTCTGTCCCAGATTTTCGCTTGGCAGACTTCATGGGACTGAAAAATTACCTGGGTAAGCTAAATTGGGATGTCCTCACTATGGATCAGGTAGGTGATCTTGGTTGCCAATATGACGTTTTTCAGAGCATAGTTCTAGCTGCCCAGACACCTTTTGTTCCGAGTAGAGAAATTAGATCTAACAAAAATGATCCCAAATGGATGAACAATATATTAAAACATCTCATTGGTCAAAAGAGAGGCATATATAGGCGTATCAAAAGAGGGGATGGGCAGTTAAGAAATCAATATATTCAATTAGAGAGAGAAATAAAGAAAGGAATACGAAAAGCAAAAAGGGATTACTAGGCTAAGGTCGCAAGGGATTCAAAGACTAACCCAAAAGGGTTCTTTCAGGTATACAGAAGTAAGATTAGGGACAAGATTGGCCCACTTAAGAGTAACTGGTCAGATCACTGGCAGTGATAAGGATATGTGTGAAATTCTAAATACCTACTTCCTCTCAGTTTTCATCCAGGAAAATACTAGTGATATTCCTGAAATAACAGATTACGTAGAACAGGACGATAATAAACTATGTACGATTGCGGTAACTAGTGACATGGTCCTCAGATAAATAGAGAAACTAAAACCTAACAAATCCCCAGGCCCTGATGAACTGTTTGCAAGGGTGTTAAAGGAATGTAAAGAGGAACTTAGCATACCTTTGGCTAATCATTTTAACATATCACTACAAACTGGCATAGTGCCTGATAAGTGGAAAATGGCAAATGTAATACCTATTTACAAGGCAGGTGACAGGTCCTTGGCTTCGAACTATAGACCAATAAGCCTTACCTCCATAGTGAGAAAATTTATGGAATCAATAATTGCCGAAGCAATACGTAGTCATCTTGACAGGCACAGATTGATTAATGATTCTCAACACGGTTTTACAAAGGGGCGTTCCTGTCTTACGAATTTACTAACTTTTTTCACTAAGGTATTTGAGGAGGTGGATCATGGTAATGAATATGATATTGTGTATATGGACTTCAGTAAGGCTTTCGATAGAGTTGAGGAAATTTAGGGCACACGGAATAGGAGAAATTTTTTCCTGGGTAGAGGCATGGCTGACAAATAGACAGCAGAGAGTTTGCATAAATGGGGTGAAATCAGAATGGGGGCATGTCACAAGCGGTGCTCCTCAGGGGTCAGTGTTGGGCCGTTCTTATTACCATGATCTACCTCCTCAAACACCTTAGTGAAAAAAGTTAGTAAATTCGTAAGACAGGAACGCCCCTTTGTAAAACCGTGTTGAGATTCATTAATCAATCTGTGCCTGTCAAGATGGCTACGAATTGCTTCGGCAATTATTGATTCCATAAATTTTCTCACTATGGAGGTAAGGCTTATTGGTCTATAGTTCGAAGCCAAGGACCTGTCACCTGCCTTGTAAATAGGTATTACATTTGCCATTTTCCACTTATCAGGCACTATGCCAGTTTGTAGTGATATGTTAAAATGATTAGCCAAAGGTATGCTAAGTTCCTCTTTACATTCCTTTAACACCCTTGCAAACAGTTCATCAGGGCCTGGGGATTTGTTAGGTTTTAGTTTCTCTATTTGTATGAGGACCATGTCACTAGTTACCGCAATCGTACATAGTTTATTATCATCCTGTTCTACGTAATCTATTATTTCAGGAATATCGCTAGTATTTTCCTGGGTGAAAAATGAGAGGAAGTAGGTATTTAGAATTTCACACATATCCTTATCACTGTCAGTGATCTGACCAGGGTTACTCTTAAGTGGGCCAATCTTTTCCCTAATCTTACTTCTGTATACCTGAAAGAACCCTTTTGGGTTAGTCTTTGTGTATATGGATTTCAGTAAGACTTTCGATAGAGCTCCACACCAGAGGTTATTGAGGAAACTTAAGGCACACGGAGTAGGAGGAGAAATTTTTTCCTGGGTAGAGGCATGGCTGACAAATAGGCAGCAGAGAGTTTCCATAAATGGGGAAAAATCAGAATGGGGGCACGTCAAAAGCGGTGTTCCTCAGGGGTCAGTGTTCAATTCAATTACTTTCAATTCAATTCAAGTTTATTCTCTATAAGGGTTACAATGTGGGGTTTACAGGTTTTGGGTATTGTGTGGTTTACATGTTATAAAATACTAACTACAGAGGGGGCCACTAGGACAACTAGCATGACTAGGCATTTCGGGCAGACTTAGATTAGTGTTGGGCCCGTTGTTGTTCACAATTTACATAAACGACATAGATGAGGGAATAAATAGCGACATAAGCAAATTTGCTGATGACACCAAAATAGGCCGTCCAATTCATTCTAATGAGGACACTAGAGCACTCCAGGATGATTTGAATAGACTGATGCAATGGTCGGAGAAGTGGCAGATGCAGTTTAATATTGACAGATGCAAAGTTCTAAATGTTGGACAGTTAAATAACCATGCCACATATAAACTAAATAATGTAGATCTTAATACTACTGATTGCGAAAAGGATTTAGGAGTTCAGGTTAGCGGTAATCTAAAACCAAGACAACAGTGCATTAGTGTTCGCAATAAAGCTAACAGAATTCTTGGCTTCATATCTAGAAGTATAAATAATAGAAGTTCTCAGGTTGTTCTTCAACTCTATACATCCTTGGTTAGGCCTCATTTAGATTATGCTGCTCAGTTCTGGTCACCGTATTACAGAATGGATATAAATGCTCTGGAAAACGTACAGAGGAGGATGACAAAGATGATCCTATGTATCAGAAATCTTCCCTATGAGGATAGACTGAGGCCCTGAATCTGCACTCTCGAAAGGCGTAGAATTAGGGGGGATATGATCGAGGTGTATAAATGGAAAACAGGAATAAATAAAGGGGATGTAAATAGCGTGCTGAAAATTTCCAGCCAAGACAGGACTCACAGCAATGGTTTCAAGTTGGAAAAGTTCAGATTCAGGAAGGATATAGGAAAGCACTGGTTTGGTAATAGAGTCGTGGATGAGTGGAACAAACTCCCGAGTACAGTTATTCAGGCTAAAACGTTGTGTAGTTTTAAAAATAGGTTAGATAAATACATGAGTGGGTGTGGGTGGGTGTGAGTTGGACCTGACTAGCTTGTGCTGCTGGGTCTAGTGCCGTGCTCCATCCTTGAGTGGAGGTGACCAGACTGGGTGGGTCATTGGGCTAATCCGGGGGGGAGACATGGACCTGCTCCGCATGGGTCAGTAGGCCTGTTGCAGTGTTCCTTCTTTCTTATGTTCTTATAACTGAAGGGAGTGTGAGAGAATTGAAGATAGGGGGAGGGGGGGGTTAAGTGGAAGAAATATCGTAATGGGTTGCCACCAGCATCCAAGCTTAACCAAATTCACTACTTCAACAATGTGCTGCCACTCTATTCTAAATAAGAGTTACGCTATAGGAACAAAAGCTAGCTAAGTTTTCCCTGTCATACTCAGTCACACAGGATGGTTTCCCTGGCATATGCCATCACACAGAATGGTTTCCCCTGTCACACTCCATCGCATAGGATGGGTTTCATACCAGAGTTAATGAAATTTGTCAGGAAGAGCTGAAAGACTTCAGTGAAGCGATGTCTTTTAGAATGGTCTATCCTACACACAAGAAATGAAATTTATAAAGATATCATCACAGAGCAGAAGAAATATATACGCGTATATGCAATGCTGTTCCTATTTGTTTTATATAACACTTAGAGGCATTTTTTGGAAATAATTTCTTGTTACTGTTGTTGTTGGTTATTATTATTGTTATTATTATTATTGTTGTTGTTACTATTATTGTTATAACATCCAGGATGGAGGTAGAGACATAATAGGAGGGTGAAGAAAGGGAGAGAGGAGAGGGAAAGGAGGGGAGACTGGGAGTGATGGTGGAAAGGAGAGTGATGAGGGAGTGAACACTCACCTCCATGGAGGGTCATCACCAGCATCAACACACACAGGATGGACTTGGTGCTGCTCCTGTCGGCAGGAGAAAAAACGATGGTGTCAACTATGTTACCTCGCTAAGAAATACATATAGAGAAAGGGGGACCAACCCCAACTTCATCAGCCTTAAAACTGAGCTTTAGTTTCTCAAACAACGATTCTTTCCATGTTAAGACTCATAATAATGACACATGTCAGGACTCATAATAATGACACATGTCAGGACTCATAATTATGACACATGTCAGGACTCATAATTATGACACATGTCAGGACTCATAATTATGACACGTCAGGACTCATAATAATGGCACATGTTAAGTTTCATAATTATGACACATGTCAGGACTCATAATTATGACACATGTTAGGACTCATAATTATGACACATGTTAGGACTCATAATTATGACACATGTTAGGACTCATAATTATGACACATGTCAGGACCCTTAATTATGACACGTCAGGACTCATAATTATGACACATGTCAGGACCCTTAATTATGACACGTAAGGACTCATAATTATGACACATGTCAGGACTCATAATTATGACACATGTCAGGACTCAATTATGACACATGTCAGGACTCATAATTATGACACATGTTAAGAATCGTATGACACATGGCAAAAATCATAATTATTACACATATGAGTTATGCAAAAATTCATCAGCATGATAGGTCTTACCTCTAAAATAAAAATATAAATAAAAATCCATGGTCAACTCTTGGGCACAGTCTTGGCATATTTTATTCAGAAAAAATTTACAAACTGCCGAAGCGTTAATAAAAAAATATAAACTTAGGTGGGTCATTTAGTGGTTTATATAGATAATGGTAAGCAGTACTAATGGGTAAATCAGCGCTGAATAATCCGTGTGGATTTAACCCTTTATCAATAATATTAATGGGTTTAATATATGAGTGAAATGTGTGACTGGTCTCTATGTGACGCTGAGTGAATCACATAATATGTGCTTAACCTTAAATGCTGCAGCAACATATATCACCTGGAAATGGAAATCTGTGTGAGTTATGGTAATGGGAGTGAAATAAATTAACCAGGTATTAAATGTTTACATTATGTATTCACTTTCATTAATGGACAAAATTTAATAAAAACAAAAACTCAACTAATTTGTATTATTTTCTGATCTGCTGAGTCAGTCTCATTACGAAAAAATATCAAGTCTTTTTAAAAATATTTGCAATAAAATGCACTTCCTAAACTCCACTTTACAAGGCAGTTGACCCCGAGTCTCAATATTTCATTTTAATAAGTGTACAAGAAACCAGAGGTAAAGTGGGATATATGCTAATTCTTAAATTTTACAATAATGAGGTCTTGTTATCTTGGTTAGTTTATTGAATTTGTAGCCTGTCTACTACATAATGGCCATTTAAATTGCACGTCACATGTTGACAACCCGAAAAGGATACATTAATCACGAAAATAAGCATTAAACTATCAGCGTATATGCAAGTATATCAGAATTCTTCTTCCGTAAGCCGTGTGTGTCTTAAGAGGCGACTAAAATGCTGGGAGTAAGGGGCTAGTAACCCCTTCTCCTGTGTAAATTAGTAAATATAACAAGAAAAACTTTCGTTTTTCTTTTTTGGGGGGGTAACCCTGGCTCGGTAGGATACGACGGGTGTTAAAAAAAATGCAAGTATATGAATGGGTTTAAGTTAAACGTGCCTAGCTTGGGCCAGTAGACCTGCTACGATGCTCCTTCCTTAAGATGAATCTTGGACCTGCCTGGCATGGGTCAGCAGGCCTGCTTTCTTATGTTCTTATGTACTGACATATATACACCTCTCGCAGTATATATTCTTGTTATGTAGATGACAGCTAGGATGCATTAAAAATATTACAGAAAAAAGGAAAGTTTCTCATTCATAAGCCTAGCCAAAACCTCTCACAAAATTAGGTAAACAAAAAAAAATAACTTGTTTTACAATATCAGTGTTATTTTACAGGTTTGTAGTTACGTTTAATTACAAAAAAAGTATCATTTGATACAGCACGGTGTGCAGATACCATTTACAAAACAGTGGAATCTGATCAGCAGGTCTAGAATGTTCTTATATATTGGCATTTTGCCAGGAACTGGCTTCCAGCACAGCTACACCTTTCCAACACATTTACAAACTTTTTTCTTGACTGTGACCCACAATAGTCTGCTAATAGACAGGAACCTACTAGGTGAGCATGGTTAGTAAGGGACACATGTACACGTGCTGCAAGGTGAGCGGGGACAGTAAGGGACACATGTACACGTGCTGCTAGGTGAGCGGGGACAGTAAGGGACACATGTACACGTGCTGCTAGGTGAGCGGGGACAGTAAGGGACAAATGTACACGTGCTGCTAGGTGAGCGGGGACAGTAAGGGACACATGTACACGTGCTGCTAGGTGAGCGGGGACAGTAAGGGACACATGTACACGTGCTGCTAGGTGAGCGGGGACAGTAAGGGACACATGTACACGTGCTGCTAGGTGAGCGGGGACAGTAAGGGACAAATGTACACGTGCTGCTAGGTGAGGGGACAGTAAGGGACACATGTACACGTGCTGCTAGGTGAGCGGGGACAGTAAGGGACACATGTACACGTGCTGCTAGGTGAGCGGGGACAGTAAGGGACACATGTACACGTGCTGCTAGGTGAGCGGGGACAGTAAGGGACACATGTACACGTGCTGCTAGGTGAGCGGGGACAGTAAGGGACACATGTACACGTGCTGCTAGGTGAGCGGGGACAGTAAGGGACACATGTACACGTGCTGCTAGGTGAGCGGGGACAGTAAGGGACACATGTACACGTGCTGCAAGGTGAGCGGGGACAGTAAGGGACACATGTACACGTGCTGCTAGGTGAGCGGGGACAGTAAGGGACACATGTACACGTGCTGCTAGGTGAGCGGGGACAGTAAGGGACAAATGTACACGTGCTGCTAGGTGAGCGGGGACAGTAAGGGACACATGTACACGTGCTGCTAGGTGAGCGGGGACAGTAAGGGACACATGTACACGTGCTGCTAGGTGAGCGGGGACAGTAAGGGACATGTACACGTGCTGCTAGGTGAGCGGGGACAGTAAGGGACACATGTACACGTGCTGCTAGGTGAGCGGGGACAGTAAGGGACACATGTACACGTGCTGCTAGGTGAGCGGGGACAGTAAGGGACACATGTACACGTGCTGCTAGGTGAGCAGTACAAGTCTGCACTTGTCAACTACCTGAGGGTCGAACCTGGGACATTTTAAGTATCAACTGAATGGCCTCGTTACTCTATTCGAAACCACACTAAATTTTTATATAGTTTGATTTTTCTTATGAGAATTATACAAACAATCATATTTTTTTAATTGTTTGGAATCTATAACAGAGCACATTTGCCAATATAAATATACACATCGCTAATAACGTTTGGCTTATGTGAATAAAATAATAATAATAATAATAATAATAATATAATAATAATAATAATAATAATAATAATAATATCATTACAGTTGTTACATAGTAAGGATGGTGCCGAGTAAGCGGCTTGTGGATCAAATACATTTAGTGTCATATATGGGTGATGATACGGTGCCTGTTATACAGTAAACTCTCTTTTATAGAACTCCTCTGTATAGTGCGATTTTTTGTAAATGCGACTGAAAAAGTACATTTAAAATTGAATTACAAGTGAGAAGGTCTTCATGATAAATATTTTTGATCGATTTTACAAACAAGAGGAGCTTTATGCACACACACACACACACACACACACACACACACACACACACACATACACACACACACACACACACACACACACACACACACCACACACACACACACACACACACACACACACACACACTACGAGAAGAGGTTAAGGGAAATCGACCTGACGACACTGGAGGACAGGAGAGATAGGGGGGACATGAAAACGACTTACAAAATACTGAGAGGAATTGACAAGGTGGACAAAGACAGGATGTTCCAGAGACTGGACGCAGCAACACGGGGACACAGTTGGAAGCTGAAGCCACAGATGAATCACAGGGATGTTAGGAAGTATTTCTTCAGCCACAGAGTAGTCAGGAAGTGGAATAGTTTGGGAAGCGATGTAGTGGAGGCAGGATCCATACATAGCTTTAAGCAGAGGTACGATAAAGCTCATGGTTCAGGGAGAGTGACCTAGTAGCGACCAGTGAAGAGGCGGGGCCAGGAGCTTGGACTCGACCCCTGCAACCTCAACTAGGTGAGTACACACACACACACACACACACACACACACACACACACACACACACACACACACAAACACACACACACACACACACACACACGTACCAACAAAGAGAACATTTTACACCTTCAGCAACAATGGCTACGATATCAAGTAAATTTTATTTAGGCTTTTGGTACATAACATAAAATTTTTTACAATGGTCTTGAGAGCACGCAGTTGTTATGGGTACAAAAAAGTACATTATGTAGATTTAACCTAGATAACGCAATACAGTATTACAAGGTGTGGGGTAATAGTCACTGCTACATCTGGCAAGTAATACAATTTATTATATTTTGACAAGTATTTTTAACCCAACTGTGCCAATTTAACTAAAAAAAAACATCTAAGGTTATGGATCAACGATTCCCTTGCCAAAAGTCGATTATGTTAATACGGTTCGTTTAAAATGCCGTGACCTGTGGCATGACTCAGTCCTTGCTATGGGTATTCAAGAGAGGATATTTCATAGCCGGTGAAGGTCTCTTCATCCAAGGAATTAGAGCTACCCTCCTTTTTCTTGGATCAAACCTCATTACCTCACATTCTCGTGGCGTTGTTTGACAACTACGTGTTGAGTGCTTCCCCGTCATGTACAGCGATAAGAGTGAATATCAAGGAGGATGTTGATGTAGTTAAGGAGAGTGTGTCCACTCGAGTGTGTGAGTGTTCACAGTCTTTCTGGCAAGGTAGATATACTGACAGTTGAGTGGTGTAGGGAGGCTGGTAGGGTGGTTTGTAGGGTGGCTGGTAGAGTGGTTAGTAGGGTGGTTGGTAGGGGGGTTGGTAGGATTGTTGATAGGGTGGCTGGTAGGGTAGCTGATAGGGTGGCTGATAAGGCTGCTGATAGGGTGGCTGACAGGGTTGTTGATAGGGTAGCTGGTAGGGTTGTTGATAGGATGGCTGGTAGGGTTGCTGATAGGGTTGCTGATAGGATGGCTGGTAAGGTTGCTGACAGGGTTGCTGGTAGGGTTGCTGATAGGGTGCTGGATAACGTTGCTGATAGGTGGCTGGTAGGTTGCTGATAGAGTGCTGGTAGGGTTGCTGATAGGGTGGCTGGTAGGTTGCTGATAGGGTGGCTGGTAGGATTGCTGATAGGATGGCTGGTAGGGTTGTTGATAGGGTGGCTGGTAGGGTTGCTGATAGGGTGGCAGGTAGGGTTGTTGATAGGGTGGCTGGTAGGGTTGCTGATAGGGTGGCTGGTAGGGTTGTTGATAGGGTGGCTGGTAGGGTTGTTGATAGGGTGGCTGGAAGGGTTGCTGATAGGGTGGCTGGTAGGGTGGCTGATAGGGTGGTTGGTAGGGTTGCTGATAGGGTGGCTGGTAGGGTTGCTGATAGGGTGGCTGGTAGGGTTGCTGATCGGGTGGCTGGTAGGGTTGTTGATAGGGTGGCTGGTAGGGTGGCTGGTAGGGTGGCTGGTAGGGTTGCTGATAGGGTTGCTGATAGGGTGGCTGATAGGGTGGCTGGTAGGGTGGCTGGTAGGGTTGCTGGTAGGGTTGCTGATAGGGTTGCTGATAGGGTGGCTGGTAGGGTGAGACAAAGCAAGTGTGAGGTTGGGCTAGCATCCAGGTCGAGTGGTAAGAAGTTCAGCTTTAACATAAAACGCGGTGATACCAGCCTCCTCTGTCTGTGTTATTCACACACACACACACACACACACACACACACACACACACACACACACACACACACACACACAAGATTTTGGGGTGAGCATAACACCGAGCACGTCTCCGGAAGCACACATCAACCAGATAACTACTGCAGCATATGGGCGCCTGGCAAACCTGAGAACAGCGTTCCCATACCTTAGTAAGGAATGGTTCAAGACACTGTACATTGTGTACGTCAGACCCATACTGGAGTATGCAGCACCAGTTTGGAACCCACACCTGGTCAAGCACATCAGGAACTTAGATAAAGTGCAAAGGTTTGCAACAAGGTTAGTTCTGGAGCTCAGGGGAATGTCCTACGAAGAAAGGTTGAGGGAAATCGGCCTGACGACACTGGATGACAGGAGGGTCAGGGAAGACATGATAGCGACATACAAAATACTACGTGGAACAGATAAGGTGGACAGAGACAGGATGTTCCAGAGAGAGGACACAGAAACAAGGGGTCACAATTGGAAGCTGAAGACTCAGACGAGTCACAGGGATGTTAGGAAGTATTTCTTCAGTCATAGAGTTGTCAGGAAGTGGAATAGTTTAGTAAGTGATGTAGTGGAGGCAGGAACCATACATAGCTTTAAGACGAGGTATGACAAAGCTCAGGGAGCAGAGAGAGAGAGGACCTAGTAGCGATCAGTTAAGAGGCAGGGCCAGGAGTTGAGTCTCGACCCCTGCAACCACAATTTGGTGAGTATACACACACACACACACACACACACACACACACACACACACACACACACACACACAAGCACGTCAAGAAACTAGAGAAAGTACAAAGGTTTGCAACAAGGTTAGTTCCAGAGCTAAGGGGAATGTCCTATGAAGAAAGATTAAGGGAAATCGGCCTGACGACACTGGAGGACAGGAGGGTCAGGGGAGACATGATAACGACATATAAAATACTGCGTGGAATAGACAAGGTGGACAAGGACAGGATGTTCCAGGGAGGGGACACAGAAACAAGAGGCCACAATTGGAAGTTGAAGACACAAATGAGTCAGAGAGATAGTAGGAAGTATTTCTTCAGTCATAGAGTTGTAAGGCAGTGGAATAGCCTAGAAAATGACGTAGTGGAGGCAGGAACCATACACAGTTTTAAGACGAGGTTTGATAAAGCTCATGGAGCGGGGAGAGAGAGGGCCTAGTAGCAACCGGTGAAGAGGCGGGGCCAGGAGCTAGGACTCGACCCCTGCAACCACAAATAGGTGAGTACAAATAGGCGAGTACACACACACACACACACACGATGAAAGGTTGAGGGAAATCAGACTGATGACACTGGAGGACAGAAGGGTCAGGGGAGACATGATAACGACATACAAGATGCTGCGTGGAATAGATAAGGTGAACAGAGACAGGATGTTCCAGAGAGAGGACACAGAAACAAGGGGTCACAATTGGAAGCTGAAGACTCAGACGAGTCACAGGGATGTTAGGAAGTATATCTTTAGTCATAGGGTCGTCAGGAAGTGGAATAGCCTAGCAAGTGACGTAGTGGAGGCAGGAACCATACATAGCTTTAAGACGAGGTATGACAAAGCTCAGGGAGCAGAGAGAGGACCTAGTAGCGATCACTGAAGAGGCGGGGCCAGGAGCTGAGTCTCGACCCCTGCAACCACAATTATGTGAGTACACACACGCGCGCGCAATGAAAAAGATCTTGGGGTGAGTATAATACCGAGCATGTCTCCTGAGGCGCACATCAACCAGATAACTGTTGCAGTATATGGGCGCCTGGCAAACCTAAGAATAGCGTTTCGTTACCTCAGTAAGGAATCGTTCAAGAGACTGTACACCATGTACGCCAGGCCTATATTGGAGTATGCAGCACCAGTTTGGAATCCACACCTGGTCAAGCATGTCAAGAAATTAGAGAAAGTGCAAAGGTTTGCAACAAGGCTGGTTCCAGAGCTAAGGGGACTGTCCTACGAAGAAAGGCTGAGGGAAATCGGCTTCACGACACTGGAGGACAGGAGGGCTAGGGAGCACATGATAATGACATATAAAATACTGCGAGGAGTTTACAAGGTGGACAAAGACAGGATGTTCCAGAGATGGGACACAGAAACAAGGAGTCACAATTGGAAGCTGAAGACTCCGATGAGTCAAAGGGATGTTAGGAAGTATTTCTTCAGTCATAGACTTTTCAGGAAGTGGAATTGCCTAGAAAGTGACGTAGTGGAGCCAGGAACCATACATAGTTTTAAGACGAGGTTTGATAAAGCTCATGGAGCAGGGAGAGAGAGGACCTAGTATCGATCAGGAGCTATGATTCGACCAGGAGCTATGATTCGACCAGGAGCTATGATTCGACCAGGAGCTATGATTCGACCCCTGCAATCACAAATAGGCGAGTACAAGTAGTAGAGTATACACACACACGAAAGGGGATAAACATTTCTTTTAATATGAGAACAATGAACAACTGGAGGACCTGTGACAGACATGAGCCTAAGTGTAGAGAACATAGCCCTGAAGGTCAGAGACAAAGCCTCACTAGCTAATTGAAGTCTGAAACCGAGACTCAAGAGCAAGGGCTCAACCTCTGTAGGCGCAACTACATAATCACACATACTATTGACATGACTAGAAAAAATAATAATTACTAGAGACAAGTCCACTAGTCGATTGAAGGTAAAGATATAGGGCCAAGAACTAGAATTCGCCCCGCGTAGACCTAACTCGTTGTAAGTAAGACATGTACAATACATGGCTATCCATATTGAAGAGACTTTTTGCCGGCGTCCAGACTTTATCAGTCTAATATAAAGATATGAAGACGGTGACTGGATCCAGAGGTGAGGTGCAGCAGTTGAAAACATCGTCGCATGTGGGCAAGGTCCACTAGTGGAAGTAGGTCAGGCCCATAATTTAGGCCACAAATTTACCAATAAGGTTTCAGATATGGAGAGAGGCAGCAATTGAAGGTGTGACCTCATATGGGCAGGGCCCACTAGGAGAAATAGATTTTGCTTATTATGTGGGCTAGAGAATAGCAGTAGAGTTGTGGGATATTCTCTTTCAAAAGATTCCATGGCGTTGTTTTATCAGGCAAGCATTAATAGATCAAAAGTATACAATACTGACAAGTTGATGAGCAAGATAAATGTGCAACACCTGTGTATCTTTGCTAGAGAGAATTTTCTCCGGCGCAGCAGGCTTTATCAGTCAAACTGAGTCATGAGGATGGAGACACAATGGAGCTAGAGGGGAGGACCTCAGAGATGTGCAGCAGTTAATGCTGCACATCTCTGACTCCGGGTTAAAAATATCCATCCTCGTGTCTCTATATTAGGTTGGTAAAGCTTGCTTGTGGGCGAAATGTCTCTCTAATAAAGATATTTAAGTGTTGCCCATGAATCTCATTCATTTATCACATAGTTGCGCCTGCAGGAGTTAAACTCTAGATCTCGAGGCTCTGTCCGAGATTGACTTGAGTGAATTTTTCTGCCCTTCAAGGCTGTTTTATAATCTAAGTCTTGCAATAGCGCTCCATTTGTTCACTGCTCTTAACTTGTCAGTAAGTTATACCTTTGATCTAATGATACCAACTCGGTGAGCACGCAGTAGAAGAAGCATTAGAACTATCAGCAGCGCCAAGCGAAGAAGGGACAGAAACATCATCAGCAGCACTAACAGTAGAAGCAAAAACATTAAATGCAGTAGAAGCAATGTCAACAACAGCTTCAGCAACAATAACACCATATATAACAACAGCAGTAACACCAGAAGCAACAGCCGCATTAGTCAGTGAGGTGTCAGGGAGTGTCCGTCTGGAATCAATAATACATTACCCTGTAAAAATAGACACCATTAGATGCAGTGACTGGAAACTCCACACAGACAGTGATCTCCGGCACCTCCAGCTTTACTTAACACAACCTCCCGTGTGTTTCATCCAGGGAAAGATCAGTGTGATCATTTCATAACATCAGATGCTTTAGTAAAAACTTCATGTCTCCCTTGCAAGATGAACACAAACATCGAGTGAAAATGTTGAAAATGTTAGAATAAATAATTTTTGTAAAATAACAGACAGTATTACACCATTACCAGTGTAAAATATTAAGGGTGTGGTGTCAATTACGCCTATTATTATAGTTCCAGGAATGATCGCTCTCCGTATCTCGATCAAAGACAGTGTTTATCTTTATTAATAATTAAGGTGAAAGGATGAAAGATTTTATTATGTATATCTCTGATTGTTTAATAAAACAGGGTTGATGACAACTAGCAAATTATTACTCATAGTGGACATGTGAAGTGAATGTTCAAAACACTTATACTACCTTTGCTCGTTTCAAAATTTTGCCCTAGCAGTGGTTTACTATCCCCCAGGATGCTACTCACAACAGTCGACTAATGCCAAAGTACGTATTCATTGTAAAATTTGCATGGCCAATGGGTGTAGGGAGACTTGTCCAAATAACTAACCTTGTTTGAGGATCGAACCTTAGACTTGTCTGTAGTGAGCTGACCTTCCTTACCACTAAGCTACAAGTCGGATGATCCATTAGATTTAAAGCCTATGGACTCCACGAGGGCTATTAAGGATGCATATCACATGTGCACCGGTCAAGGATACTTTCATCCCCCCCCCAAAAAAAAAATTAATTAAGGTAAACTCTCAGCCTATTCATATATGGTAAGAGATACACATCTCTTGGTGTGGATTCCCTTATCAGCTTCTTATGAACCACAGCCTAATATTCTGGAAGCAAGGCACTCATTGCATCTTAATTAAACACCAAAACCTTAAGTTACTACCACGTTATTAATCTGCACACAGAACATAACAAGCCTTGCTAAATCTTCACCTTAATACATGTGTTTATTATGTGAATTAATACAAACTAATTTTTATCTTACTTCAAGGTCATCGTTTAAAAATTGAAAACACACGATCCAATTGGTTTTAAAATTTTCATGCAGCTACTGGCATCTGCAGGTACCCACTTATACAGACAATTTTATGTTTTGAAATCCGTGCGATATCTTAAAAAAAAAATCCTTATCGGCTTCAAATTTTCAATACTGGTGCATCCTAATTAGGAGTGTGGAGTTGTTACTGGAGTGAATAGGAGTCCATTTGCCAGGGGTCCATAACTTGAGTGTACGTTTATTTAGTGTGCAGGTACACATAAATACAGTTACACTTATTATCATACATAGTAACATATGTGTAAATTACCAAGGATAATCCCCCCAAAAAGTCAGTTATTGTGTTCCACTGGAGTCCTTGAATGTGCGTCTTTTGAGAGGCTTCCATCGTTAACGGTTGATACATCTTACAATTAAGATGATACCCTATGCAGATGTAAATTTGTTTATTTATTAACATTGTTAATAACCTTGGAATTGTTGGATTCCGAACAATAATTAAAAAAGTTTCTTTTGATGAACTTCCAATTTTTAGCGATGGTGATTCTTTGTTCAAAGGAAGGTTTGCATTATGGGCTGTATGTTTCAATTTTCCCAATTTATTAAACAAATCGGTTTGCATGCAGTAACAGGAGAATACCTCCTCTGCCTGGCTTCAAACTACAAATGCTGGTGCATCTTAAGCAGAGGAAAGTTTGGGTTGATTCTGGGCAGTTTGGGTGCCAATTTGCTGATTTTATTACAGAAATTGGGTTGGAAAGTTGTTTGGTTAATTGGGTTTATCCCGAGGGTCATTAAGGCTGAATGTAACCTCTTCACCACCAGTCGACAATATTTTAATCCCTAATGTAGGGATTAAAATAAACTCATGCTACATATAGTGGGGCTTGATCAACCAGGCTGTTACTGCTGGCCCGATCAGCCCGGCTGATCGGGCACTGACTATTTTTTGTAATACGGGAATATCTCTCTGTGACTGCGCAGTTACTGAAACACATCTAGTTTGGTTTAAAGCTTATCGACTACACGAAGGTCATTAAATCTTCATGCCATTTTTACACCACCAATCAAAGGTACTTGAATGTCCAAGAGAGAGTGAGCGTATGTGTACTCACCTATATGTGGTTGCAGGGGTCGAGTCACAGCTCGTGGTCCCTCCTCTTTATTGGTGGCTACTAGGTTCACTCTTTCCCGGTTCCAAGTGTGTACTCACCTATTTGTGGTTGCAGGGGTCGAGACATAGTTCCTTCGTGTGTGTGTGTGTGTACTCACCTAATTGTGGTTGCAGGGGTCGAGACTCAGCTCCTGTGTGTGTGTGTGTGTGTGTGTGTGTGTGTGTGTGTGTGTGTGTGTGTGTGTGTGTGTGTGTGTGTGTGTGTGTGTGTGTGTGTGTGTGTGTGTGTGTGCTCAACTATTTGTGGTTGCAGGGGTCGAGTCATAGCTCCTTGCCCCGCCTCTTCACTGATTGCTACTAGGTCCTCTCTCTCCCTGTTCCATGAGCTTTATCAAACCTCGTCTTAAAACTATGTATGGTTCCTGCCTCCACTACGTCACTTTCTAGGCTATTCCACTGCCTGACAACTCTATGACTGAAGAAATACTTCCTAACATCCCTTTGACTCATCGGAGTCTTCAACTTCCAATTGTGACCTCTTGTTTCTGTGTCCCATCTCTGGAACATCCTGTCTTTGTCCACCTTGTCTATTCCGCGCAGTATTTATGTTATCATCTCCCCTGTGTGTGTGTGTGTGTGTACCTTTGAATATTCACTGTTGGTTTCTATACACACACCTCAAGAGAGATATACACTTCAAAATAACAACAGAGATGCTTTACTTCGATATTTATATAACATTTATAAAATCGTCATGAGATAAGTTAGCGTTGGGGGCCGTGATCTAGTGAGGTGGAGAAATTTAACCCTTATGAACGTGGATTATTAAGTCCGCAATTCACTTTTACACAAGCATTAATAAAAATTTAATCCCAAAATGTGATTGAATGTAAACTTTAATGTTTATACACAAACACATACACATCAATGTGTATATCAATGGAACAGTTTACACGAGATGGTAAATGTTACCACAACCACATGAGATTTTTAAAAAATGCCATAAATTAAATACTGAAAGCGGGACACTGAGCTTCACTCTCCTCCTCCAGCTACAAATAAGTAATCAGATACACACCTGAATATACTGTCGACGTGACATAATATATAGCTTAGAGGTAGCCAATTCTTTTTACTAAATAATGACCTCTTCCACGACCTCCCTTGTAATATTTGTAAACCTCACATAATGATTTATTTCACTAAACAATAGACTTTATATTAAGTGCCCCTTACTCACCTCCTCAGAGATTTTCTAGATGGAGAGGGCAGGTGGGGAGGGCAATCAGGGCTGCAGGAAGGAGTGTAGGGATGGAGGAAGGGGTCCCAGCTGCGATGGCTCACCATAAAATATATTAAAGAATGTTGCAGCATCCCCGACACGAATATAAGTTAGCTCAGTCTGGGAGATGTCTTGAAAAAGATTACGACAAATGAAAACAAACTGATTTGTTTTTAATATGAAAAAAAAATCGTGCTTCCCACAGATGAATGATATGAAATGTCGATATAAATCTACATTTGTTGTTAATATCATGCGCTTCATGAGCAAACTGAATTTAAAGCTGAATTTATTTATTTATTTATTTATTTACAAGGAAAAGTGTTCTGTGTACATGATTTGTACTGCCGTTTCCAGGAATTTACGACGAATTTTTTTATTTGACTTTGTCAGTTAGGAAACAAATTAGACAGACAGATAGATGCTGTTGATGACCAAAACCTTAAAAGTATTTTTCCATTAATACTTGACTTATATGTCGAATTTTCTCACTGATTCCAGAACATAAAAGTAATCGAAAATGGTCTGTCTTTTATCTCATCTCCTTCCCCATTTGATGTAATGGAACCTCATTTTGCCTCCAATTCGAGCTTATTGACCAGTAATGTGATACATTGCTTTCGGAGCAAATCAGACCATTCCTGAACAGGTATAATAAAGCAAACGAAGGACTTACTGCAGGAGACTAAATATAATACACGGTGTGGTTAAGAAGTACACTGATCTAGATTAGACGTGGTGGAAGCAGCGTTAGGAAGTAGTATCATCTTGAGGTATGACAGAGCTCAAAAGGCTGAAGACCTGTAAAGTTGGTGGATAGTGAGGAAGAGGAAGGGCCAAGAACAGTGAGCTGACCCCCCTAACTCCAAATAGGAAAGCACAACTACATAAGTGCACATCTGCCAGGCAGACAACTCGGTCACCCGGCAGCTCCAGCACCTGGCATCTCACCAAAGGAAAATTCCAACTTGGGCATCTTCCAACTGGACTTTGCCACCAGCGCCTTTCACACGACGCAAGACTTCGCTAATTGAATTGCTCACAGATAATCCTACTGACAAGACTCTTAATTCACAGCTCTGAGTAAAAGACAGTCGGGAGAGGAGAAACGGAATGAGACAAAGATGCTTTATGTCGAAAACAGTGTTTTGTGTAACATCAAATCAGTACATTGGCAAATCCAATATTTTCTCAAGTATTGAGGTTTTGAAATCACATGATTCAAGTCAGCTGATTTACACTTGTCGGTCATACTGGCCGATCAGCCAAGCGAACTTCCATCGATAAGCAAATGCAATAAACTCCGAATATGTCAAGTGTGTGATGAATCATGCTTCTAAAAACTGTTCAAACACCATTATTAACACTATCAAGTGAAGTTAGTCATTTTCAGAGCGAGAATCGTAAAAGATATGTAAAGGAACTTCAATAAGGAACATTGAAGAACAATGTGTAACTTGTCATCTGGCCTGCTCCAAGTTATGCTTCATCTGTTGCAAGCAGTTGCTAGTATTATTATTTCTGAAAAGTTGGCTACACACCGACTTCTGTAATATGTTAACTCCAAGTTTTACCGTCTTTGTAAATCCTTGGGAAGCAGTCATGGTAGAGTTGACTTATCATCTTGTTGGCTGCTACACTCAACAACTCAACAAACAATAACCGTCGTAAAGGCTTACAAATATGAGAAGAATTCCAAAAGAGGCACTGTAAGTTTATTCATTCGTCAAAGGAAGCCTGATGTCCAACATGGCGACTCAGTAACTCATGACGTCACATGCAAAAACTCGCTAGTGTCAGTGTATACCTGGACAGATTTCCGGGGGTCAACGCCCCCGCGACCCGGTCTGTGACCAAGCCTTATGGTAGACCAGGTCCTTATCAACCAGGCTGTTACTGCTAGCCGCACGCAGTCCAACGTACGACCCACAGCCCGGCTGGTCAGGTACTGAATTTAGGTGCCTGTCCAGTGCCTGCTTGAAGACAGTCAATTGATAATCCCCCTTATGTATGCTGGGAGACAGTTGAACAGTCTTGGGCCCCTCACATTTATTGTGTTGTCTCTTATCGTGCTAGTGGCACCCCTGCTTTTCATTGGAGGAATGTTGCATCGTCTGCCGAGTCTTTTGCTTTCGTATGGAGTAATTTTTGTGTGCAAGTTTGGTACTAATCCCTCTAGGATTTTCCAAGTGTATATAATCATGTATGTCTCCCGCCTGCGTTCTAGAGAGTACAGGTTTAGGAACTTCAAGCGTTCCCAGTAATTGAGGTGCTTTATCGCTCTAGAGGGCTACAGGATGACCAAGATAGGTTGATGTTATGGTCGGAGAAGTAGCAGATGCAGTTCGCTGCAGACAAGTGTAAGGTTCTAGTCCAAGGAACAAAATAACTATAGTACCTATAAGCTAAATAATGTAGATCGTGGTCAAAATGAATGGGAAAAAATTAGGAGATCTAAAGATTTAAAGCCAAGACAACAGTTTGTAACTGTTCTCAATAAAGCTAATAGAACTCTTGGCCTTTTACGTTCTCAAGTGAGCACGTTAGTCATTGCACACTGCTGCAAGGAAGCACTCTTGTCGGTATATAATACCGACAAGATGAAGAATTAGACATGTGCAACATCTGGGTATCTTTATTTGTTGACGTTTCACCATCCACTGACTTTATCAATACAAGAATATAAATGTGAAGAATGTAAAACTATATACAAAAGATGTGGTAATCTTGAAGACTACGGTGCTCTTCATCATCTCCAAGACTGAGGGATTGATTACCTCATCTTTTGTTTATAGTTCTACATTGTTCACATTATGTCCTTGTACTGATAAAGTCACTGGAGGGCGAAACGTCTATAAATAAAGATACCCAGGTGTTGCACATGTGTCGAATTCATCACTCACAGAATACCTAGTAACTGGAAATTCTTTAAAACGAAAGCCTCGTTATTACAGTGAAAGCACTGAGTTCAAAATGACACATACATAATCATAAATGAATGATACATAATATTATGGCATTATTATTATCATTATAATCAAAAGGAAGTGCTAAGATATTATGGCATGAGTCAGAAAATAGTATTCTTAAATTTACCATCAACATCCAAAATTTGTAATGTAGATTACATGTCAAAACACTCATGCCAGGACAGCACAAACTCCCGAGTTGTTTTATAAGTCAAGTCTGCAAACTCTGGCTAAAAAGTATGTGTAAGCTACATAGCCTCTTCAACTGGCATCAGCAACATGAACTGAAAAACCATTTGCTCACTTAAGTACAATTATTTAAGTAGTCTGACCTTTGTCTTGTGGGTCTTAAGTGGCGAGAAAATGATGGTTACGAAAGGGTGAACGGGGAGCACTAAATCTGTAGGGATTACACACTTCCTTGGCTCAGGAGCCCCTCGCCGGCGTTGAGGAACTTCCCTTAAGGTTAAGCAAGCAGGTGAGATAATATCTCAAGGAATTCCTAATGGCAAAACACTCAGAGGATCTGGTAACACTACAAATGCTCAGAGGATCTGGTAACATTAATGTATGAACTTACTCCACCGGGAGAAGTAAGTCAGGTTTAATGGCAAAGCTTTTCTCATGATTAAACAATCCTCAGCGCAGGTAAAACAAAACAAAATCAATAGACCATTTTGCAGCAGACAATCCAAGGAAGTGTGGGGACAACCCTCAACCCTCCCAGGTGATTCACACTTTGCTAGGAAAAAAATGCATACGCAGTGTGCTGCTGCTCCCAGGCTTTTATGATGATTATACTGTGGAAACAAAGCTAGCTATACAATTATAACTATATTCAAGTGGACCTTCAGCGTCTGGAAAATGGGAGATACTCAGGCTTTATCTAAGGAAGGAAGGGGTAGCTCCAACATCAGGGCAATATTCCCTTCCGGGAAGGGTGTTACACACCACACACGCACGCGCACACACACACACACACACACACACACACACACACACACACACACACACACACACACACACACACACACACACACACACACACACACAGAATACCTGACAGGGAGGCAACAACGAGTCATGGTACGTGACAAGGTGTCAAAGTGGGCGCCTGTGACAAGCGGGGTTCCACAGGAGTCAGTCCTAGGACCTGTGCTGTTCTTGGTATATGTGAATGACTTAACGGAAGGGATAGACTCAGAAGTGTCTCTTGTTTGCGGATGATGTGAAGTTAATGAGAAGAATCAAATCGGATGAGGATCAGGCAGGACTACAAAGAGACCTGGACAGGCTACAAGCCTGGTCCAGCAACTGGCTCCTTGAGTTTAACCCTGCCAAATGCAAAGTCATGAAGATTGGGGAAGGGCAAAGAAGACCGCAGACACAATATAGTTTAGATGGCCAAAGTCTGCAAACCTCACTCAAGGAAAAAGATCTGGGGGTGAGTATAACACCGAGCATATCTCCTGAGGCGCACATCAATCAGATAACTGCTGCAGCATACGGGCGCCTGGCAAACCTACGGATAGCGTTCCGATACCTCAATAAGGATTCGTTCAAGACTCTGTATACCATTTACGTCAGGCCCATACTGGAGTATGCAGCACCAGTTTGGAATCCACACCTAGTCAAGCACGTCAAGAAATTAGAGAAAGTGCAAAGGTTTGCAACAAGACTAGTCCCAGAGTTACGGGGATTGTCCTACGAAGAAAGGTTGAGGGAAATCGGCCTGACGACACTGGAGGCCAGGAGGGTCAGGGGAGACATGATAACGACATATAAAATACTGCGTGGAATAGACGAGGTGGACAAAGACGGGATGTTCCAGAGATGGGACACAGACACAAGAGGTCACAATTGGAAGTTGAAGAGTTAGATGAGTCAAAGGGATGTTAGGAAGTATTTCTTCAGTCATAGAGTAGTCAAGCCGTGGAACAGCCTAGAAAGTGACGTAGTGGAGGCGGGAACCATACATAGTTTTAAGGTGAGGTATGATAAAGCTCATGGAGCAGGGAGAGAGAGGACCTAGTAGCAATCAGTGAAGAGGCGGGGCCAGGAGCTATGACTCGACCCCTGCAACCACAAATAGGTGAGTACACACACACACACACACACACACACACACACACACACACACACACACACACACACACACACACACACACACAGGCAAATCCTGTGTCACAAACCTACTAGAGTTTTATGACAAGGTAACTGAAGTAAGAAATGAGAGGGAGGGGTGGGTTGATTGCATTTTCTTGGACTGCAAGAAGGCCTTCGACACAGTTCCTCACAAGAGATTAGTACATAAGCTAGAGGAACAGGCACGTATAACAGGAAGGGCACTGCAATGGATCAGAGAATACCTAACAGGGAGGCAACAGCGAGTCATGGTCCGTGATGAAGTATCACAGTGGGCGCCAGTGACGAGCGGGGTCACACAGGGGTCAGTCCTGGGACCAGTGCTATTCTTGGTATATGTGAACGACATGACGGAAGGGATAGACTCAGAAGTGTCCCTGTTTGCAGATGACGTGAAGTTAATGAGGAGAATTAAAACAGACGCGGACCAGACAGGTCTACAAAGAGACCTGGACAGGCTGGATGTGTGGTCCAGAAACTGGCTCCTAGAATTTAACCCCGCCAAATGCAAAGTCATGAAGATCGGAAGAGGGCAAAGAAGACTGCAGACAGAGTATAGGCTAGGAGGCCAAAGGCTGCAAACCTCACTCAAGGAGAAAGACCTAGGAGTGAGTATAATACCGAGTACATCGCCAGAAGCACACATTAACCAGATAACTGCTGCGGCATATGGGCGCTTGGCAAACCTGAGAATAGCGTTCCGGTACCTCAGTAAGGAATCGTTCAAGACTTTATACACTGTGTACGTCAGGCCCATACTGGAGTACGCAGCACCAGTTTGGAACCCACATCTGGTCAAACACGTCAAGAAATTAGAGAAAGTGCAAAGGTTTGCAACAAGGCTAGCTCCAGAACTAAGGGGAATGCCCTATGAAGAAAGGTTAAGGGAAATCGGTCTGACAACACTGGAGGACAGGAGGGTCAGGTTAGACATGATAACGGCATACAAAATACTGCGTGGAATAAACAAGGTGGACAGAGACAGGATGTTCCAGAGATGGGACACAGACACAAGGGGTCACAATTGGAAGCTGAAGACTCAGATGAGTCAAAGGGATGTTAGGAAGTATTTCTTCAGTCATAGAGTAGTTAGGAAGTGGAATAGTCTGGCATACGATGTAGTGGAGGCAGGAACTATACATAGTTTTAAGACGAGGTATGATAAAGCTCATGGAGCAGGGGGAGAGAGGACCTAGTAGCGGTCGGTGAAGAAGCGGGGCCAGGAGCTGAGTCTACATACACACACACACATTCGCATATTAATCCCACATAACAAATACCTATGGGGCAGGAGTTAACTACAATTGTTGATAAATAAAAATAGAGTTGAAACGAGGTACTCTGCGGAACTGTGTACTAGCGCACGGTGCATGGATTTTTTTTTATAAACATACGATTGCCACTCTAGCACTTTTTATAATTATCTAAGCTGGCACTCTTATAAATATAAGATACACCGCACTGTGTGGATACTTCTTACTCAACAGGAATCCTCTCAGCCGGTCTGGAATTTTCTCACGAATTTGCATCGCCTTTTTTTCCTCCAGAATTTGAGCTACAACAGTCGACTAGCACCCAGGTACTTTATTTCCAGTGGTAAGCGAGCAGAGGCAGGAGTGTAAGGAAACTTGCCCAGACTTCTCACTGGGCCTAAGAATTGAAACCAGGTCCTTTCAGTTGCGTATCGAATGCTCTGACTTCCTACAGGCTGTTAATGACAATTTTTGTCTTATTTAGCATGTAAGGGGTAATTTTTATAGACTAGATCAAATGTATTATGCAATTAAAAGAATAATATAGTGTACTGTGTGTGACTTATGGTCGTTTGTGTAGTAAGATTTTAGATTTTTTTTTTTTTTGCCAAGAGGTATGTTTATTAAACAACCCCAGTCAGCCTGAGAGTGAACATTCCGCCATAATGGGAGAACATTACAGCTCAAATAGTCGACATCTATTTCCCATATCAACTAAATCCTTGGCCGTTTGAAAATCCAGGTATCACTACCTTTGAGGCATCATCTACCAAGGTATAAATAACCTGGTAGATGCATCAGAATAATTTTAGGTCCCTATGAACCACGAAAACGTGGAAATCAAAATTCTTGTCCCTATTTTGTATCAACAAACCTGGTGCAAAGGTCAACTCCACTTACACGGAAAGAAGAATTATTTAAAAAAATACAGGCAATATGGTAGGCAAACGGACAAAGGAACTAATGAGACATTTATTATAACTACGTTTCGCTCTCCAGGAACTTTATCAAACCATACAAACAAAACAAAAACATATAAAAGAAAACAAACATTGGCCCATGCTAGTAACAGTAGCAGTGGAAGTTATTTCTTGTTGTCAGGTGATGGCCGGGTTTATCATTACATGGAAAGTTCGTGCAAATATTTTGGAGATGATAAAGCTGCCTTTGTTCTGTGTAATTGTGTCGAAAATGGTGATTAATGATATTTCAAGGCATTTTCGTCTGTGGGCGTCTGATTCCTTAATCACTAAGCGGACATCATGCCATCAGCGTTGTACACAAGTGTTGTTTAAGTAGTCACATCTGCCTGCGTAGTTGTGTTGCTTCAGACATGTTCCTAGGTTTTGATCTGTTCCCCCGACGTATACCGTGTCAAAGCTTCTACTAAGGATTATAGGAACTCCTATGTTGACTAGTTCAAGGTTCTCCACTTTGACCTTGATCAGGTGTACCACCTTGGTGACTACCATCACCTTATCTAGGTCTGGTGATCACCACCACTTCACCATGATCACCACAACCTCAGCATGATCCGGTGATCACCACCACTTCACCATGATCAGGTGATCACCACCACCTCAGCATGATCCGGTGATCACCACCACTTTACCATGATCAGGTGATCACAACCACCACCTCACCATGATCCGGTGACCACCACCACTTCACCATGATCCGGTGACCACCACCACCACCTCACCATGATCAGGTGATCACCACCTCACCATGATCCGGTGATCACCACCACCACCTCACCATGATCCGGTGATCACCGCCACCACCTCACCATGATCTTTTTTTTTTTTTTTTATATTTTATTTAGAACAATACAATACAAGAGATAGATAAAGACAAAAACAGGTCTTACACAGAATAAATCATTAACAACCACACAAACATGAACTTGAGATAACACAAATATCCCTCCTCACCCATACATGAAAACCCCTACACCTATGATAACCAATAAACGACTAATTCCAATTGCATTGTTATATGATTAACAAAACACACCATAAAAATGCATATATTGTCACTTTGTAAATTATAAAGTAGGACACCTTATACGTTAAATACAATTAACGTAATGTATTGAGAATAAGGGGTAAAAACAATATTTCATCAAACACAGAATATATTAATAAACAAGGATCCAACACACTGACCCCTCTACAAGCATCTAAACATACATATGAATAACATACATAGAACAAATGTCCCACTGCAAAATCAAACACATATATAGATTAGACTCGTCAAAAACCATGAATACACAACATACGCCCAAGTTCATACACATTCACCCTCTCATACCAGGAGGCGACCCCGTTTTCACCCTGACACCCATCAACATAACACATTGTACCATTCCTACCCTGCCCCACCCACCTAATTTTACAAATTTAATAAAACCTCTAATGTAAGGTCTCGATACCCCTCAGAGAAATCCCGCTCCCACCTCCTCCCATAAAGTTCTCTATTACGGCACAACGTTTTTATAAACGTAACAGCCAATACCCCCCTCTTCACCCCACTTACCTCTTTCCCCCTCATTCCCCACATAAGTAGACATAATCTACCATAATGTACCCCACAGCCCTAATAATACTATCATCCATACCCCCCACATCAAGACTCAATGCCCGCAGAACAGAGAGGTATTTACCACTTATCTTATGCAACACCCTGCTCAACCAACCCCTGACGCTCCCCCCAAACCCCTCACAAAAATATACTACATGGAATGCAGAATCCTCCCGCCCCCATATTCCACATACCCCCCCCCCCCTCAACCACCCGTCTAGCTCGTAAGACCACTCCCCGATGGTAAAATCCCATGCAAAAACCGATACATCACGTCACGTCCACGGGTTTTTAACCTTAACCTACCAAACCTTTTCCATATACATCCCCAGTCATACTGGGGAAAATCCCCTCCACCCGGAGCCCACAACCCTTTCCGCCGACATCCTACACAGCCTACTTATTTTTACCTTACCCAGATCCCTTACCATCACCACTGCCCTCAAAATAGTTTCACACTCCCTCAACTCCGTCCCCTGAAAACATGCGTTTCAATTTATTGTGTACCTTAACCAACCCCCCCCCACTCACCCCCCTCCCTCATCACCTCCCTTTTTAATGAAGATACATTTAACCCTCCTCTTTAAATTCATTAAACCCAACCCCCCCTGACGCACAGGTAACATTACTACATCCCTTCTAAGCCAGTCACAACCTGAACCCCACAAAAATTTAAAAACCCCTCTAAGTATATTGCAATTGCCGTCCCCGTTAAAAGGGGAACACGGCAGCCACATGCCAAACCTTGCTATACAATAAAACGTTAATTACAATGGCACGCTGCACAAGGTTCAAATGATAAGGCCGCAATGCTCCCAATCGACCCAGTATCTTTTCTAATACCATTTCGCTGCCTGACCAGGTCGATGGGTTTGCGCTGCACCCCTCTGCGTTCGGGCGAGCTACCTTGTACAACTGGCGCTGAGTGTGGGGAAAGGCGCGTAAATACTTTTGGTATTGAGCTGCTTCGGGGGGCGATTTCACCCTCTTCAGTGCAAGCTTACTCCCGACAATCATTAGGGAGCCCTTGGAATCCAGGACAAAGAGGTTAGGGTTTAGCCCTAAATGGGGTTTTTAAGAATTTTTCGTCAAATGAATTCCACGCCTTGTATGATCTTTGGTGACGGGGTTTCCAAACGTGGTCTTGACGCTACTCCACTGTGAAGGCGTTTGATCGCGTATCTCGCCATTTTAAAGGGGTTAAAGATACGAATGCCCTTTTTGAGGCAGATGGGGTACATAAGGAGTGTTTTTGGACATAGGAACCGTACATCGGGCAAAAAAGGGGCAAGGGGGACGGCAGGTGCTTACATGGGACCCCGGGGGGTCCCTTTTTCCCCCTGAAGATCCCTTGAGAATCCCATCCCCGCCCTTACGCGTATTGGAGGATTCAGGACGCAAGTTAGGGTATCGTATGCCGGACAGAGAGTACGGCAGAATATGTGGGGCTTACGACCTTTGGCGGCAGATGCGTTAAGCTGAGGAGGGCGCCAGCGCAAACTGGTGAAGCCCATTACCAGCGTATAGCTTTTTAAGCCCGTGCGCAAGCAAGGGCCTGGGGCTTGTTGGAGTAAAGAGGGGGAGGATTCCAAAGGGGGAAAAAGGCATGTGGAGGTAAGCTGTGATGTAAAAGGATCTGTTCTACAAAAAGGAAAAATACAGAAGTGCAAGTGCAGGGGGGGGGGGTGCAGGCTCTGGGAAGAGCTTCGGAGGTGTAAGGACATTGACACCGCCTGAAAGGGGATTTTGTTCCTGAGTGGTAGAGACACGGCGGTCCCCTGTAGAGGAATGTAAGGATAAAAAACATAGCAGGGTTGAGGGGCCAACTTAAAGAGAGTTTTCGCCGTGTGCTGGGAACGGGGCGGGGTGGGGGTTTTGGGGTTCAGTGAGGGAACCTCAGAAGAAAAACATGGATTAGGGGGCGTCACGAGGAAGAGGCGGCGGCGTCAGACTCAGATATTCCTGACGCCGGCGCAGAGGTCTGGGGGGAAGGGAAGAGCAACGTCGAAGCAGTCACGATAAAGGCTCGCAAAAAAGGGGAGGGGTTGATGGTGTGAAGCCTTGTGCGGGCTCTGGGGCAGGAGGCCCGGGGATAATAAAGAGGGAGAAGGGTTTGGAAACTAAAAAGAGCCTTAGGTGTATGACTGTGAACTAAATGGACGTGTAATAGTGGAAGAAGGAAGGGTTTTCGAAGTTTCTGTATAAATACGGGGGATGAGTGTTCCTGCAAGAACACAATTTAAAGGGGGGAAGAGTGCTCGAGGTGGGGGGGGTTTTCAGGTCATGACTCGCCACTGCATCTAAAATGGTGTGGGAAAATTTGACCCGGGAGGAACCCTTTTTGGTTGCTAAGAAGGAGGGGGGGGGGGGGGGGGAAGAGTATTGCGCGTGGATGGGTGGTGGGGGGGACAGGGGGTATTTTTGTATGGGGTTATGCACCGCGAAAATTGTGTGGGGTTTAAAAAGGGATTTTGATTGAAGAACAGTTTTCTTCTTATGGGTTTATGCATGGCCCGTCGTTGGTGGCACGGAACTGCTTTTATTAGGGGGCGACGGGAACCAAAAGGGGGGGGCACGGTCGGCGGCCCTTGCGAGATCTTTTGAGGGATATTCATTTGCGGGATGGGTTTTGGGGAGGGGCGGGGGGGGTAGAGCACACTTTTGAAAGAGGGGGTTACGCTGCGGGTTGGGATAGGTGTATATTTCCAAAGGGGGTTTGGGTTGACATTTTCCGTACAATAGAAGTAGCTTATTCGGATCATCGGGCGGTATAGAAAGGGGGTGGCGTGGGAGTCACTACAGGTATATCTAGGGGATTTTGGAAATTAAATACAAGTTGTTAGGTGATGAGGGGGGGTAGAGGGATTTGCAACGCTGTGGGAGGGAAAACGTGCAAGATAGAAGGGGTAAGGATGGGTAGTGGTGGGATGGGTGGCAAAGAAGGGATTAAGCACTATTAGTAAAGGAAAGGGAAACGTATCAACCCCTTTAAAAATGGGCTTGCAAACTTTTTGGAGGATAGTTTTACGGGTTGCTAGCGGGGGGGGCGGTGGGGGCACTTATCCAATGGACGAAATTATGGCAAAAAGGGGAGGCTGCGTGAGGTACGGTAGGGTTCCAAGGGGTTTGAGGGTACAGGCGGGGGTGGAAGAGGTGTTAGGGGGCGTAGCCCTTTCATCGGCGTATTGCGTAGGCAGAAAAAAAGACAGCAGGCAATGACATTCCAGGGTTGGGGGTTCAAAAATCGACAAGGGTACAGGGGGGGGCAGGTCATCAAGCAGGGAAAGGGAATGGGGGCGTTTGTGACAGGGGTAGAAAGTACTGGCAAGGGGAAAGGGGGTAAGGATGGGTTTTAAAAAGGGTTTGTGGGAGTGTGGTATGTCAGTTGCGAAAGTGAAGGGAAGCACGGGGTGGGGAAATAACTGAGGGGAAATATGGGGGCTTTAAGTGGAATGCAAAGGGCAAAGCACCGGAATTGATGGACCCCCGGAGGTTTTATCAGCACTTTGGGAAATTTTATTAGGCATTTTCTGGTTAGGTTTTTAAAAATTTGCATGAAGGAAGGGGGGAGCGGGTGAGAAGCAGGCAACGGCTGTCGTTGTATTGGTACCAAGGGTAAGGGGGAGCTCGCTTGGGGTACCGGGCGATCTCGTTGTTATTCGCAGTTTAAATTGTTTGCAAAAATTTTTGGGGGAAATCGGGTCAAGTGTGTGGTAGGGCGGGTATTCAAAAACCAGTTTGGTTTGCCAGGGAGTCTATGGTGGAGGGGCAGGGTTACTTAGGGATTTCGGGGGGCAAAAGGGGGGGGAGGGGGGGAGGTTTGGTGGCCTCGTTGGCAAGGGCATACGATAGAGTGGATCGGAAAGCATTGAAAAACCACCTCAGGGGCAGGGGGTTTTTGGGGGAAAAAAGTGGCTGGGTTGAGGTTTTTAGGAGGGCAATGGGGAGGGGGAAAAATTAAGGTGATTGGGGGGGAAGATTGTAATGGGTAGGGGACTTAGGCAGGGGTGTCCTATGTCACAATTATTGTTTTTCGTGGTACAGGACCCCCTTTATAGATTGATGGAACAGCGATGTGCACGTAAGGGACCAGGGGGTGATTGCGAGGGTTTTGGGCCCGTTTTAATTGGGGATGTGGATGTAAACGTTTTTGTCAGGGAGGGGGTGTCAAGGCAATTAAGGGGTATACAAATGCGCAGGGGAATGGGATGGGGTAAATTCAGATAAATCCAGGTCATGGGTTGGAGCTTGGGGGGGGGGGTTGATTGGGAGTGCATTGGAGGAGGCAGGTGGGATTCGTTTTAAAAAACTCGGTCTTTTTATGAGACGATCTCCTGTGGCACGCCCTGGAAAACCCCTTAGGGTGGGAAAAGGGTTCAGGGACCTTGGGTGCATTTCGACCTTTTCATTGACCCTTTGCAGCGTGCCATTGTTGTTAATATCTTTCTGTTTTCAAAGATGGCACGTGGCAGCCGTGTTCCCATTAACTGGGCCCGGAATAACGAAAAATACTTAGGAAGGTTTTTAAATCTTGGGGGTTCGAGCTGTGTTGGGTTAAGAGGGGTGTGGAAAGTTACCTGTAATAAGGGGGGGGGGTGGGGTTGCTGGACTTTTAAACGGAGGGTCAAAAGTGTCTTCATTTAAAAGGGGGGTGATGGGGAAAGGGGGGGTGGGGGGGTTTGGCCAGGATCCTAACAGATTTCAAAAGGGGTATACAGGAGTTGATTTGCATGGTGGAAACTGTGTTGAGGCCCCGGCGTGGGGTCGAAGCCAGCAAAGGTTAAAATAGGTAGGTTGTGTAGATTGTTACCGGGGGGGTTTTTAGCGCCTGTAGAGGGGTTTTTCCCCCCTGTTTTATGGGGGGTATATGGAATAGGGGGTAGGATAGGTTGCAACCCCCGTGTTCGGGATTAATGTTTCGTTTTTTCATGGCATTTACCCTCGGTGTGGTTCTACGGGATTTTACAGTCTGACGGGGGGGGGGAGTGTGGGATAGTGGTGGGGAGGATCGCTTTTTATGTAGTTATTTTTGTGAGGACTGAGGGTGTCAAGGGGGGGTTAAATAGGGTGTAATAGGATAGGAGGTAAAGGAATTTCTGTATTGAACATTAAGCTGACTGGGGGGTTGGGAGGAAAAGGAATCAAAACGTGGGGTACATTTTGGGAGATTAATCTATATAGTGTGGGGGATTTCGGGGCAAACAGGTTCTGAGGTAAGGGAGGGTGTTAGGTTAAGTTTATAAAAAAGGTATGTAGAAATAAGGGGAAAATTTTTGGGAGGAGGTGGGTAAAGGGTTTTTCAGAGGGATAAGGAACTTACGTTACAGGGTTTTTTTAACTTTTAATATACGGGGAGGGAAGGGTATGTTTTGGAAGTGTTGCGGGGGAGGGAAGCGGGGGGAAAAAAAGGGTTCCTCCCTGGTAAAGGATAACAAAAGTTTTTGCGAGAGTGTTGGATGGGGTGATAAAGGTGAAAAAAGGGACCACGGGTGCTTTTCACCGTGGAGTGGGCCCTTTTTGAAAAAGGACTTTAAACTTATTATAATATTGTGTGTGGTAAAAATTTATTTACGGTAAAAACATTGTAATTTGGAGATTTTCTATAAAATTGCACGTATTTCTCCAACTTTTTTTCTAGGTGCCTTTCACTGCATAGTGTTGATGCTGTGACAGCACGGGGTCCAGAGATATTGGTATTTTTGTATTAATTCGTGCATAATTGTTCGTCACTGGGTTCTGCAATTTTTTGTTTTGAGAGAAAGAGGGTTAATGCAGTCAGATAGTGTAATAAAGTTGGGCAACAGGTGTTATAGGTTTTTTTTTGGGTTAGGTGCGTGCAGGCACAGTCTTTTTGTGTTCTTATGCATGGGTTTTATTTTAGTTTATTGTACTGTTGTCAATAACTATGTAAGTCCCTATAAGCTGAAAAAGACTTAATTCATATTTTTAAGCTGTGTTTTGTTTTAACACTGGAATTGCATGTTTAAATTGTAAAGGCTTTCATGTGTTTTGGGTTTTTGAGACAAGTTTATTCTTATGGTTTTGTAGTAATTTTGTATGTCTTTGGGGGACTTTTCTATATCCCATTGTTATGAAAAAACATATTGTTATTAACTGAACCTTGGACAATTACATAAATTAAGTTGGTCATTTCTGTGTGATTTCGATTAGGCAACATTCATTTTATAGTATTTTGGTTTTAAATAGTGGGGTGGTTGGGTAACCCGGAGGGGGGGGGGAAAAGTTTGTATAAATGGTCGTGCAATGCTTTTAGGTCTGTATCATTATTAAGTACCTTTCGAGGGGTGTGATATAAAAGTTTGTTTAATCATTAAAATTTTGTGGGTAGCTCCAACAGGTTTGGGGTTAATGAAGGTGAGGGGCAGGTAGGGGGGGGTGTACCCAACGGGAGTTGTAAGTGTGGTGTGTAAAAATTAGATGAGGGGGGATTGTGTTAATTTCGACTTGAAGATTTTACATATTATATTTTGTAACGTCATGTTTTAAATAAAATATAAAAAAAAAAAAAAAAAAAAAAAAAAAAAAAAAAGTATCTTTTCTACCAACCTGACCGAATTATTTCACGGGGAACCTCAAACATCAGCATAGATTTAAACCACAAAATTTTTTAAAGACATCACCCCCCTTTTTTCGACTGCAAAATATCCCACCGACCCTCTCCCCCCAAATTTCCCAACCCCATAACCATGGACTTCTCCGAATTTACCCTCATACCAGTCGCACATGCAAACGTGTCGACCACTCCATCTAAGGCGTTTATGGACATCCCTCTCTAACCAAACAGTGGTATCATCCACATACCCTATGAGAACAGGCCAAACGCCCTCAGTACCCCCCCCCCCAACCCCTTCACTAACGCCCATATGGCGCTCCACCATTCTATAAAAAGGGGTCCTGTATGCATGCAAATAAAAGCTGTGACATAGGACACCCCTGTCTAAGACCTCTGCCCATTACAATCCTCCCCCTAATCTTCCATTAATCTGTACTCTCACCATTGCCCCTCTATATAACGCCTCTACCCATCCCACTATTTCTTTTCCCCATAGCCCTGTTTCCTAAGGATAGCTCTCAACGCCTCTCGCTCCACCCTATCATAAGCTCCTTGCCAGTCTAGTGCAACCAAACCCCCCCCCTTCCCCCCCTTTTTCTTCCACGAAATCCCTTAAAAGACCATGTCCCCACCCCCATAGACCTACCTGGCAACCCAAACTGGGTTTCCGATACAACCCTCCCTACAACACACTTGATCCTATTTCCTAAAATTTTGCAAATAACTTATAATCCGCGCATAACAACGATATTGTTTCTATAGTCCCTAGCGAACGCTGTTCCTTACCCTTCGGTACCAAAACAACTACAGCTGTTGCCTGTCTGTCACCCAACCTTCCCCTTACCTTCATCAAGTTTCAGTAACCTCACCAAAAAACCTTTATTAACTCCCAATGCTGTTGATAAAACTCCGCCGGCAGTCCATCGATTCCCGGTGCTTTGCCCTTTTGCATGGCACTCAAAGCTCTCCATATTTCCCCTCAGTTATGTCCCCCCCCAAAGCTTCCCTATCACTGTGTCCTAACCTACATGCACACTTCCACACACCCTCTCTAAATCCCCTAATCCTACCCCTTCCTCCCGCCAATACTTTTCGTACCACTGATCCGCAAACAACCCCATCCCATCCGTAGTGTGGATAACCTGACCCGCCCTATACCCTCCCACCGACTCAAGAACCTCCAAACATGGAATAGTTGTTGCCTGCCGACGTTGTTTTTGTCTGCGCAACACACACGAAGACGGCCTATCTCCCCATAACACCTCCTCCACCCCCGCCATTACTCTCACCGCTTGGAACCGCTCGTCCTGAATTTCCCGCAACCGCTCTTTAAGTATCATAATGTCGTCCATCGGATAGACACCCTCTACTGTCCCTTTTACATAACAACCCCGTAACCTGTCCTCCAAATAATTAATCAACCCAAATTTAAGAATTAATCCTTTTCCCCTCCCTCACATAATAATGCCGAATCCGGTCCTTAGCCACACCATCCCACCACGTCACCACGTCCTCCACACCTTGTACCTCCTCAGTTAATCTCTCCCACAGCCTCCGTAAAACCCCCCAACCCCTCCTCATCTTCCAACAGACTCGTATTTAATTTCCAATATCCCCTAGAGATACAAGCTAGAGAATCCCACTCTACTTCTGCGACAACCGCCCTATGATCTGAAAAAGCTAGTTCAATAGTACGGACAGACGTTGACAATACCTTATGAGATATATACAACCTGTCTAACCTAGCTGCGTAACCTCGCCTCACGAAAGTATGCTCCACCTCCCACGCTCCCCCACCTACACACATCCCTCAACTGAACGTCCACCAAAAGATTGCGTAATGCTGTCAACATTGCCCCGCCCCTCGTGGTTCCACATCCGCTCTCCTGATCACACAATTCCAGTCCCCACCTACGATGGCCACTTCAGGTAAACCACGGAAAGCAAAAACTAGATCATCACACACAAAATCCCTCTTGACTTTCATATCATTTTCAGCTGGTGCATACACACTTACAAAGGTTACCCTCTGCCCCATCCACCACCCATCCACACGCAACACCCTCCCCCCCCACCCCCTTCACGTCTTCGCAACACAAACGGGCTGGCTCTCTTTTCAATAAGACCCACACACACCTTTCAACGTGCGATTGGCAGAGTCAACACCGTCCCGCGTATATACCCGTCCACCTCGGACTCTACCTCCCTGAAATTATGCTCCTGTAGAAAGCAAGAAGCTATGTCAACTCTCGTATCGATGTTAAGAGCATACGTAGAAGCATTCCACTCTTGTCTACACCAGTACACAGTCCATTAACCATTCACAGTCATGCACTTTAGGGCCTTTCTATAGCTTTCACAACCCGTTCTCCTCTCATAACTTCACCAGGGCCTCTCGCCCCCAGGGTCAACATCGTGGTTTGTACAATCCACCCCCACCCACTCTTCGATGCCTCTTATCCTGGCTTGTCACCGAGAGTATACATCCTATCTCCAGACCTCTGCGCGGGGTCAGGAAATCATATGAGTCTGACGCAGCCGCCCTCTTCTCGTAACACTCTCTAACGCCCATACTGTTACGAAGATTTCTCACTGTGAACGCATCAACCTCTACTGTGATACCTAGTCGGTCCCCCAAAAAACAGAGCTCGGTTGGACGCTCCTCTCTGTGCCTGACAGTTGTTCTCTCCTTCTTCCCGTGCCTGTCCCGCTCCGCACTCAATCTTCCTTTCAACTCAGGCACCATTTCACCGGACCAAGCCATTATCCTCGCCCGAAGCAAGGGTTAGAGTTTTCATACCTTCGTCGAGCTCCTCCTCCAGCTCTTGCACCTCCTGCCTGACATGAGCACTTCCTTCCTCCGTCACGGCAAAGTGGCCATTTTCGGCATCCTCACAACTCGTGTCCCCGCCCCAACATGCACAACAGAGACTTTTCGTTACAAATTTTCAGCTCCACAGGTTCACGAGCCATTCTCCTCGGTTTCCTTTGGAATTCTCTCTACGACATCCGCACAACTGTAACCATGGTGCACCACCTGTTTACGCCGTGCGCACCTCCACTGCCTCCCACACGTGTTCGCCGGCCTTATGGTCAATACTCGCCACAACAATCCTGCATGTCGCCGCTCGCATGAAAGCATTCCGCACTAGAATTTGGGTCCTAAAGACTCCGGCTCACCACGTATGATGGGTTCGGGGTGCCTCTGTTTCAATTTTGAGGGTGAATGTGACCCTCCGGGACGTCCCACATGTACGCACCTGCCGACACTCCACTTTGCTCCTTGGGTTGCAGAGCACGGTACATAAGCTGCAAATACACCTTTCGTAAGTCCTCCTCGTCAGCTCGAAGGGGACATTTCGCAACTTCACCCTCCATGTATGTGGTCCGAAGAGACGTCTATGAGTAGCACTTTGACAGTGAGAGTTACATCAATACTCACATGCTAAATTTCGGTCACTACACGGACTCGTTGTACACAGCTGTCAAATTTTAACTTGCGAAACAGTCAGATAGGCCCCATTCAGGGGTCCACACCATAAAACTTCATCATCCAGCTACTCGTAGTTTCCTCTGATGATGGTCTGGAAGTTAACACTGCCGCCTAGCTAGCTAGATGGGGGAAATCGCCCCACGAAAGCAGCTCAACGCCGACAGTGTTCACCCTTCCGTCGGATCCTCAGCACCTATTGTTGTATGAGAGCTCTTCCTGACAAAATCCGCAGAGGGCGTGACCGAGCACAACTCGCGTCACCGCAGTCAGCAGCTAATAGCAAGACAATCATTAGGGAGACCCTATGGTATCCAGGTCCGATGAAGAGTTAGGTGTATTATGTGTGCCCTGAATGGGCGCCCTCGATGTTACGAATCTTTGTCATCAACTGAATTCCACGTACCCGTTGATTCGAGTCTGTTGGTGACGAAGATTCCTCAGACATGAGGTGTCTTGACACTACTCCAGCTGTGAAGGTGCGTTTGATCAGATCGTATCCCGCCCACTTTACTTGGGTTAAGCTTCGTAATGTTTCCCTTTGAGGCAGATGAGGCTGACATAAGGAAGTGTTTTGTGGCTACTATGGGACGTACATCTGGCACACAGGGCATTTGGAGCGCCTGGTGCTTCCTACATGGGCCGTTGGAGGGAACTTTTTCCTGTAGATGATCTGAGACATCCCATACCGTCTTACGTCGATGTTGGGAGGACTTCAGGAACGCAAGTTATGGTATCGTAACGCGAACAGAGACGTATGTGTACAGAGGAATATGGCGGCAGCGTGTGTGATAGCTGAGGGGCGCTTGCACCTCTAACTGGTGAAGCACCCAGTTACCAGCGTGGTAGCTGTTGTTGAGATGCTCCACACGAAAGCAAGGGCTTGGGCACTTGTGGAGTGAAGAGGTGCAGGATTCCAAAGAAGAGACTGGCGTGTGTGAGGTAAGCTGTGACATAAAAGGATCTGTTTACTAGGCAAGTTCAGGAGGAGGTGCAGGCTCTCGAGGAAGAGCTTCAGGAAGTGTTGAGGACATTGACGCCTGCAGAGGATGTTGTTCCTGAGCTGGTGAGAGGCACGGCGTTGCCTGTAGAAGAATGTGATGATAAAAACCATAGCAGGATTGAAGGCCAACTAGTAAGCATGAGTTGTCGCCGTGTGCTGTGGAACGAGGCGTGGTGGAGGTTGAGGTACATCGTGAGGGAACCTCAGAAGATAACTTGGATGTGGAGAGCATCAAGAGGAAGACAGCGGCGGCGTCAGACTCTGATGATGTCCTGACGCCGGCGTAGAGGTCTGGGAGGAAGGAAGAGCACTGTCGAGGTAGTCAAGATAAGACCATCGCAAAAAAAGGGGGGGGTTGATGGTGTGAAGCCTTGTGCTGGCTCTGGGGCAGGAGGCCCTGGGATGAATGAAGAGAGGAGGAATGGTTGGAAACTATAAAGAGGCCTTAGGTGTATGACTGTGAACGCAATAGACTGTGTAATAGTGTGAAGAGGGAATGGTTTCGAATGTTTCTGTGTAAATATAGGGTGGATGTCGTTTTCCTGCAAGAACACAATTTCAAGGAGGGAAGAGAGCTCGAGGTGGAGGGGTTTCAGGTCATGACTCTGCCATCTGCACGTCTGAAAGGTGGTGTGGGGTATATTGATCAGGGAGGCGAGTCCGTTTGTGTTGCTAATTAGATTGGCAAGTTGGTTTCAACAAACAAAAATTCCTTAGGTACAAGTATGTTCTTTTGGGACCGGCAAAATACAGCGGCCTTTATACTTACTAATTGTCTTGAATTATTTTTAACCTCTATTGTCTGCTGGAGCTTCTATGTGGTAAATTTTAAGTGTATGTATAGGTCTTGGACGTTGGTGTTTCGCTCTATTTTGTGGCCAGAATTTGTTTTGTACTCTGATGAAGTTTTAATTTCCTCGTGTTTACCATATCTGAGTAATTGAAATTTCCATCGTTGAACTTCATATTGTTTTCTGCAGCCCACTGAAAGATTTGGTTGATGTCTGCCTGGAGCCTTGCAGTGTCTGCAATGGAAGACACTGTCATGCAGATTCGGGTGTCATCTGCAAAGGAAGACACGGTGCTGTGGCTAACATCCTTGTCTATGTCGGATATGAGGATGAGGAACAAGATGGGAGCGAGTACTGTGCCTTGTGGAACAGAGCTTTTCACCGTAGCTGCCTCGACTTTGCTCTGTTGACGACTACTCTCTGTGTTCTGTTAGTGAGGAAATTATAGATTATTATTATTAAAGATTAGCCGGTATTCTCCCGGCCCGGGCCTTTTCCAAGTGGTGGCCCGGCCTTGGCTCCCTCTTTAGGGAGTGTCTGAGACCTAAGTCTCCCATGGGAGGAGGCACAAGTACCTCCTCATCTTTGGGACCAACTGTCCCCAGGCCTAGCCACAAGCTAGGCCTCTCTGGTCTGCCATCCCCGCCCCAAGGGGGCAAAGGGGAATGACAGTCTTATGAGCTAAAGGCTCGGGCTCAGGCACCTACCCTACCCTAGAAGGGTTAGGCATGGTGTCGATGAAATTATAGATCCATCGACCGACTTTTCCTGTTATTCCTTTAGCACGCATTTTGTGCGCCATTACGCCATGGTCACACTTGTCGAAGGCTTTTGCAAAGTCTGTATATATTACATCTCCTATGATAACTTTTTTAAATTTTAATATTGATAATGTGTTCAACCACATGAGTGGCTATAATATTAACTTGTTTAATGTTTGACATTGATAATGTGTTAAACAACGTGAGATTGGCAAGGTGTTAACTTTTAATGTTACATATTGTTATCGTGTTTAACCTCGTGAGAGTGACTAGGGTTTCAACTTGTAGAGAGGGGGGTGGGGGTTGTGGAGGTGTTGGATGTCAGTGTTAGCATCAGAGTATTTTTTTTTTTTATTCCCCGGGTATTCTCCCGGCCCGGCCAAGTAGTGGTGACCCGGCCTTGGCTCCCTATCTGGGGAGTGTCTCGAGCCTAAGGGGTGATCGGGTTGTAACATATCGACTTCTTTATTTTTCAACCGATTTCGTTCATTTTTGGTGTACTATTAGAAGCTTATATCGAGTATCCTGTGCTGAAGTTTCAAACATATCGGCCAAAAAGGAAACGAAATATGCAAAATTTACGAGAAATTGCATTTGGCAGCGGAGCTGTACTCAGTGGTACTTGGAAAAGTGGTTTTGACACTTGCTGCTGATAGAACACCTCTAATTCCATCACTGTAAGTGTACCAATTCTAAAATAAACCTTATCTTCATGCTAGAAAAAAATAAAGTTTCATGACTTTTTTGACATATTGGAAGATGTCGATCTTGTTGCGCACATAAATCTAAAAATATTTGGGATAGTTCAGAAAGGAACACGTTACATTGTAAGGCAATCATTCTCCTATGTTTGTTGTGAAAATCAAGTCAATTCATTCATAAATAAAGATGGATTGGCCCTAAATAGGTAAATAACTTACTTTCGAGTTATATGCGGAAGCCCGCAGCACCCCAAGTGCCCGGGAAATTTTTTTTCCCCGAAAAATTCGCTTTATTTTACACTTTTTCCGTGACCTAAGAGTGTTTATTACAGTTAACCATTGTAAATACGTTTTCTTTCATTATATGTGAGAAAACGGACCCTTTCCCCTTTCAGGGAAAGCATCGATAGAAATTTTTTCCTTCTGGGCATCATATTATGCTATATATTATATATACTTTTTATGTTTATATGCTATTATTATATTGCTTTAAATGTCATAATAGATCAATTTGTGATAGGTAAATAAGCCTTATAATTGATATTAGCGTGGGTATGGAATGTTTTGTTGGCTGGAGGTGTCGGCCATTTTGGGTACTATACCCAGGGTACCTGATTGGTCCCTTGACCATATTATCTCCGCCCACTCTGGCATGATCTCAGACAGTGAATTTGTATTATATTAGACATAAAGATGTAAGAAAAGGATAAAAATAACACGGGGGAAAAACATAAACAATGCCGCGTCAGCGCTTGTTACGCAATGTGAAGCAAGCCGCTGTCACCATGCCTGTTATAAATGGCTGTAATTCCTTTTAGAAACATCGTACAAGGATAATAATTATACCAGAGTGTAGCCAGAAAGTTCAGCTATTTTTTTTGGGAACAATAACTCAATTTTAATATTTTTTTCTGTTTTTTTATTTGCTCTGCGCGCCGGCTACTCCGCTCCCCCCTAAGTCTCCCGTGGGAGGGAGGTACAAGTACCTCCTCATCTTTGGGACCAAGTGTCACCAGGCCTAGCCACATTCCCCGCCCTCACATGCTCGTAGGGAGGGGCTAGGCCTCTGGTCTCCCATCGGGCCCCCCTGCCCCAAAGGGCGTGGAATGGCAAGTCATGGCTGCGAGTTAGAAGTCAGGCCCTTCCTTTTCCAAAGTCTATTAAAGACCTTTTGTTATTTTAAATTGTTTCTGGTAGATTTTTTATTTAAAATTTGATTTACTGGGAAAAAACCGTTTAGACGGTGTTAAATGTTCTTCAAACATAAACCATTTTATGGAAATCTTTTTTATTGCATCTTTTTCGTTTTTTAAATAAAATAATAAAAAAAAAATTAGCCCTTTATTAAAAAACAAAAAATTTTTAAATTGTGTTCCCTCTGTTTTCATCTCAAAAAACGGATGAAATTGTTTGTTGGCTAAAAAAGCAGTTACCCCCCTTTTATTTAGATTTAATCACAATTTTTTACCTGTAACCAGGTAAGGCTCTTCCCCTCTTATTTTTACAGCAATTTTTAAACCATGGGTAATTTTGGCGTTCGGCTTTTCCCGGGAAAACGGCCCACAACACTTTGTTGGGCGGGGGTTCCCTGCATGTTTGTTAACGCCTTATCCTGTAATTTGCATGATTTTGAAATCTTTTGGGAAACGTTTTTATATCGCTGCTCCCCCGGAAGGGGTTGTGTTAAAACCCCTTACGTTTCAGGCGACCCTCATAGTTCCAACACCTTTGGTATGAGGCTTGGCGCTTTTTTTAAAAAGGGCCGCAAGACCAGGGCTCCCTTTTGCGTGATTCCCGGGGTTTGGGACCACGAAAATTTGTTACTACCCATACCTATAAATTGGATCGAAAAGAAGAATAGGGGTGACTTTGGGGGCCCGACACGGATTTCCCGGGTTAAAATACCAGCAAAAAAACGAAGAGTGGGAAAGTTAAAGGCCCAAACCGTCTTAGTTTACTACTTTTCTAAACGAAACTAAAGGTAAAAACAAGAAGGGCCTTTTGAAGCACAAAGAAAAAGAGGAAAAAATCGAAATTATTGGGCAATCCTCTGCATTGGGGGGGGATTATGCGGTTTTGGAGGGAACTTTTTCTTTTAAAAAGATTCGATCCCAACCGCCCAAAAATTTTAGGAAAGCATTGGAATCGAATGAACATATGGGGGCAACGCGACGTGGGCTGTGGGGGGTCGAACCCAATAGCGAATGTTAGCGTGTGGGTTTTCCAAATTACAAAGAAATCAAGAACGAGGGAGGACGAAAGTTTTTAACCACCCCTCCAAAAGGGTTTTTAAAAAAAAAACCAAAATGCTTAGGAGCCCGAGAAACACCCACTCTAAAAAATTTTTTAAGAACTCTCCCCCACTAGGGGGGGGTGTAGCGCGCAGGGGCCCCCTGGAGGAGCAGCGAATGCAACCTTAACCAGGGGCAAGGGATCGGTTGCACAGGGGGCACGGTGGAACAATCATGGGCGGGGTATGCGGAGAGCAGAAGTGGAGGTGCATAACGAAAGCAAAAAACCCCAATGCGGTGGAGAGGCCCGAAAGGAATCACCCCAAAAGAAACAGTGTTTCCCCAAAAAAGGAGGAAAAAAGCTTTGGGGGATTAAAGGGGACAGGGAAAGGAACCCCAACAATTTAAAAGGGGGTTTCCCAAAAAGGGGGAGGGAAAGGGTGGTTTAAAATTATGTAAAAGTCTTACCAGAACAAAAAAAATAATTGATTAAGGTTTTTTGTTAAATTTTAACGGTTAGACTGCGGAAGGAAAAATTGGTTTTTAAAATGAAAGGGGAAGATGTGGTGTGGTTTATAAGAACACAATTACGAAATTTTGGGGAAGAGTTAAAAATTTTTAAAGTGTATTGGAATATGCACGGGGTTAAAAGGAGGGGTTTTTGGTAAAGGGCCCGTTTGTGTAATAGGAAAGGGGGGGGGGGAGGTGTTGGTTGGTTTTGGGGTAGCACACTGTTTTGTATGTTTTGGGGGCCCGGGGAGTTTACCTTAAAACCCTTTTTTGCAAAGATGATTAGAATTTTTCTACGTAGTTTACCAATGACGAAAAGGGGGCGATTTGAATTTGGTAAAAAAAAGTTGGGCCCGAAGGGTTTTTTGGGGATTTGGGGAATTTATTGACGAGGGGGTTTTTTGGGTTTTTGGGGGGGGGCATGGTGGAGCATATTTTTTTTGGGTTATGGGGAAGGATAAAAAACGGTTAAGGGGGTTTAAGGCGGAGGGAATGTAAAAATTGGGGTTTTTTTCGATATAGAGGAGTTGTAAAGGTTTAAAGGAATTACCGTGTGCAAAAGGGGCCATCTTTTTAAAAAGAAAGTTTTTGGGGGGGGGGGGGGGGAAAGCTTTTTTTTGGGGCAAAATGTGGAACGCCTTGTGGTGAAGCACCGGAGTGGGAATTTGGTTAATTTGTGGGAACGATGAAAAAGCGAAAAAGGAATATTTATTAGTCAAGGGATGAAAAAGCAGTTTAAGTATGTTTCCAACCTATTTGGGGGTTGGGGCCGACGCTATGTAAAAAGGAATGCAATTTCCTGTTTATGAAATTTTAAAGAATTGGGGGAACAAATTTACAAAAATTTACAAAAAGGTTTTGGGGAAATTAATAATGAAGAGGTTTTTTGGGGGGAACGGGGCCGTGGCGTTGTTTGGGGGAATAACAAGACGTGAAAACTGGGTTAAGGGTTAATTTCGGAGGATCGGGTAAGATAAAAATTTCCGCGAGGAGGGAGGTGGGGTATAAGAGCGGGAAAATTAAAAGAAGTTTAATTGGGAAATTGTTTAGAAGGGGTTTTTGGTTTAATGACGGGCATATGTTTGTTTTGGGGGGCCCGTTAGGAGTTGGAGACTTGGGGGTTTTATCTGGGGCCAATTGGTAAGGAGGAATTGTGGGTTGGGATATCTTCAAAAGGGGAACGTTTAAAGGGGGTTTTTTTGGTCGTTTAAATCAAATAAAGAACGGGATGGGTTTTAAAAGGGGCAAACGGTTGTTGGTGCCCAAAGTTTCCCTAAAAAGGGGAGCCAAAGGGTTAAAGTTTGGCAATCTTTTTTAAAGGGGAAAAAATTTTTTGGAAGGATCTTGAACGAAAAAAAAGCCTGGGCAAGGTTGGAAAAGGGGACAATAGGGGTGGGGCATTTTTAAAAAGTATGAGGTAGGGGTTTATTTGAAATTTTTTGAAGGGGGGGGGGGGGGGGGGGGGGGGGGGGGGCGGGGGGGGGGGGGGGGGGGGGGGGGGGGGGGGGGGGGGGGGGGGGGGGGGGCGGGGGGGGGCGGGGCCCCCCGGGGGGTAAAGACCCGGGGGGGGGGTTTTTTGGGGGGGGGGGGGGGGGGGGGGGGGTTTTTGGCCAAAGCGGGGGGGGGGGGGGGGGGGGGGGGGGGGGGGGGGGGGGGGGGGGGGGGGGGGGGGGGGGGGGGGGGGGGGGGGGGGAAAAAAAAGGGGGGGGGGCCCACTTTGGGGGGTTAAAATGTTTTTTAATTTTTGGGCAACAAAGGGTGTTAAAACGAAGTCTATAAAAGTAAACATGGCATGTTACGGAAATTTTTTTTTCCCGATACTTCGTTGTGATTTAAAAAAGGCACAAAAAAGTGTTTTAGATTCTTTTTGGGGGAACAGGGAGCGAATGGTTAAGTAGAGCGGTTGTCACACCCCTTTGGGCCGTGGAGGCTGGGTTTTAAGATGTCAAAAAGAGGATAATAAGTAGTTTTTAAAAAAAAAAATTTTATAAGCGGGAGGGGGGGTGAAAGGAGACGGTCTTCATAGGTACATCGGGAAATGCGACGTGGGGGGGGGGTAGGGAGTTCATGATAGGTGGGGCAATTTTACGGTTTTTTAAAAACGTGAGGATCCTTTACATATTAAATTGAAAATTTTGTGGGGCAGATGGAAAGGCTTTGGTACGGCGGGAGAAAGTTTATCCGATGTAATTGGCGAATATTGGGGGCGTTTAAACAAATTGCTTTTAAAACCTAAATCAGAGAATTTATGTTAGATTTTTACTGGAATTTGCCGCGGGAAGGTTTATTCTAAAAGAATACGAAAAGGGGGAATCAAGGATTGTGGAGGTTTGGCGCTATTTATCATAGGGTGTATTTTTGCGATTGATTGAACTTAAAGGGGTTTTTGGATGGGAAAGGGTTTTTAAGGTAGTGGGGGAGGGGGTTTGCAGGTTTTGGGGTTTTTTAATTTTTTAGTATAACTGGGGAAAAAAAAAGGGTTGGAAAAAGCGATGGGTAATGATTACGGAATATTACATGATGTGGGCTATGGGGGGAGGCGGACGTCGTGCAAAATTAAGGTTGGCAGCAATTTTTTATAGGACACAGTGTAGAAAAAAAGGGGGTGTATGGGGGGAGATGGGAGAGAGTTTTTAGTGGGGGTTTCGAAATTTCATTTTAAGGGGTTTTATGGGATTTGCAAAGGGGAAAGGGGGATACGAGGGGCTATTTTCCTAACAGGGGGACATGGAGAGCGTTTATAAGGATGTATAATTGATTTTGATATCTAGGGCAATATGGTTATTCCCCCCGGGGGGTTTCAGGAACTAAAAATTATCATTTAAAAATGTATTGCACACGTTTGCAATTACTTTTATCATGCATAAACTTTCAAGGATTTTATATAAAAATTTTCAATGACTCAAATTTTTATAGGTGCCCCTTTAATGATTTTGATAAATTTGAAATTTTTTAAAAAAAAAAAAAAAAAAAAAAAATTGTTTTTTACTAAGCTCTGTTCCTTATTTTTGTTATTTTTTGCGTGTTACAGTCTGCTTTTCAGAAATTTTATTTTACATTAACTACTACATCATTTTTTCTTAGTTCCGCGGGGTTTAAAATTTTCACACGTATTTTTGTTTTGTTATATTGGATGTTTTTTTTGTGACTTTTAGTAATCCTTTTTTCCCTTTCTTTGTATCCTAAAAAAACCTATGTATTTTTAAGATCTTGTGATAATCGCCAAATTAATGTTTGAGATCGTGGTGCTCTGTTAAGCACCTAGATCTTAGATTTAGTCCTCATACGTGGTGTTGTCGGGCAGAAACCTCCCTATGTGTGCTTGGTAGTGTGTCATTGTGCGGTTTTTATTTTTTTTTTTATATCTCTTGTTTTATTGTACAAACTTTTAAAATTTTCCCCATGTTTGATGTTTTGTATAAATAACCTTGTTAGAATTTCTTTTAAAAAATAAAACAATATCACGTAAGTATAGTGTAAGTTGAGTGTTAAATTCACTGTAAATAGGGGGTTTGGTGTGAAGTGTATACCCCTTGTAATATACATGTGTTGAGTGTGTGTGTGTGTATTACCCTGTGCAGTATGGTATCAATATTACCACTGTGCAGTATGGGATCAATATTTCCACGGCAGTATGGGTTTAAATTACCACGTGCAGTATGGTATCAAAAATTTTCCATGTGCATATGGTATCAATATTTCCACTGGGCAGTATGTATCAAAATTACCCCCGTGCAGTATGGTATCAATATTACCCTGGGCAGTATGGTTCAATATTACCACGTGCAGTATGGTAAATATTACCACTGTGCAGTATGGTATCAATATTACCAAAGTGCAGTAGGTACATATTACCCCCTGTGCAGTATGGGATCAAATTTCCCCTGTGCGTATGGTATCAATATTTCCACTGTCAGTATGGTATCAAATTCCACGGCAGTATGGTATCAATATTTCCACTGGCAGTATGGTATCAAATTACCCTGTGCATATGGATCAAATTACCACTGTGCAGTATGGTATCAAATTACCACTGTGCATTTTGGGATCAAATTTCCACTGTCGTATGGTATCAAAATTACCACTGTGCAGTTGGTATCAAAATTACCACTGTGCATATGGTATCAATATTTCCACGTGCAGTTGGACCCAAAATTCCACTGTGCGTATGGTTTAAAATTACCACTGGCATAGGTATCATATACCACTGTCAGTATGGTATCAATTACCCCTGTGCAATGGGACAATAACCACTGTGCAGTAGGTATCAATATTTCCACTGTCAGATGGAATCAATAACCCTGTGCAGTATGGTATCAATATTACCACTGTGCAGTAAAAGGTATCAATATTACCACGTGCAGTATGGTATCAATATTACCACTGGGCAGTATGGTATCAATATTACCACTGTGCATATGGTATCAAAATACCACGTGCATATGGTATCAATATTACCACTGTGCAGTATGGGATCAATATTCCCCGTGCAGTATGGATAATATTACCACGTGCGTATGGATCAAAATTACCACTGTGCAGTATGGTATCAATATTACCATGTGCAGATGGTAACAATTTACCACTGTGCAGTATGGGATCAATATTACCACGTCAGGGTACAAATTACCACTGTGCAGTATGGATCAATATTACCACTGTGCATATGGTATCAATATTTCCACGTGCATATGGAAACAATATTACCACTGTCATATGGTATCAATATTACCACTGTGCATATGGGATCTATTACCCCTTCATAGGTACAAAATTACCCTGTGCAGTATGGATCAATATTACCCACTGTGCGTATGGTATCAAAATTACCACGGCATATGGATCAATTTACCACTGTGCAGTAGGTATCAATTACCACGTGCTATGGTATCAATATTACCACGTGCATAAGGACAAAATTACCATGTGGGGATATGGATCAATATTACCAAACGTGCGTATGGATCAAAATTACCACTGTGGGGTATGGTATCAATTTCCACGTGCAGTATGGTATCAATATTACCACGTGCGTATGGTTTTAATATAAAACCCGTGCAGTTGGTATCCCAAAATTACCACGTACGTATGGGATCAATATTAAACCCCGGCGTAGGGATCAATATTACCACTGTGGGGTATGGTATCAATATTTCCCCCTGGCAGTATGGATCAATATTACCCTTGCATATGGTATCAATATTACCACTGTGCAGTAAGGGATCAATATTTCCACTGGCATATGGACAATATTACCACTGGCATATGGTACAATATTACCCTGTGCAGTATGGTATCAAATTACCACGTGCAGTATGGGACAATATTACCACTGTGCATATGGTACAAAATTTTCCACGTGCAGTATGGTATCAATATTACCACGTGCAGTATGGGATCAATTTTTACCACGTGCAGATGGGATCAAATTACCACGTGCAGTATGGTATCAATATTTCCACGACAGTATGGATCAATATTACCACTGTACAGATGGAACAAATTACCACTGTGCAGTATGGTACATATTACCCTGTCAGTATGGTACAATATTACCACTGTACATATGTATCAATATTCCACTGTCAGTATGGTATCAATATTACCACGTGCAGTAGGTATCAAATTACCCCGGCAGTAGGTAATCAAATTACCACTGTGCAGTATGGGGATCAATATTACCACTGTGCAGTATGGTACAATATTACCACTGTGCATATGGTATAAAAAACCACTGTCATAAAGGTATCAATATTACCACTGTGCAGTATGGGATCAATATTACCACTTTCATAGGTATCAAAATTACCACGTGCAGTAGGTATCAAATTACCAAAGTGCAGTAGGCAATAAAACCCTGGGGGATATGGGGTTTTAATATTACCACGGGCATATGGTATCAAATTACCACTGTGCAGTAGGTATCAATATTACCACTTGCAGTATGGTATCAATATTTCCATGTGCGTATGGGATCAAATTCCCCGGCAGTAGGTATCAATATACCACTGTGCATAGGTATCAATATTACCACTTGCAGTATGGTATCAATATTAAACCCCTGTACGTAAGGTTTTAAAATTACCACTGTACATAGGGATCAATTTACCATGGCAGTTTGGGGTCAATATTACCCGTGCGTATGGAACAATATAACCCCTGTCATATGGGATCAAAATTTCACTGTGCAGTATGGTACAAATTACCACTGTGCAGTATGGTATCAAAATTTCCATGGCAGATGATCAAATTACCACTGTGCAGTAGGGAACAAATTTTCCACTGTGCTATGGGACAATATTACCACTGTCATATGGTATCAAATTTCCACTGTGCTATGGATCAAATTACCACGTGCAGTATGGTATCAATATTTCCACTTCAGTATGGTATCAATTTTTACCACTGTCAGTTGGGGATCAAATTACCACTGGCATATTGTAATCAATATTTCCACTTGGGGGGAGTATGGTATCAATATTACCACTGTCAGTATGGTATCAATATTACCACGTGCAGTATTACAATATTACCACTGGCATATGGTATCAATATTTCCACTGTGCATATGGTATCAAAATTACCACTGTGCATATGGTATCAAATTACCACTGTGCATATGGTAACAAATTACCACGTTCAGTATGGTTCAAATTTCCACGTGCAGTATGGATCAAATTACCCCTGTGCAGTATGGTATCAATAAACCACTGTGCAGTATGGGTACATATTACCCGTGCAGTATGGTACAATAAAACCACGTGCATATGGGACAATTTACCCTGTGCATATGGTATCATATTTCCCGTGCAGTATGGTTCAATATTTCCACGTGCAGTATGGATCAATATTACCACTGTGCAGTATGGTTCAATATTTCCCCTGTGCAGTATGGGGATCAATATTACCCTGTTCAGTATGGATCAATATTACCACTGTGCATAGGGATCAATATTACCACTGTGCAGTATGGTATCAATATTACCCTGGCATAAGGTAACAATATACCCCCTGTGCAGTATGGATCAATATTACCACTGTGCAGTAAGGTATCAAAATTACCACTGTGCAGTAGGAAAAAATAAACCCCCTGTGCAGTAGGTATCAAAATTACCACTGGCAGTATGGTATCAATATTACCACTTTCAGTATGGTATCAATATTTCCACTTTGCAGTAAAAGGAAATAAAACCCCCCGGCAGAGGGGGATCAAATTACCACTGTGCAGTATGGTATCAATATTACCACTGTGCATATGGTACAATATTAAAACCCCTGGGCTATGGTAAATATTACCACTGTACAGAGGGGATCAATTTACCACTGTGCATATGGTATCAATATTACCACTGTGCATATGGTTAAAAACTAAAAATCAAAAATTTTCCACTGTCAGTATGGTATCAATATTTCCACTGGAAATATGGTATCAAAATTACCCCCTGTGCAGTAGGGATAAAAATTACCACTTGCAGTATGGGACAATATTACCACTGTCAGTATGGGTTTAATATTCCACTGTAGTATGGGACAAATTACCACTGTGGGAGTATGGTATCAATATTACCACTGTGCAGTATGGATCAATATTACCACGTGCAGTATGGTATCAAATTACCATGTGCTTGGGATCAATATTACACTGGCAGTATGGTATCAATATTACCACTGTGCAGTATGGATCAAAATTTCCACTGTGCATATGGGATCAAATTACCACTGGCAGTATGGATCAATATTCCACTTGCAGTATGGTAAACAATATTACCACTTTTCAGTATGGTATCAAAATTAACCCCCGTGCATATGGATCAATATTACCACTGTGCAGTAGGTATCAATATACCATGTGCATTGGTATCAATTTACCACGTCAGTATGGTATCAATATTACCACTGTCATATGGGATCAATATTACCACTGTGCATAGGGGAAACAATATTACCACTGGCATGGATCATATTACCACTGTGCAGTAGGTAACAATATTCCACTGTGCAGTATGGTATCAAAATACCACTGTGCAGTAGGGATCAATATTACCACTGTGCGTAAAGGATCAATAATACCACTGTCATATGTATCAATATTACCACTGTGCAGTATGGTATCAATATTACCCCTGTGCAAATGGTATCAAAAATTACCCCTGTCAGTATGGTATCAATATTACCACTGTGCAGTATGGGGATCAATATACCACTGTGCAGTATGTATCAAAATTACCACGTGCAGTAGGTACAAAATTCCCCCTGTGCAGTATGGTATAAAAATTACCCTGTGCATAAAGGGAAACAATATTACCACTGTGAGTATTTATCAATATTACCACGTGCAGTATGGGATCAAATTTACCACTGTGCAGTATGGATCAAATTTACCACTGGGCAGTATGGTATCAAAAACCACTGGCAGTAGGTATCAATATTACCCTGTCAGTATGGTATCAATATTACCCTGTGCAGTATGGTATCAAAATTTTCCACGTGGGGTATGGTATCAATATTCCACGTGCAGTATGGATCAATATTTCCACTGTGCAGTATGGTATCAAATTCCACGTCAGAGGTATCAAAATTACCACGTACATTGGTATCAAAAAATTACCACTGTCAGTAAAAGGGATCAATATACCACTGTGCAGTATGGTATCAATATCCACTGTGCAGTATGATCAATATTTCCACGGGCATATGGGACAATTACCACGTGCGTTGGTACAATATTACCACTGTCTATGGTATCAAAATACCACTGACAGTATGGTACAATATTACCACTTCAGTAGTATCAAAATTACCACTGGCAGTAGGTAACAATATTTTCCCCTGGCGTAGGTATCAATTTTACCCCGTGCAGTATGGGATCAATATTTTCCCCTGGCAGGTATCAATATTCCCGTGCATATGGTATCAATTTTTCCACGTGCATATGGGATCAAAATTACCACTGGCGTAGGTATCAAAATTTTCCACGTGCATATGGTATCAATATTTCCACTGTGCAGTAGGATCAATATTACCACTGGGCATATGGATCAATATTACCACTGTGCATATGGTATCAAATTACCACTGTGCAGAAAGGACAAAATTACCACTGTGCATATGGTATCAAATACCACTGTGAGTATGGGATCAATATTACCACTGTGCAGTATGGGGTCAAATTTCCACTGTCATATGGTTCAAATATTACCACTGTACAGTATGTATCAATATTACCACTGTCAGTATGTATCAATATTTCCACTGTGATATGGTACAATATTACCACTGTGCAGTATGGTACAATATTCCCTTGCAGATGGGATCAATATTACCATGTGCAGTATGGGATCAAATTACCACGTGCAGTTGGATCAATTTACCCCTGTGGCAGATGGATCCCCTATTACCACGTGAGTATGGGATCAAAATACCACGTCAGATGGTATCAAAATACCACTGTCTATGGTAAAAAATATTACCACGTACATAGGTATCAAAAATTTCCACTGGCAGTATGGTATCAAAATTACCACTTGCATATGGATCAATATTACCCCGTCAGTAGGTATCAATATTACCACTGTGCAGTATGGTATCAATTTTTACCCCGGCAGTAAGGTATCAATATACCACTGGGAGTATGGTATCAAATTACCACGTGCAGTATGGTACAATATTTCCACTGTGCATATGGTATCAAAATTTCCCCTGTGCAGTATGGAACAATAAACCACTGTGCAGTAATGGTACAATAAACCACTGTGCAGTATATCAATATTAAACCCCGTGCTAGGTATCAATATTACCACTGGCAGTTTGGGGATCAATTTACCACGTGCAGTATGGGATCAAATTTCCCTGTGCATATGGTATCAAAAATTTTCCACTGTGCAGTAGGTATCAAAAAACCTGTGAAATAGGTATCAAAAAACCACGGCCTATGGTACAATATTACCACTTGCAGATGGTAAAAAATAAATTAAACCCCTGGCAGTTTGGTAAACAAATTTCCCTGTCAGTAAATTTTAATATTACCACTGTGCATATGGTATCAAATTACCACTTGCGTATGGATCAAATTACCACTGTGCATAGGGATCAATATTTCCACTGTGCAGTATGGGATCAAATTACCACTGTGCAGTAGGGATCAAAATACCATGGCAGATGGTATCAATATTTCCACGTCAGTATGGATCAAATTACCACTGTCAGTATGTAAACAATATTACCATGGATATGGTATCAATATTTCCACTGTGCATATGGTACAAAATTACCACTGTGCATATGGTATCAATATTTCCACTGTCATATGTATCAATATACCCCTGTGCATAAGGGGGATCAATATTACCACTGTGCATATGGGACAAATTACCACGTGCAGTAGGTACAATATTACCACTGGCAGAGGTATCAATATTACCAAGGCAGTAAAGGTATCAATTTAGGTTTCGGGTTAAGTAAAATTCTAGTACAGAATCTTTTTTCGTGTATCTTTTTTAAAATTTTTTCTGCTATTTTATCGCACTGTTTTAAAAAAAAAATAAAAAAAAAAAAAAAAAAAAAAAAAAACTTTACAAAAAACCCTCAATTAAAATTAGAGCAATTTTTACATTACCACTGTTTGGCAACTTGCTGCTGTTTTCAATGGCTGTCTGCCGAGGAGAGACAGCACCTGCAACATCTTGTTGGGGGAATGATAATTTTCCCCAAAATATGTTTGTTAACTCCTTCCCCTGTAATTTGTCTATGATTTTAACATGTCATAACGTGTTTATCATTCATTACCTTTGAAACTTGTCAGATTGTGACCAGCCTACCTGGACTCATTACCTTTGTAAATTCTCATGATTAATGTGTTTATGATTCATTACCTTTGCAATTATTCATGAGTGTGACCAGCTCAACCTGGAGCTCATTACCTTTGTAACTTGGTCATGATTATGACCAGATCTAGTTCATTACCTTTGTAACTTGCTCAGCTATCAAAACTTTGGAGTCCAGTCCCTGGACCAATTATGTACCTCTGTAATCTTTTGACTACCGCCCACAGGATGGGTATGGGGTGCATAATAAACATATTAAACAACAACTGTGTCAGGATTGTCAACATTATCATTATTATCAACATTATCATATAGACCCTTACATATGACTATATGGTGTCTTTCTTTGTTACATTGATAACAGTTGTTTAATTTGGCATGACAATCCTTAACATTATGATTACCTAGACATCTGATACATCTGTCAAGTTCTTCCAATCTTTCAACTTTATCATTCCATAAATTGTATGCATTGCAGTTCTTAGAAAAATGAGTACCCTTGCTGAAGAGAAAATCTCTCTTTTCTTTGACTGGTTTCTTATTAACTGGGCTACTCTTAGGAGGGTACTTATTCTTCTTATCTTGTGGAGAATCATTATTTCTGATTTCTGCTACTTGATATGCACATATGCAACTCTTTTTAGGAAATGAATTTTGATTATTAATATTGGAGATGTGGAGGTACTTGCACCTCCTCCCATGGTAGACATTGAAGATGAAGAGGAAGTTGTATATCCTCCCATGGTAGACATAGAAGATAAGGAGGTACTTGTACCTCCTCCCATGGTAGACATAGAAGATGAGGAGGTACTTGTACCTCCCCCAATGGTAGACATAGAAGATGTGGAGGTTCTTGTACCTCCTCCCATGGTAGACATAGAAGATGTGGAGGTACTTGTACCTCCTCCCATGGTAGACATAGAAGATGTGGAGGTTCTTGTACCTCCTCCCATGGTAGACATAGAAGATGTGGAGGCACTTGTACCTCCTCCCATGGTAAATATAGAAGATGTTGAGGTACTTGTATCTCCTTCCATGGTAGATATAGAAGATGTGAAGGTACTTGTACCTCCTCCCATGGTAAATATGAAAGATGTTGAGGTACTTGAACTTCCTCCCATGGTAGATATAGATGTGGAGGTACTTGTACCTCTTCCCATGGTAGATATAGAAGATGTGGTGGTACTTGTACCTCCTCCCATGGTAGATATAGAAGATGTGGAGGTACTTATACCTCCTCTCATGGTAGACATAGAAGATGTGGAGGTACTTATACCTCCTCCCATGGTAGATGTAGAAGATGTGGAGGTACTTGTGCACTTGTACCTCCTCCCATGGTAGACATAGAAGATGATGGGGTATTTGTATCTCCTCCCATGGTAAATATAGAAGATGTTGAGGTACTTTTATCTCCTCCCATGGTAGATATAGAAGATGTGGAGGTACTTGTACCTCCTCCCATGGTAGACATAGAAGATGATGGGGTATTTGTACCTCCTCCCATGGTAGACCTAGATGTGGAGGTACTTGTACCTCCTCCCATGGTTGACATAGAAGATGAGGAGGTACTTGTACCTCCTCCCATGGTAGACATAGATGAGGAGGTACTTGTACCTCCTCCCATGGTAGACATAGAAGATGAGGAGGTACTTGTACCTCCTCCCATAGTAGACATAGAAGATGAGGAGGTACTTGTACCTCCTCCCATGGTAGACATAGAAGATGAGGAGGTACTTGTACTTGACTCACGTCGTAATGACACGAGTGCAAACAAACCATACCACGGGTGGGGATTGAACCCACGATCAGAGTCACTATACTCCAGACCATCGAGTTAACCACTGGACCAGCTGCCACAATAACATTCGTCCAACTAGGTATATTTATACTCCATAGGAAGGTTAGCATAGGCCACCACTGTGGTGCCTATGATCCATTATTCCAGATATATAATAATTATCTTTCTTATAATAGATTATGAAACATGGAAGACAATATAAATATATAACCCGAGGGTTTCAAAAACTAACATTTTACCTTTATTGAAGAAATATTTAACTGAGGAATATTTTTATAAAGAAAATTAAAAAATATATTTTTCAACAAAAACAATGAAATTGTTAAGTAAAAGTTTTTTTTAACTTTAAACGCAATTAAAAACTTTTTTAGAATATTTTGTTAAACTCTCAAGTAAAAATCTATATTTCGAAATTTTATTTGAGGTGATTTTTAAAATTTTTATAAAAAAGATTAAATATAAATTTTGAAGAATTACAAAAAACTATATTTAGTTTACGTAGCACGTTTAAAGAAATATATTTGGTTGTATAATAAATACTATTTTATTAACATTTGATCTGAGTGTTTAAGTTAAGATGAAGGTAAGATTTCTTTTAATTTTTGGACCCCTGAGGGTTAGCCATCAGGTTAACCCAAGAAAAGTCAGTGTCTTCACAGGAATGGCTAACTTTATTTCAATATAATTGTCCTCTCGCTCCGGGGGAATGAGTGGATCTACTGTGCAGAAGCTCCTCAGTTGCTGATTGTGTGTGGTGTAAGGAGGTGGTGTTGTCGCGCCTCTAGCTGAGAATATAGTCAGTGGTGTCAGGAGGGTGGGTGTATGTCGTCGCCTCTGATGGAAATTGTAAGGATGTTGGTGTCAGGGAGGGGTGTAGATTCTGTCAGACGCCTCTGCTGACATATATAAGACAGAGTGTGTGTACAGTAGAGTGCGTGTTGTCGCGCCTCTGTGAAATATAGCAGTGGTGTCAGAGGTGGTGTTGTCGTGCTCTTGCTGACAATAAGGCAGTGGTTGTCAGGAGGTGGTGTTGTCGGCCATCGCTGGACAATATTAGCAGAGTGGTGTCAGGAGGGTGGTGTTTGTCGCAGCACTCTGCTGACAACTATAAGCAGTGGTGTCAGGGAGGTGGGTGTTGTCGCGCCTTGTGCGACAATATAGCATAAAGGCGGTGTCAGGAGGTGGTGTTGTCCGCGCTTCTGTGACATATAGCAGTGGTGTCAGGAGGTGATGTTTGAGGGTCGCGCTCTGATGACAATTTTATATTATTATATGTTAGTTTATTTTACAATTTGTGCACAATAACAGAGGTACAAAAAAAGAATCAGATAAAGAGCAGTATGCCAAAGCCCACTTATTACCTTTGCATAGCATTACGGGATGGCTTATAATTAACTTAAGATTAATAAGCAATGAATCGCTTATTATTATTTGTACTCAAAAGATGCGCAAGCCTCAAGGACTGTATACGCATCGACATCATGCTAAACCTTCTAGGGTAGGGTAGGTGCCTGAGCACCGAGCCTTTAGCTCACAATGACTGTCATTCCATTTGCCCTTGGGGGATCGGGATGGCAGACCAGAGAGGCCTAAGATGTGTGGCTAGGCACCTAGTTGTGGGACAGTTGGTCCAAAGAGTGTGGAGGTACTTTGCATCCTCCAATGGGAGAATTTGGTCTCAGACACTGCCCTAAAGTGGGAGCCAAGGCCGAGCCACACTATTGGAAAGGCGGGCAGGGAGATTACCGGCTTAATACTTAATAATAAGATAAAAGGACTATGAGATCGGACAACCTGCCTAAACCTTCTAGGGGTCGGGTAGAATTTTAAATGATTTAAAGTGCTGAGCCCGAGCCTTTAGCCTCATAGACTGACCATTCACATTTGCCCCATTGGGGCGGGGATGGCAGATCAGAAGAGGCATAGCTTGTGGGCTAGGCCTGGGGGACAGTGGTCCCAAGATGAGGTGGTACTTGTGCCCTCCTACCATGGAAGTTAGGTCTCAGGACACTCACTAATAGAGGGAAGCCAAGGCCGGGCCAATAGACCTTGGAAAAGGCCCGGGCGGGATAAGAATACCGGCTCAATCGTTTAGCTAAACTAACTAGAACAAGGGACTATCGATCGACACCATGCCTAACCCTTCTAAGGGTCGGGTAGGTGCCTGGCCCGAAGCCTTTAGCTCATAAGGACTGTCATTCCCGGTACCCCCTTGGGAGCGGGGATGGCAGAAAGAGACGGCCTAGCTTGTGGCTAGGCCTGAGGGGACAGTTGGTAAACATTGATGAGGAGGTACTGTGGCCTCCTCCATGGGAGACTTAGTTCAGACACTCCCTTAAGAGGGAGCCAAGGCCGGGCCAACCACTTGGACAAGCCGGGCAGGGATGAATACCGGCGAATAATTTAACTAACTAAAGCTAACTAAATTAAGGACAAATACAGCGCTGCTATTAAGCCAATTGTTGAAAATCTGTGATAAAACATTAATGTAATACAGGATAACTATAAAGCACAAGTGAGTATTACAAAGACAGGTCATATGGTTGCATTAAGTTAGGTAGTGATTCTGTTAGGTAGGTAATTTAAAAGATAATAAAGTTAGATTGGGGTTGTTGGTTTAACATTTTATGTGATATAATTGTGAGAAACATTAAGGACTTATACAATTTATAATGTTCAGTTATCAGACTATTTATTTGGTTTTGGTGAGTGCTCAGTAATCTTTGAGTAGAGTCTTGAATTTATAAACAGGTAGTGTTTCTTTTATATTTACAGGTAATGAATCCAGATTTTAGGGACACTTTTATGTGCATTGAGTTTTTGCATAGTGTGAGAGGCACGTGGTACGATCATGAGTGTATCTGTTCTGCCTTGTGTTTATGGTCATGTGTCTGTGTGGTTGCAAGGAGATGTTTGAGGGGAGGGTTTGATTTCATGAGTTAAGTGTGCTATGTATTGTAATAGGTCGCAGTAATAAGTGTGGATGTTTTGTATGGTGAGTAGGTTTAGTGTATTGAATATTGGTGGAGTGTGCTGCATGTAGTGAGAAAATTTGTTATCATTCTAATGCAGCCTTTTGTTGGGGGTTATTAGTGGCTGAGATGGTTAATTGTTGTTGAGCACCATGCACAAATTCAACATAGGTGAGGATAGGGGTAAATAAGAGAGGATATAGGGCCAGGAGGGCTGAATGTGGAAAATAGTACGTATCACTCGATAGTATGCCTACAGTCTTGGAAATTATCTTAGAAATTTGATGTATATGTGTATGAAAGTTTGAGGTCTATTATAATGAGTGGTTATTCCTAAGGATTTTTCCTCTGTTAGTTTTGTGATAGGTGATCGCATTTAAATTATGTTAAGAGGGACATCTGTATGCTCTGTTTACAAAATGAATGAAGTAGGTTTTGTCGAATGTTTAGTGTATCTTTGTTTAGTGTCCTCATCCAGGTAGATGATTTTCTGTTTAATTCGGTATTTACAGTATTGGCTAGAGTGACTGGGCTCGGCGTGAGTAGGAGACGTATTAGTGGTCATCTGACAAATAGTGTGGGTTTGAGTAATTTGGAAGCATTTGGCAAGGTCGTTTTATGTATAGTGGAAAAGAGAAGAGGAGCCAGGACACTTCCCTGTGGGATCAACAACTGTAATGGTTGGGCAGCAAGATGTTGCTGCCTGCCAGTTGGCGTAACATATGGCTTCTGTTTGCTGAGGTAGAGACTTGAGGTAGTTGAGGAGTGCCCTCTTATTCCATAGTGTGACCAATTTTACGTGAGCAAGTCAGGGTCAACTGTATCAAATAGCTTTACGTAAGTCATGAAGATCCCAGTGCGGACTTCCTTTTTTCTCTATTGGCAGTGTATATATGTTTAGCTATGTTATAATAGCATCAGTTAGTATGTTTTTATTAGGCCTGAATCCAAATTTGGCAGGGGTTGAGGATGTTTTGGGAGATAGAGGTAGATTGTTTATGAATTAATTTTTCGAGATTTTGTTGAGGAGGGTGTATGTTGTGACAATTCGGCCTATTAGTGGCGTTCAGTGCCCCCCCCCCAGTTATTTAAACTCTGTTGGTATCCTCCTTTGTGGTTCGGGGTGACCTTGCTATTTTGAGTACTGTAGGGAAGGGGAGGTTTCAATAGATATGTTAAAGAGTGTTGCATGATTGGGGATAGCACTTTGTGAAACTTTTTTGTATATAGGGAGAGGTAGGCTATTTAAACTCCTGCCTTGTTTTTTATTGCATTGTAATATGGGAGACTTCGTATGGTTAGTCGGAGCTAAGGAACTGTGTGTTCGTGTAGTTGCCGGTGAGGTAGTCATTTGGTGGGGTATCTGAGCTTGGGATTTTATTGGCAAGGTTTTGTCCTTTAGTGGAGAAGAAACTCATTGAGTCTGTTTGCTGTTTCTTGGTGGGAGGTTGGGGGTCATCTGTTTTGCTAATTTTTTCTGCTATTTCGTGATATCTTTTTTGTTTCCCAGATTTCTGATAGGGCCCCGCCCCCCCCCCCCCCCCCCCCCCCCCCGGGGGGTTTTCGCAGGTTCTTTTTTATATAACCTCGTAAGTTGGATAATCTGTTCTCATTTATCGAATTTTTTTGCCTTGTCTATCAGGCTGCGTTAGAGATTGGACGGTATACGTGTTGTTTGGTTCGTCATGGTTACTGTGACCAAAGCTCGTGTACTGTTTTTATGATTGGTGGTTTGTATATTATGGAATTGAAGGAATGCTGGTGTTAGCAAGGGACTGTTCAGTATCTTCCTGTAATCTGTTTAGTTTTTGAGGGCAGTGCTTGTGATAGAGGTATTGGGTTTTTTTTTGTGAAAATTAATTATCATTTCGTTCAATATTGTATAGGTTTCTAGATCAGTGTGCAATACAATGTTTTGCTATTTCTGTTGTGAGTTATTAATGGCTGCCTCATTGTGAAGTCTGGAAGTGACTTTAGTAAGTGTCTTGGGGTAGTTTACCAAGAGTTGTTATGAGGAAAGTAGGGTAGGGTCTGTGGTATTATCTGTAATAATGCCTGATTTAAAGGGGATATGGTGTTGGTCCAGATGGGGTAGTAGGGAAACACTAGTCTTGTAACATGTCTTGTAGGTTTTCTGTTACTGTTGGTAGGTAACAGTACAGTTATTCATTGTGTTTGTGAATTCAGTAACGTTGTGGGTCAGATGGTCGTGCGAGAGACTTTATATTGAAGGCACCTGAGAGTAGTTAAAAGTGATCTTTGTTCATGCGTGAGATCAAGTTATACATAATTCCTAGATTTGACTATAGTGGGCTAAATGTTTGAATTGTGGAACTCTGTGATGTTTATCAATGTGAGGGTTTTTGTAGGTCTTGATTTGAATTTAGCTATTATATATTACCCATGTTCATCACATGTGCAAGTATTAGTGATACATTCTAGTTGGTCTGAGTTTATATAGCTGTGCCACCCCTTGTTGGTCTGCGCAATAAGTTGTGTATGGCTGTGTAACCAGGAATGGCATAGACATCTGTTCTATCAGGCTTTAGCCAGGTTTCAGTTAGTGTATTGATGGACATATTGGCATGTTAGGAAATTTAGTGTAATGCTATGAGGTCATCGTAATGCTTGCTTGAAAGATCTGATATTGTAGTTAAATATAGTTATGTTTTTGTTGGGCACTTGAGAAGTGCACTTTGTTGTTCTGCAGTGTAGTAATTACAGTTACTGTTTGATTCTATTAAAGTCATTTAATAAGAGGTTGGTATCAGGAGTCATGCTTGTTAATTCTTAAGATTTTGTAGTGAATCTATAGTTTGAATAAGTATAAACAAAAGTGATTTGTTCTTAAGCTAAAAATAGCACTGGATTATTTATACAATGTAAAATACATGAGATATGGGAATAATACAAATAAGTGATGATCAAATAGTGTGAGATTGGGAAATATGATAGTAGGTAGTACAATAAAGTAATTTTTTAAAGTTAGAAATTTTAGTATAAAATTATAATATAAAGGGGAACTAGATAGGTTGTGGTGACCAATAAAGTGGTAATCAAAAAAAAATGAGCTTTGGATATAATGCAATATTGTGAACTTTTTCTACTTTAGCAACCTAAGAATCGCACGCCTTGATTATTTTAACAATTGTGATATATAAACTGAGGATAGTTATATAAAGCTATGAAATTTAAAAAGGTGAAAATATATAAGGGACTAAAATTAAGTAATGGTAAGCAAAGTTAAATGGACAGATGGTAGGAATTATAATATAAACTTATAATATAAAAATACAATTTGAAATGGTACTTGCAATTGCACTAGAGTCTGGTATAGGTTGTTGACAAGATCAAGATTATACCTAGATTTAAATTGACAAAATAAAATTCACAATTAAAGTACCAAAAGGGCATCGACACCATGCCTAACTCTTCTAGGGTAGGGTAGGTGCCTGAGCCCGAGCCTTTAGCTCATAAGACTGTCATTCCCATTTGCTCCCTTGGGGCGGGGATGGCAGACCAGAGAGGCCTAGCTTGTGGCTAGGCCTGGGGACAGTTGGTCCCAAAGATGAGGGGGTACTTGTACCACCTCCCATGGGAGACTTAGGTCTCAGACACTTCCTAAAGAGGGAGCCAAGGCCGGGCCACCACTTGGAAAAGGCCCGGGCCGGGAGAATACCGGTGAATCTTTAATAATAATAATACCAAAAGAATAATAGTAAAAAAATAACAATGGTAATGTCTTGATTATAATATGATAGTAAGAGGGTAGACAGGTACACAGGTACAAGGGATAATATAAAGGTTGGGGTTGAATATAAAAACTTGAAAATTTGGCTACAAAATGTTATGAGAAGTATAAAATAATGTTTAATGTACAAAATTAAAATTGACTGGTAGTAAATATGGTGTTTAATAAAATTTTAGTAAGTAATAATGATTACAAAAAAGTGAAAAAGTAATGTTTATTTCATTCAATATTGCGCTGGTAGTTATACTTGAGGTTATATGGCAGTACAAGGTAATTAAGAGTAATCTAGGATAGTAAATGTGGTATTAAAACAGGTAAAGGTAATTAGACAAGTAATGGTTATTAAATGTCAAAAATGTTAAGAGTAAATTGAAATTTTAGTAAAAATGATATTTATTAATTTTAGTAAGTAATATCAATTGATAGTATTTAAAAAAAAAATATGAGGTAGTAATATGGACAGAGAAAGTATCAATTCAGCTAATGTTTAAGCGAACAATAGTAAATAAAATCACATAAGGTGACTTATGCTTACTAGTAAAATCACAAAATGAGGTAGTTGATTATTTAATTACTAAGAGATTGTACAATGAAATTTGAACAATAATGGAGCAAAACATACACTACACTACGTAGGCTTTTAAGTTGGACATTGTTTAGTTATTCTCTGTAAGATTAGTATCCCTGAGAAATCGTGATAGATCATTCTCGTTCGTGATTGTGTACAGTTGACCTACATTTGTTTTCCTAACTAGAATTTTCCCATCCCGTGTGAAGCATTCATCGACACCATGCCTAACCCTTCTAGGGTAGGGTAGGTGCCTGAGCCCGAGCCTTTAGCTCATAAGACTGTCATTCCCATTAGTCCCCTTGGGGCGGGGATGGCAGACCAGAGAGGCCTAGCTTGTGGCTAGGCCTGGGGACAGTTGGTCCCAAAGATGAGGAGGTACTTGTGCCTCCTCCCATGGGAGACTTAGGTCTCAGACACTCCCTAAAGAGGGAGCCAAGGCCGGGCCACCGCTTGGACAAGGCCCGGGCCGGGAGAATACCGGCTAATCTTTAACTAACTAACTAACTGTGAAGCATTGGTGTATTGTGTCATTATTCTCTCGCTTAAGTTTTCTGACTCTATACAGGAGGTGTCAGGAGGTGGTGTTGTCGCGCCTCTGCTGACAATATAGCAGTGGTGTCAGGAGGTGGTGTTGTCGCGCCTCTGCTGACAATATAGCAGTGGTGTCAGGAGGTGGTGTTGTCGCGCCTCTGCTGACAATATAGCAGTGGTGTCAGGAGGTGGTGTTGTCGCGCCTCTGCTGACAATATAGCAGTGGTGTCAGGAGGCGGTGTTGTCGCGCCCTCTGCTGACAATATAGCAGTGGTGTCAGGAGGTGGTGTTGTCGCGCCTCTGCTGACAATATAGCAGTGGTGTCAGGAGGTGGTGTTGTCGCGACCCTTGGAGTTAATGCAAAATGAAGCTCTCAGAATTATTCTTGGGTGTCCCAGATCTACAAAAGTTCTTAACATGAGGAAGGAGCTTGGTATTTCTAGTATCAGTGATAGGATTGTTGAAATTAACACTGTACTCGGTATTAGAATGTTGAGAAACGAACCAGACACTGTCACAGTGAATCTTACCAAGTGTCTAGAGGTAAATACACACAGATCTAAATGGATTGTGAAAACATGCAATTGCATTAAGTTTTACAACCTACATGAACTGTATCACTGTAGGCAACAAGAGCATTTCACCCCTCCATGGAAGATGTGTTCATTTAATATCACATACCTACAAGTCCCTCCCAAGAAGCTCATTGCTAGTAATCCCTTCCTTAAATCTCTTGTTAGAGCAACTGCTCAAGAAGAAATTTCTCACCTAGCTGGTAGTAATAAGTTATCACAAGTTATATACACTGATGGATCTAAACAGGAGTCTTCTGGCAGGGCTGCATCTGCTCTTGTTGCCACCTCCCTAGTTAAGAACGATAATAAATTTGTTGAGTTAGGCATAAGAATTAACAACTGGGCGTCTACACTGCAAACTGAATTGTTTGCAATCCTAATGGCGCTAAAGCTAACCTATGACACTGAGCTTGACTCTATCATCATTACTGATTCTATGTCATCACTGAAGGCTCTTGACTCATATAATGACTCCAACAACATGCTCATTGGGGAAGCCAGGTATAGATACTCAAAAATTAGGGACAAAGGAATTAATGTACAATTGCTATGGATCCCATCACACATTGGATTACTCCTTCATGATAAAGTTGATATGTTAGCCAAGAAGAGTATCGAGAAGGAGAATGTAGAATATAACTTTGGTATAACTGTGTCTAGCATTAGGAATAATATTAGGAGAGAAGTAAATAATGAAAATGATTGTTATAGGAATGCAGTTAGAAGCCTGAGTAGATCTATAACCCACTATGATAACATGAACGTAGATAAGTATGTTTATGGAGCAACTTGCAATGTGAACAGACTGACTGATGTTGTAGTGGCCAGGCTTAGGCTTGGTTACAAGTACTTCTGGCAGTTTGGGAGACACACAGATGATGATCAAACTAAATGTAAATTATGTGATCAGGCATATGGTCATTCTCTTGAACACTTTGTGCTTAATTGTCCACTTATTGAGGAATACAGAGACAGACAGTATAATAACCTATGTGACATGTCAAGATATCTTATTAATGAAAATAAGATACCAGATATACTAAGCAAATTTCCTAAATTTGCTTGTAACAGATAAGTGAACTATAGATATGTAGATATAAATCCATATGTATTCCTGTTAACCCTTTGGGGCATAGTTCCTAGGCCTTTTGTGTATCCATATGCTCTCGCGCTACCGTCCACAGGATGGATATGGGGTGCACAATAAACTAGCCACTTCGGTGGCAAAATCTAATCAATCTAATCGCGCCTCTGCTGACAATATAGCAGTGGTGTCAGGAGGTGGTGTTGTCGCTCCTCTGCTGACAATATAGCAGTGGTGTCAGGAGGTGGTGTTGTCGCGCCTCTGCTGACAATATAGCAGTGGTGTCAGGAGGTGGTGTTGTCGCGCCTCTGCTGACAATATAGCAGTGGTGTCAGGAGGTGGTGTTGTCGCGCCTCTGCTGACAATATAGCAGTGGTGTCAGGAGGTGGTGTTGTTGCGCCTCTGCTGACAATATAGCAGTGGTGTCAGGAGGTGGTGTTGTCGCGCCTCTGCTGACAATATAGCAGTGGTGTCAGGAGGTGGTGTGTCGCGCCTCTGCTGACAATATAGCAGTGGTGTCAGGAGGTGGTGTTGTCGTGCCTCTGCTGACAATATAGCAGTGGTGTCAGGAGGTGGTGTTGTCGCGCCTCTGCTGACAATATAGCAGTGGTGTCAGGAGGTGGTGTTGTCGCGCCTCTGCTGACAATATAGCAGTGGTGTCAGGAGGTGGTGCTGTCGCGCCTCTGCTGACAATATAGCAGTGGTGTCAGGAGGTGGTGTTGTCGTGCCTCTGCTGACAATATAGCAGTGGTGTCAGGAGGTGGTGTTGTCGCACCTCTGCTGACAATATAGCAGTGGTGTCAGGAGGTGGTGTTGTCGCGCCTCTGCTGACAATATAGCAGTGGTGTCAGGAGGTGGTGCTGTCGTCCCTCTGCTGATAATATAGGTGAACTGCTGTTGTCAAAATGGCAGTTAGTCTCAGATGCCAGATCAATACTGTTGGTATAGAACTTCTTCGAGGAACAATTTTGCCTAATTTATATATGCATATATATATATATATATATATATATATATACATATACAGATTCAAGTACAATTATTAATACATACACTCCATACGGAAAGGAGATTGGAGGACAGAGGGTGTGTTGTGTTCTCTTGTAATATATATTAGTGACCTTCCTAGTGATCCTTGGACTGTGTTCATTGCTTCAGAGCAGTGAACCATGTAAGGGTGGCTATGCACCCAGACTGGGGCTCTGAGCCTCACAGCTCTGCACCCAATGTGGGCGGCTGCGAGGTCACAGGCAGCAGCTCCACTGCTGGCTTTGTCCCCACACCTACAGTCACCAGGACAGATCCAGGAGAGCGGCCTAAACATTCATTGGAATGCAGTGACGAGTTGGAGGACGATGTGGGGCAGGTGGGAGCCCCACCAAGAAGGCCAAGGATGCAATGGAGACTACTGTGTCTGCCAATCTGCCGCTAGATCCATTGGCAGCTAATACCCAAGGAGACTTGCACCCCCAGGTGGCCATAGGGATCGTGGAAGGAAGCCAGGAGGCTGTAGCTCCTCAACTGGCAAGGATAGAGGCATCCCAGGTCCCTACCCCTGTTGCGTCGGCCTCCACAGTGGATGGGGACTGGCTGACTCCATGTGGAAAGAGGAATTCCTGCTCATCTCGGGCACAAGCAACCAGGGCCTTCAACAAATTCAAGGTTCTGGGTTATGGGTTTGTAAGGTATCTGGAAGGTCTACACCACCTCAAGTTCCACTTCGAGTTCACTCTCAGAGACGAAGTTCTGGTCATTCCTCGGGACGAAGATTCTTACTAGGAGTTTAAGGGGTTAGTTGTGATGCATCCCAGCATCGTGGAACTGGTTGCTTCGGAGAAGGTGTACAAGGTGTACGTCCCTGTACCCCTCCCACTAGACCCCGTTTTGGAAGTGCCCAATATTGTGAAGGTGGAGCGACTCAATGCAACGGTGAACAAGGTGCCCACCCACCAGCTGCTGATCCACCACAAAGATCTACTTCCCATGCACTTGGGCCTTGGGGCCTGGGGAAGATTCAAGACCCAACCATACCTGCCAGGCCCAGTACAATGCTTCAACTGCCAGGGGTTCAGTCATATTGCAGCCAACTGCCAGCGAGAGAAGAAGTGTGGTGTGTGCAGCAAGGCACACGACTCGAAGGACTGCATTGCAATCCTAAAACAGCCAACCGACAAAGCCCCTCGGCCGGAGCCCAAGTGTGCCAACTGCTCGAAGAGGTACCATGCCTGGAACCGGAGGTGTCCTGTGATGGTGCAGCACTGGCAGCAGGTTCATCACTGGAATGACCTGACAGCCCCGATGCCACCCAGCCTTGGAACCACGAAGCAGCAATCAGTATGGGCTCCAACCGCGGCTCCCCGGATACAGCAGGAGGGCAATACCAGCGAGTTCCTGGCAATGGGCTCCCAGCAGGGGCATCAGGGGGCAGGCCCTGGCTTGCAGCAGTGTGGTCAACTGTGGGGTCAGATGGCAAGGTGGCCAAGAAGACAGAATCAATGGGAAAAACAGCCACAGGCCAGGCACACTGCCTAGCAAGTCCTAGCTGGGCACCAACATTCCTTGCCATACCGCCACCAGGCCTCTTCCCAAGGGCAGGCCCCGACTGTGAGCGGCCAGAGTCAGGCAGAGGCTTCTTGCTGGGGGAACCGGAAGCCCATGGCCACTCTGGCCGGACAGGGTGCACCCAGCTTATGCTGCTCCAGTGTCAACAGCCACCCAGACATACCCAGTGACCCAGCCCTGACTCGACGGGTCATCCAGCTCAGTGCCTGCAGAGGTAATAGTCGAATCATTTCCCGATCGACTGAAGAAAACCATCGGGGTCATCTCAGCACTCCTCTGTCGCCTGCTGCCCTCGGCAGAGGACAGGGGCACCTGCAGACAGCTCCGGTCATGGATGCTGGGCATGGTCCTACTGGACAGGAAACACTCAATGGAACTTCAAGCCATCATCCAGGAGTCCTTCCAGTCCATGATGGAGGAGGCCCCGGAGTCGCCAACAACGGATGACAAGTCCCAGGCAGAGATGGAATCAGAGAGCCACCTGTGCGGCTCTTGAAGATCCTCCAGTGGAACATTTGTTGGCTGCAGCGGAAAATTCACTTAGTGATTGAAGCTGCAGTTCAGGATGAGGTTGATGTCTTCCTGGTCCAGGAGACACTTACCAATTCGTCCCATCAAATGCAGCCACGTATCCCGTACCGCGGGATTCTCGGCTTACCTTCAGCACCTGGAATGGACTATCAGGGTCACGGCTATGTACATCAGAACAATTATCTCTCACTCAATCTCCACTGACCCCATCAACTGTGGGGAGGACATGGAGGTTCAGGCTGTCACCCTACACCTGTTGGATGGGCCTCTCATGGTATACAACACTATACAGAAGCTCTAGGTACACCCTTGACATTTCTGAGGTTGCATCACCACCCAATAATTTCTTCTGTCTATCCTACCAATGCAGCTGGGAGGCACCTTGCGGCTGTGCTAGAGAAGATCCCTGAGATTGCCCTCCTCAATAATGCTGAGCCAACCCACCACTTCGGTGGCCGCTTGGACGTCACACTCATCTCTAGGCAGTTGCTCTAGAGTGCAAGATGGGAGGTCCACCCCCATCTCACCAGTGATCACTTTGCAGTGGTCACCATGCTGATGGTTCAGTGGTGCCCGCTCCCCACACCTACCCCCAGATGGAATCTGAAAAAGGCCGACTGGCACTGCTTCCAGGAGGTCATCGAGCACTGGTGGGCAGAGTCTCCTCTTCCGGAACACCCAGATGAGGTGGCTCAAAGCTTGCAGGTGGCCTTCACATGTGCAGTTGAGGCAGACATACCTAAGATTACAGGCAGAGGGTCATATAAACGTGACTGGTGGTTTTACGATGAGGATATCAGGGAGCAGAACCACCGCATCAACGTCGTACACAAGATGCACATGGCATAACCCCACGGTTGAGTCCATGTGTCTGCTCAGGGAAGTGGTGCGGCATGCAGGCTATGTCTCACACAGGGTCTGGCATGCTAAATGGTTCGAGTGGTGTGCCTCCTTCAGCTACTCCTCCACCTTATCTGAGATTTAGACAAAATTACGATTGGCCACTGGGCAGTGTCGCACTGTGGCTCAGTTGCACCCAGACCCCGCAATGGAGGCAGAACGTCTGGTGTACTTTTTTGCTCCAGAGCGGCGATTGCTCAACTGCCTCAGCATCTCCACGACTTCCAAGCCACCCTACTTCCTAGAAGGATGATGGTGATCCAAGCGGTATGCCAGGATAAGGACATCATGGATGAAGACTTCACTGACCAGGAGCTCCAGGCAGCCTTCACATCTCATCGAGACACTGCACAGGGGCATGATAGTATCGCCTATGGCATGATCACTCGGTCTGGCCATTCTGGACATGCAGCTGTCCTGGGGGTCATCAAATGGACTTGGCGAGCTGGCAAACTCCCTGTCGTATGGAAGGAGGCTGACATCATACCGACTCCTATGCCTGGGGATCCTGGCAGTGTGAGACCCATCTCCCTCACCAGTTGCATCTCGAAGGTGTCTGAAAGGATGGTGTTGGAGTGCCTGAGGTGGAAACTTGGCCCTACTCATCAACACCTCTATGGCTTCACCAAAGGAGTGGGCACTTTCGAGAGCCTTACCACTCTACTGGCCAGCATTGAATCAGACACCCAAGCCCACATTGTTGTCTTTCTTGACCTCGAGAAAGCTTTTGAGCTAGCCAGTGCACCTGCCATCCTCTCACTCTTGGCCCACAGGGGGGTTAAAGGCAGGCTGCTTTCATGGCTTCGTTCCTATCTCGAGGACAGGCGGGCCCAGGTACGCTTCCAGGGGCATGCCTCTTCTCTCAAGACCCTGGACAATGGCACTCCACAGCACGGGGTGCTTAGTCCCACCCTGTTCAATGTACTGAGGCACCAGCTGGTGCGCCTGTCTTTCTCCAGAGGCACCTTCCTCCTCAGCTATGCCGATGACCTGTCACTTGTAGTAACTAGGAAGCACTGGCTTTTGCAGCATGCCCAGGTGGACCTTGATCTGCTGGCTTCCAGTTGCCGTCACTTGGGGCTCAAGATATCTGCGGCAAAATCCAAGCCACGATCCTTCGCACCAGGGTACCCAGTCAGAGGCTGCAGGTCCTGGGCATCGATCTGGACTGGGTTCACTGTTATAGGTACTTTGGCATCTACATTGACAGGTGCCTCACCTTCCAGAAACATATGCACCACATCAAAGAGAAGGCTCTTCAGAGGGTCAGGGCATTGAGTGACATGGCCAACCCTATGGTTGGGGCCAGCCTAAAGGTCATGAGGTTGTTCTACATCCAGGCAATACGCTCCCTCGTTGATTATAGGACACTTGTTCTGATTCACGCCAGACCCACAAACATCAAATCCCTCTGTGTGATCCAGAACACAGCTGTACGGGCCATGCTGGGGGCTCCTAGGTGGGCTAATGCAGTGGCTGTGAATCTTGAGGCACAGCTGCAGCCCCTTGAAGACAGGATCCTACTGGAAGATGCCAAGGGGATTGCAAACTATCTCCGACTCCCAGAGGCTGACAAACTGATGAGGGATTTATGGGTCTGCCAGGGACAGGTCATTCCAATGTACCCCGGCCGCCGATGGATGTTGTCGGTAGCAGATGCAACATGGAAGCTCCTGCCCATGACGTTGCTCCAGGTGGGAGGCTGCGACAGACTGGCAGCGAACTACACGGTGCTGCCTCCTTGGGCACCAGAGCTGTTGGCGGTGCACTGGACAACCCTACCAGAGAGCAAGAGGCATTGCACCCAGGACATTCTGTAACGACTTGCCTCGGCTAGCACTGAGGGAGTATAAGGCCCAGGGTGTGTGCCCTCTTACACCGATGGCTTCAGAGACCCAGTGGCAGGCTGCACAGCTGCAGGAATATTCCACAGCAATCTAACAGCAGATTGGTACCTCCCAGACCATTGCACCATCCTCCAGGCTGAACTCTTTGCCATCCAACAAGCTCTGCAGCATGCTCTTGCAGACCATCAGCATCCCACCGTCATCCACGTTGATTCCAAGGCAGCAATCCAAGCAATTATGCACAGAGAGCCAAAGGACAACATACACTTAATAAGATCCATCCTGGGTGACCTGCAGACACTCATGGCTCAGGGTCACAGGACCACCATCAACTGGATCCCAAGCCATGTGGGTATCCCTGGCAATGATGTTGCAGATGAGGCTGCTAGGACTGCAACCCTCATGCCCTCACTGTGGGCTGCCAGTGCAGCTACGTGCCCACTCCCTGACCCTGGGGATTCATGGAGCCTCCTCTGGTATGTCAGGGCGACCCACAGGGTGCCCCCTCCAAGTATTTGGACACAGTCCAGATAACTGAGGGTGCATAACCACAGCCAACGCTTAGGGTATCCCACCACTGCGCGGATTGTCGAACAGGCAAGAGAGGAGCTCCGTGGCCATTGTGACCGAATGGTTCCGAACCCCTTGATGCACTACCTGTTAAACTGCCTGGCTACGGTGCCCCTTCGCAGTAGACACTTCCCAATCACCCCAGTGTGGCAGGCCCATTAGGATGAGGTAACACATCTTGTGTACTTAGCTGTCAGGGACTTGGAAACCTTACTTCCAGTCATTGCCCATCACCCGCCATCCCCCCACTGAAGTTGCTCTGAGGGCCTGCTTTGGGCCTCCATTGCACCACACACCAGCCGCGTTAGTGTATACTAACATTTGGTACGTCATCTGGCCATAGAGCCGGTGAGGTATGCCCCCTTCCCGCTGAAGAACTGCCACACATGTGCAAGAAAAGACACTTCTCTTCCCGGGGATCCAATGCCAGGTCACCAAACTGGATGAGACCCGGGCCGGGATACCATACCGGCGAATCAAATACAATAGAATAGAATACATACACATACACATATATATACATACATACACATGTATATATATATGTCAAGATGAATAAAATAAAACAAGAAACAAAACTGGAAGTGTAACACTTACAAGTGGCGGGGCACACAACACTTACAAGTGGCGGGGCACACAACACTTACAAGTGGCGGGGCACACAACATATTCACTTATTGATTTTTTTTTAGTATATTCTTACAACAAAATATTGCTGTGACTGATACGACAAAAATTGCTGGCAAAAGTAATGGTACACAAGTCTGCGAAAAGATCAGGGAATGAGACACTGCTGGCATACGAAAAAAAGACACATAGAAATAAATGGATAATTTAGTATACTGGGGTGAATATCACTGCATGAACTACAATGACAAATACTGGAGAATACAATGCTGCAAGAATACAAAAAAAAAAAATGAATGAATTACTTCACACAGAGTGACTGACTGGTACACTACACAATAATACTTACTACAGACAGAGAGTAGCATAAAAAAAACACAGATAAAAAAAAATATGAGATGAGCGATAGCACTGAAAAATATTGAAAAAAAAATAATGAGTCAAAGAAACACTGAGTCTACACTGAAAACACAAAGCTTAGAGTACACAAAAAATTCACTATAAATGTCTCACACACGCAAATATCTTTAAATGCAAGAAAAATGTCTCTAAACAGAAAATTTTCACTGAAGTCTGGAGTAGTAGATGGAGTGACTAGTGATGAGGGTAAGATATCCTGTGAGGTGATGATGCCTCCTACACTCACACTGTTGTCGGAAGAAATGCGCTTTCTAGGTGAACTCACATAACTGGCTTTATCGTTGGCGCTCAGCTACAATCTCTTGACCAATTATGTGAGCCAGTACTAGGACCTGGTACAAGGGTAGAAAAAAAAACCACAGGTAGATGAGTGAAGAGTGGGTGAGTGGGTGAAGGGAGGGTGACTCACTTGCTCACTGGCATGCACTGCCACTCACTACTCATGAAGGTGGCTTGTAAGCCACTCTATGCCACAGGGATGGTGAAGACCACTCTTAGCATCCAACTGGCATCCAACTGGGAGCACAAAGCGATGTATGAGACAATACTTCAGAGGAACTTGCGTGGCTTACTTCTCTCTCTCAGCTGGGTTAGAAGCTGGGTTGGCTGACTGGCTTAACCCACAAGAATGGCTGACTGGAAGATGTGTAACAATGCACACAGCATGAAGGAGCAGGTGGATGACAGGAGACAGGCTGGATGGTAGGCTGAGGCAGGCTGACTAGCGTTCACTTCCACAGTCTGGCTTGGCTGACTTGATTGCAAAATCCGGGTCAACCCCTCGGAGATTAAGATAAGATAAGATAAGATAAGATTTCGTTCGGATTTTTAACCCCGGAGGGTTAGCCACCCAGGATAACCCAAGAAAGTCAGTGCGTCATCGAGGACTGTCTAACTTATTTCCATTGGGGTCCTTAATCTTGTCCCCCAGGATGCGACCCACACCAGTCGACTAACACCCAGGTACCTATTTGCTGCTAGGTGAACAGGACAACAGGTGTAAGGAAATGTGTCAAAATGTTTCCACCCGCCGGGAATCGAACCCGGGCCCTCCGTGTGTGAAGCGGGAGCTTTAGCCACCAGACCACGAACTAAGCCCGGAAGCTTGAAAAGCGGCTGCAACTGGCTTGCAGGCTGGAGTACACAGGGGTGGAGGTGAATGAGGGTAAGCGGCTAGCTGGAGGTGGCACGGTTCACCTCTGACCTGCCGGCAACCCACAAACAATCTTCTAACATCTGAAATACCCTTAAATCCACACCCACACCGCTGTCACCATTTGTCAAGTGGGTTTTCGATAACGTGGATGGGGTAAGAATACTCATGTAGGCTGGTAGTACGTATAATATAATGGAAAGTATGGGAAGCGCCAACAGCCGACCTGCCTCTCTCTGCTCCCTATCTTCAACTGACTCTCAAGTGCCTACGGGTGAGGGGTGTTTGAAATCCTGCTATGGTCAGCAGCAATATGAATAATCAGTCAGTGATTCACGCAGACAGTTGGTAGTGAGTCATCTACTGGTACACTGGTTACTGGTAACTGGTTACTAGGAACTGTACTACTACTGAGATATATACATACACACATACACATACATATACATATATATATGTATATATTATATATATATAATATATATATATATATAATATATATATATATATATATATATATATATATATATATATATATATATATATATATATGTATATTATTTAAACAGTACATGAAATAATAAATAAGACATTAATGATATGCTAACTGATATCTATATATAATACATAGATAGGTAGGGGAAAACTTAACTAACTTTGACAATAAGAATAAGAACAAAAACTAATACTCAACAACCCATCAAAAATAATACTAAAATCACCTTCAATAACAACATTATACATATACACTGAACTTCAACCATGAAAGAGGAAACACAGTTTCCAACTAAGCGGACTTGGAAGAACAATGAAAATACAATACTAAATACCTGGAGTTTACCTGGAGAGAGTTTCGGGGGTCAACGCCCCCGCGGCCCGGTCTGTGACCAGGCCTCCTGGTGGATCAGCGCCTGATCAACCAGGCTGTTGCTGCTGGCTGCACGCAAACCAACGTACGAGCCACAGCCCGGCTGATCAGGAACTGACTTTAGGTGCTTGTCCAGTGCCAGCTTGAAGACTGCCAGGGGTCTGTTGGTAATCCCCCTTATGTGTGCTGGGAGGCAGTTGAACAGTCTCGGGCCCCTGACACTTATTGTATGGTCTCTTAACGTGCTAGTGACACCCCTGCTTTTCATTGGGAGGATGTTGCATCGTCTGCCAAGTCTTTTGCTTTCGTAGTGAGTGATTTTCGTGTGCAAGTTCGGTACTAGTCCCTCTAGGATTTTCCAGGTGTATATAATCATGTATCTCTCCCTCCTGCGTTCCAGGGAATACCCATCAAACTCCAAATATGTGAAACTGTGTCCACTGTCAAGTGACTAAACAAATCAATACCTCATTTAAACCGATTTCTTTTATTTTTGGTGTATGTTTAGAGGTGCATATGTAGCAGAATGTGACAGTTTCAGTATTAGTGGCCAACAAACAACAGAGAAAAAAAATATTTACTGAATTTTTGTATATGGCAGCATGGCTTGACAAATTGGCACTACGAGTGGCACTTCCGACAGTGCCAACTTTTAGAATACATCTAACACGACTTTTTAAAATAGCCATTTCAGCGAATATATCTTATTATCATGGTAAAAAATAATACATTTGATAAACTTTTTGGCATTCACCAAAATATCTGCCTTTTACCCCCACAAAATAAAAATATTTGAGGTATTCAAATATATTTAGGATCATTCCTTGACCTCATCTAAAAACTTAATGAGTATTTACCAAAAGTTGGTGAAAAAAGGCCCGAGCTTGTTACCACCTGCAGCTCATAAGACTGCCATCCCCACGAGCCCCTTTGAGGCGGGGCAGATGGCAGACAAGAGGCCTAGCTTCTCCCTACGAGCCCCGTGAGGGCGGGGACTGTGGCTAGGCCTGGGGACACTTCATAACAAAGATGAGAGGGTACTTGTACCTCCTCCCATGGGAGACTTAGGTCTCGAGATACTTCCCTGATAGGGAGCCAAGGCCGGGTCACCGCTACTTGGAAAAGACCCGGGCTGGGAGAATACCCGCGAATAAAAAAAAAAAAAAATAGTTGGTGGCGCATGAACAACAAAACACAAAAACATAAAATTACAGACTAAAACAGATATGAACATTACATTCCTATACACATACAACTTTATAAGCAGAAGAATATACACCAACAATATCAATATTAATGTAACAACCATGAAAATCAAAACTTTTATAACAACATTGTATAACGTGAAGTTCACACTTAAAATGCAAGAAAATACACCACATGCTACATTATCAGTAAAATACTACGATATGTAAATATTTTAAAAGAATCCAAGACTAAGACATGAATAAGATTATCCAAATGTTTCATATTGATTTTAGTAAGATAACTCCATAACAAACTCCTTATAACATCTAACACACCACATACAAACATAGTAAGATAACAACACCATAACAAACTCCTTATAACATCTAACACACCACATACAAACATAGTAAGATAACAACACCATAACAAACTCCTTATAACATCTAACACACCACATACAAACATAGTAAGATAACTACACCATAACAAACTCCTTATAACATCTAACACACCACATACAAACATAGTAAGATAACAACACCATAACAAACTCCTTATAACATCTAACCGCCACATACAAACATAGTAAGATAACAACACCATAACAAACTCCTTATAACATCTAACACGCCCACATACAAACATAGTAAGATAACAACACCATAACAAACTCCTTATAACATCTAACACGCCATATACAAACATATCAAAACTTAACACACATTTCTCACTACACACCCAAGGAGGTCTGCCCATTGAATACCCCTGACTCTCCCTTTTACCAACATACTCACCCCGGCAGTTAAAAACCCGTTATAACGCCAATAAATTCCCTATTGTTAGTCCTCTATAACGTTCAGAAAAAAACCTCATCCCACCTTTTCCTATATATATCTCTATTGCGACATAAAGTTTGAAAAAACGTAGCTGCCAAAATCCTTCTCAGCACTTCCTCACCCTCCTTCCCCCTCATACCCCACGAAACATATATGTAGTCCACGATTATATATGCTAAACCCCTTGCCACACCCTCATCCACCCCACTCATATCAAGACTCAATGCTCGCAATACCGACACACCATGACCCCCCAACCCTTGCCACTACCTTACTCATCCATACCCTGATGCACTCTAAACCTTCACAAAAATAGACAATATGATATGCAGTGTCTTCCCCACTGCATCTGCTACACCCCCACCCTCGATGACCCTCCTATCTAGGAACATCGCTCCCGTTGGCAAAATACCAATTAGGAAATGATACATAACCTCACGCACACTAGGATATATCCTTAATTTACTAAATCTTTGCCATATTACATCTCATGCATACATGGGGTAGATCCCTTCAACTGGTGCCACTTCATGTCCCTCTAACAATCTGCACAAAGTTCCCACCTTTACTTTTCACGGTTCCCTGGCTAACACAAAGGCACGTAACACTTTTTCACATTCCTTCATTTCCACTCCCCCATACCATTTCTGTAGGTGATCATGTACCTTATCTAGCTGGCCCCGTCCACGTGCACGCATTACTTCCCTCTTAATGAACACACATTTCATGCGCTTTCTCAAGTCCAACAAACCCATCCCTCCCTTACTTACTGGCAATGTCACTACCTCCCTTTACTATATAGCAATACATTGATGACAATTTCTGGTTGCCTAAGGGTTAAATGTTGAGGTCGAAGCATTCCCAAACGTCACTGCACCTGTTCCACCATCCTTTGCAAATTATTGACCCTTGCAGCACTCAGGTCAGCCTCATATATGACACCACAGATTTTCAGACTCCCAGTATGACGCTGCATGATATTACATCCCCATTCTAATCTCCCTGCCCATTCTCCCAGCCCCATTATCATTGACTTCTCCAGATTTACCTTCATCCCAGTAGCTCTCCCAAACATGTGTACAACTTCCCACAAAAATCCTAACCGTGTCTCCTCTGACACCATAATAGTTGCATCGTCAACATAGCCCACCAAACCAGGCCAAGGCTTCTGCTCACCATCCCCCCCCCCCAGTCCTTAAACGATCTTCCACCATCCTATAAAAAGGATCCTGAACACATGCAAACAATAGTTGTGATAATGGACATTCCTGCCGAAGACCCCACTCCATGTTGACTCCCTCCCCCACCCTTACCTTCACTCCTGAGTACGTATCCACCCACCACACTATTTCATCGCCAAACCCTTGTCTGAAGAGAATATCCCTCAAAGCCCTTCTTTCCACCCTGTCATAAGCCCCTTGCCAATCTAATGCCAACAACGCCTCTCTTCCCCTTTCCATGTCCTCCAGGAACCCCTTTATGATCCTGTGGCCCTCGACCATTGACATACCTGGCAACCCAAATTGAGACTCAAACACCACCCTCCCCACAACACATTTAAGCCTATTCCCAAGAATTTTCTCGAACAGTTTATAATCAGCACAAAGCAACAAAATGGCTCGGTAATCCCGAAGGGTACTCTGGTTTTTACCCTTTGGAACCAACACCACCACCGCTGTGGCTTGCGATTCTCCCATCTTACCTCCGTCTTTCATAGCATTAATTAACCTTACTAGGAAACCCCTTAGCAGACCCCAGTGTTGTACATAAAATTTGCTTGGTAAACCATCTATCCTGGGAGCCTTTCCCTTCCTCATGTCCATAAGGGCTCTCCATATTTCCTCCACCTCATTGACCCCACCCAGTGCCTCCCACTCGTCCCCAGTTTGCATGGCACTTACTCACATCCTGCACAAGAACCTTGCCATCCACCCCACTGCTTTTCCCGTACTCCTCAAACCATCTATCTGCATATGCACTCATCCCAGTTGTTTCCTGTAATACCTGACCCTCTCTAAACCTCCCTACCGAAGAAATGACTTGCAATCCCGGTTTTGTAGTTGTTTGCTGTCGTACCTTCTGCCATCCTAATCCACAACCCATACTGCTGCAAAACGCTCTTCTTGCAAATTCTTTATCCTGTCATTCAACATTTGTATATCCTCCTCAGGGTAAACACCCACCACTGCCTCCCCTGCATAACAATCCCATAATCTAGATTCTAAATAATTTGACAAACCTTATGGCAATTGATTAATGAGTTTGCCCTCCCTCACTTAAAATTGATGTATTCTTACCTTAGCCACACTATTCCACTATTCTCTAAGCAGGCCCCCTAACACTGAGGAAAAATATCCTGCTCCTCTGGGTTCCACGTCTGCCCTCTTAACTACACAATTCCAATCCCCCTCCACAATCGCCACAGACGGTAACATGCCTAGGAAGTACACAAGTTCCTCCAGCACAAAATCCGCCTTCACTTTCACTTCACTTTCTGCAGGGGCATACACACACACAAACGCCACTCTCTCTCCCATCCACCAACCTTCCACATGTGATACTCTCCCCCCCCCCTCTTTCCTGTGCAATGGAAATGGGCTTGCCTCCCTGATCAACACACCCACTCCTTCTTTAAAATGCTCAGACAGCAACACATAAGCCTGGTACCCAGGCATCACTAATTCAGGACCAAGTTTAAAATTAAGTTCTTGTACAAAAGCCACGTCAACCTTGTATCTATTCAAAAACATCCTGAAGTACTCACGTTTTACACTATCACACAGACCATTAATATTTATAGTTACACACCTGAGGCTGGTTTAAGGTTTCCCTCCCTGCCTCATTTCAAGACTCTTCCCTTTCTGACCATTACCCTGGGCATTGCCTTTGCCAAGTACTCCACCCTCCTTTGCAACCATCCCTCCCTTCTGTTGTGGCCTTCTCTTAGAGTCACTCTGGGTACCATAACCCTATGCCTTTCTCCATGGCCTTTTTGCCTGTGTATTAACATTGTCTGAATCTGACGCCATCGCCCTTTTCCTCGTTGCTCCCTCCATCTCCATATCTGTGTCCTGGGAGTCCTCACAATGGACGTCCACCTCTACCACCCTGTATTCTCCTCCATGTCCTTCCACAGCACTCGCACTGTCCATGACAGGAGCCACCTGGTCCTCCCTCCTCCCACACACACTTCCTTCAGCCCAGATCCCATGTTCCTGCTTGCTGCAACTTTCCACCTCCGTAGACTGTAACATAGCCTGTAACACCATCTCCAACTCCTTCTCAATAGCTTTCACTTCTGCGCCAACTTGCACCTCCTTACTCGACATCTGCACTGTCAATGGGCTGGGTAATTCATGAATCACCATGTCCCCTTCTGATTCCACAGGAGGAGCCACCATCTCTTAAGTCCTCGTGCGACCATGCCCTCCTTCTTGCCTCCGTTCTTCCTCAGGCATTGTTTTCTCATGCGCAGGTGCTCTGCCTCTTGCCGGCCCAGGAGCCCAATTCCGCTTGCCACAATCTGTTGCCATATGGTCATATTCACCACGCATTCAGCATGTATGCCTCTGCCCAGCATACGCCACCATTACCTGGGTTTTAAACTCCTTGAGATATATATACGAGGGTATAGAATGTCTCACCATCATCTTCAGATTGAAAGTACCCTCAGAAAATCCAGCATAAGCTCCTTTTACCCATTTTAGAGATTGGGCTAGATGTACAGTCCCATATCTTTCAAAAACACTTCTGATATCTGCTTCATCAGCCTCAAAAGGCACGTTGCATAGCTTGACCAATGAATAATGTCTTGATACATCCATCAACCTGACCCTCACTGCCGGTGTTACGTTAATGCTGACCAGTATGTTTTAAATAAGTGACCCACTGATCAGATCAGATCGACTGGTCCGAACCCTCTACTGGTCCGAACCCTTGACTGGTCCGAACCCTTGACTGGTTTCAAACGGATTCGTTAGACAATAAAGTAGACTGTAAACGGATGGGGTTGTAGGCACCCATATCAAACACAATAAATGTAAATCAGGAACGTACACGGTAAGCTGTCATATATACAAGTACAGTTAGAAATAGAAATACAAATAGCTAGAGCTTCATTTAAGGAGGTTATTAATAGAGTATTCAAGAGGTTTCTAGTAGAATTACAGTAAATCAACCATTTAAATCATTATGAAGCTCTGTATAGTCTGCAGTCAATCAAACAAACGGGCTTCCACATGGATAAATTGTAATTTTTGTGGAAATTGGTGTCACGCCCCTTGTGCAGATATCCAAGAACTAGCTACAAGCAGTATTAAAACAGGGAAGTGTTTTTGGGTATGCCCAAATGAGGAAAATCTGTGGACTAAAATCACAAGGGTATTAAAAGAGGATAACATCAAAGCTGCTTTCATAGACAACCTGGAAGCTTTCTACAACAGATGGGAACATAAAAAGTCTGGGCAGAATGGTACTGCCCTTGATACTGGCCATGTAGTCAGAAACTGTAAGGCTGGAGGTGATGTCCTGGTAGTCAGTAAATGTGGGGCTGATAGTGCTGTCCTGGGAGACAGTAATGGTGAAGCTGGAGGTGCTGTCCTGGGAGACAGTAATGGTGAAACTGGAGGTGCTGTCCTGGGAGACAGTAATGGTGAAGCTGGAGGTGCTGTCCTGGGGGACAGTAATGGTGATGCTGGAGTTTTTGTCCAGGTAGTCGGGAATTATATGCAGGAAGGAATACATATAAATGACCTCATAGGGGACAGGAGCCGTAGTGGGGAAACAAGTGTAGTCAAAGATAAGATAAAACCAATATTGCAAACTAGAAATACCACAGGAAACAGCAAACAAGAGGACTCCACTAGCAATAGTGAGGATATATTACCAAAAACAACTGGTGGGAGCTCCATTGTTGGTGCTAGGGAGGATAGGAACAAGACAGGAAAACATGCACCAACAGGGAATACCCACACTGCATAATGCCAGTAAACCGGCAACCCGGGATAGCAACCTCACATCTGCCGAGCTACCTCGGTGGACAAAAGAGAGCGCGGCCGGAAATCCACCACAAAGCATACCTCCTTCGGCCACCACCCTCTGAATCCGAAAGGTGGCTTCCAGAGATACACCCGTCGCCCGAGAGACACCCAAAGCCACCCTCCAGGATACCGGAGAGGGATCGGGACATCCCCAGGCAATCCAGATTCCACGGCAAAGTACGCCACTGCCAAGAACCTCAACGGAATGGGATGGACCCCGGTACCCTTTCCCCTACCTAGGAACTAGCGTGCCTGTGGAAAAAAAAAAAAACCCTAAGGCCAAAAAGGAAGGGCAAAAGGGAAGGGTGGGGAGGAGGAGGAGGAAAGGAAAAAGGGGAGGATGGGAGAGGGAACGGGGGATTGGGGGGTAATTAGGTTCGGTCTGAGGAAGGAGACCAACAGGTCTAATTCCTCAGACCAAGAGCCTCTTCACCACGCCAAGGAGCCCCCCTTGAAGAGGACAAGTTTAATAAATATATGTAATCAGGATGATGCTCTTGAGTATGGTTATGATGTCAAAAGTGCAGCAATCTCCGTTCAGTTTCAAGCAATTTGTAAGAAAGAAGCCTATGACTCTTGCCTTCAAGACTTGCCTTTTAACTGGCTGCCAAGATGCCGAAAAATGCTTAAAAATAAAGGTCCTGAAGTTAAAGACGTACAAACTATGCTATTTGCTCTTAAGTATCTGCACACTGTAGTAAAAGCATAATAGTTTTACCATCTTATGAGCAAGAGATTGTAATAACTCACTACAATGGATACATTACAAATCTTTTCATGGAACATTGCTTCCATCAGGAAGCGGTTGCCTGACTTACATCATATTAGTGCAACCAAGAATATTGATGTCATCTGTTTGCAGGAATGTAGATTGAAAGATGGAACACCTCCACCAAACTTGCCTGGATATGCAGCTTATAACCTAAGGTCAACCAACTGTTGTGTGATGTATGTCAGAAAGAACTTGCCACATTCACTCCTTTCCTTGCAGAGTCGAGTTAACATGCAGTATCATGGTGTCAAAGTATATGCAGGCGATTTTTCCATAAACATTTATAATCTCTATGCCCCAGCGAACCAGCTTCGACCTGGTGCTTTACCAGATCCTACCATCATTCTTGGAGATTTTAATGCCAGGCATAAGAATATTGGTGGGTCTATAACAAACACCAATGGAACTAAACTAGTGAAATTGCTAAATGAGCATGATAATGTTCGAATTGTGGGCACTACTGAGCCTACTCACATATATGGTGGCATACTAGATCTGTGTCTTGGATTTAATACATCATATACGATGCATGACTCTGTCATAGTTGATGATCTTCTATCTGATCACTTCCCAAGACTAACAACTGTCAATCTTGATCACATCTCCAGCAATCAAGGAGCTAAATACAGAAGGAGGAAACTTATTCTCAAACCAGAACACAGAGACAACTTTATTAACCACTTGGATCAATGGCATAAGAATTGCGAGTCCAATGGCACAGAAAATTTAATGATGATTTAATTAACATTATTGAGAGCGTTCTCACAGATCAAGTGGGCAGGAATAGGAAACAAAGACCCTCCACTATAAATAACAATAAAAACTAATGTAAATACTATAATGATCCACAGCTGCGAAATCTAAAAACTTTGGCAGAAGGAGGTTTGGTAAAGCTTTACCCGGAATGTAAAAAACCCCAAAACCCCCCTCAGAACGTTCCAACTGCACAAAACCAATTTGGCAAGGAAATAGAAAGCATGAACTTAGGCAACAGGGGAAAAAGTTTGTTAGTGGTTTAAAAATGGGTTTCCCCCCTTTTGATTTTTTGCTTGGAAAGGAAAATAAAATAACCAGGAAAAAGACTGGCAATGATGCTAATCCCTTTCCTCTTGAAAAAGAAAAATTGACCTCATAAAGGGACGGGTCCAAAAAAACCAAGGCATAAAAACCCTTCCTTTTAAAAAATTTTAAAGAAAAAAATTAAGAGAAATTCGGGAAGGAAATGTTGAAAACTGTTTAAAATTTTATGGGGGCCAAAATATTGGATGAGAGTAAATTGCCTTTTTCCCAAGTTTTAATTTGAAAATTTCTTTTAAACCCTAAAGGTCGATAAACCCTCCCTCCTGGAGGGGATGGAAAACCTATAAATATTCTCAGAAAATTAAAGGGAAACGTGCCTAAAACCTTTTGTTGGCCAGTTTTAATCTCATTAACATTGAGGGCTTTCTTCCTTTTTCCTGGCCCAATATTTCATTGTCCCTTTTATCCAAAAACCCAAAAACAGCCTGATACATTTAGGCCGATCTCCTTAAACGTTTTTCTTTGTAAAATTTTTTAAAAAAAAAGATACTTAACAGACTGTACAACAGAACCCCAGCCCCCCATTTTCCCCCTACCTCTTTTGGGTTTCATGAAAGGTAAAAGTGTGCAGAACTGTATTTCCCCCCCCTTTCTCACTGCACCCACTTCTATTTTTTTTTAAAACCACTTTTCTTGATCAAAAAATTGCATTTGATACTGCGAACAGAAAATACCAAAAAAGGGAAAATTTGGGGGTACTTACTCTGCGGATAATAGGATACCCGCAAATAAATATCCCCCTGTCCTTTACAAAGGGTTGGGAAATGATTCCCAAAGAAAAGTCTTTTGGTAAAAACCCCAGGGAGGAGTTTTTAGCCCCCTATTTAATAAATTCTGATTAATGCTTTTCCTGGGCCCTTTTTCACTCCCCTTTTTCCCCCTTTTTCACCCAAGGAATTTGTGCATGGGGCCCCCAAAAAAAAACTAACCAAACTCAGACCCCCTAATTTTCCCCAACAAAAGGCTGCAGTTAGAATGATAACAAATTCTCACTACAGGCAGCACACTCCACCAATATTCAAAACACTCAACCTACTCACCATACAAAACATCCATACTTATTATTGCACTTATTACATACATAGAACACTTAACTCTGATATTAACCCTCCCCTCAAACATCTCCTTGCCAACCTCAACAGAACACATGACCATAATACAAGGCACAGATCACTCTTTGATGTTCCTCGTGTCCATCTCACGCTATGCAAAAACTCAATGCACATAAAAGGCCCTAAAATCTGGAATTCATTACCTGTACATATAAAAGAAACACTACCTGTTTATAAATTCAAGTCTCTTCTCAAAGCACACTAACAGCACCTTTCAAGGCAGGTGAAATTGCCGACCTAGAAAATGTACAGAGAACTTTCACGGCGCGCATAACGGAGATAAAACACTTCAATTATTGGGAGCGCTTGAGGTTCCTAAACCTGTATTCCCTGGAACGCAGGAGGGAGAGATACATGATTATATACACCTGGAAAATCCTAGAGGGACTAGTACCGAACTTGCACACGAAAATCACTCACTACGAAAGCAAAAGACTTGGCAGACGATGCACCATCCCCCCAATGAAAAGCAGGGGTGTCACTAGCACGTTAAGAGACCATACAATAAGTGTCAGGGGCCCGAGACTGTTCAACTGCCTCCCAGCACACATAAGGGGGATTACCAACAGACCCCTGGCAGTCTTCAAGCTGGCACTGGACAAGCACCTAAAGTCAGTTCCTGATCAGCCGGGCTGTGGCTTGCACGTTGGTTTGCGTGCAGCCCGCAGCAACAGCCTGGTTGATCAGGCTCTGATCCACCAGGAGGCCTGGTCACAGACCGGGCCGCGGGGGCGTTGACCCCCGGAACTCTCTCCAGGTAAACTCCAGGTAAACTCACTCAAAACCAAATAAATACTGAATAACTGAACCATATAAATTGTATATCCTAAATGTTACTCACAATTATATCACACAAATGTTAAACCTAACTTTGTTATTTTTTTTTAAATACACTACCTAACAGAATACTCCATTCTACTGAATGAACAACAATGTATGCAACCATATGACCTGTCTTTGTAATACTCATTTGTATGTTATAGTTATCTGTTTACAATAATGTCTTATCACTGATTTCATCATTGCTTAGTTAATCTTAAGTTAATTTTAAGCCAGCCCGTAATGCTATGCATAGTATAAGTGGCTTTGGCATGCTGCTCTTATCTGTATTTTTTTGTACCTTTGTATGTATGCTAAAATTTATAAATAAAAAATAAAAAAAAATAAAAATGCTCTACCTGCCTCACCTAAACATATAGCTATAAGCTATGCTGATGACATCATGATACATACAACAGGGCACAAGAAGATGAATACCATTCTTAATGAAGTTCAAGCAATTTGTAATCGACCAGGCCTCATAATATCTTCCTCTAAAACAAAGATATTAACAAGCAAACGACATCCCCCACCCATCTATTTGCAGGGTGAAATCATTAGCTACGTTAAAACTTACAGATATCTTGGTGTAGATGTACCCTTTAACAAATCCACTATACCACAACTAAACAAGAAATGCAAAGCTAGGCTAAATGCTCTCAAAGCTGTTGCTGGCTACAATCCCAACTATGGTGCTAATGTGAGAATCGTGAGAATGATGTACATAGCCTATGTTAGGTCCTTAATTGATTATGCTGCTCCCATGTTGGTATTAGCTAGAGAAAGTTCCCTCCGACCCTTGGAGTTAATGCAAAATGAAACTCTCAGAATTATTCTTGGGTGTCCCAGATCTACAAAAGTTCTTAATTAACATGAGGAAGGAGCTTGGTATTTCTAGTATCAGTGATAGGATTGTTGAGATTAACACTGTACTCGGTATTAGAATGTTGAGAAACGAACCAGACACTGTCACAATGAATCTTACCAAGTGTCTAGAGATAAATACACAAAGATCTAAATGGATTGTGAAAACGTGCAATTGCATTAAGTTTTATAACCTGCATGAACTGTATCACTGTAGGCAACAAGAGCATTTCACCCCTCCGTGGAAGATGTGTTCATTTAATATCACATACCTGCAAGTCCCTCCCAAGAAGCTCATTGCTAGTAATCCCTTCCTTAAATCTCTTGTTAGAGCAACTGCTCAAGAAGAAATTTCTCACCTAGCTGGTAGTAATAAGTTATCACAAGTTATATACACTGATGGATCTAAACAGGAGTCTTCTGGCAGGGCTCCATCTGCTCTTGTTGCCACCTCTTAAGTTAAGAACGATAATAAATTTTGTTGAGTTAGGCATAAGAATTAACAACTGGGCGTCTACTCTGCAAACTGAATTGTTTGCAATCCTAATGGCGCTAAAGCTAACCTATGACACTGAGCTTGACTCTATCATCATTACTGATTCTATGTCATCATTGAAGGCTCTTGACTCATATAATGACTCCAACAACATGCTCATTGGAGAAGCCAGGTATAGATACTCAAAAATTATGGACAAAGGAATTAATGTACAATTGCTATGGATCCCATCACATATTGGATTACTCCTTCATGATAAAGTTGATATGTTAGCCAAGAAGAGTACCCAGGAGAATGTAGAATATAACTTTGGTATAACTGTGTCTAGCATTAGGAATAATATAGGAGAGAAGTAAATAATGAAAATGATTTTTAAATAGGAATGCAGTTAGAAGCCTGAGTAGATCTATAACCCACTATGATAACATGAACGTAGATAAGTATGTTTATGGAGCAACGTGCAATGTGAACAGACTGACTGATGTGTAGTGGCCAGGCTTAGGCTTGGTTACAAGTACTTCTGGCAGTTTGGGAGACACACAGATGATGATCAAACTAAATGTAAATTATGTGATCAGGCATATGGTCACTCTCTTGAACACTGTGCTTAATTGTCCACTTATTGAGGAATACAGAGACAGACAGTATAATAACCTATGTGACATGTCAAGATATCTTATTAATGAAAATAAGATACCAGATATACTAAGCAAATTTCCTAAATTTGCTTGTAACAGATAAGTGAACTATAGATATGTAGATATAAATTCATATGTATTCCTGTTAACCCTTTGGGGCCTAGTTCCTAGGCCTTTTGTGTATCCATATGCTCTCGCGCTACCGTCCACAGGATGGATATGGTGTGCACAATAAACTAGCCACTTCGGTGGCAAAATCTCTAATCGTGTGAGTGTGAGTTTTCATCAGAGCTGCCTCCTGGTGTTATTACTGCAACAATATTATTTGCTATATTCCTCCATTTTAGGTGCCTTAAGTTGAAGTCCCCCAGGAGCAAGATGTTGGGTGCAGGAGCTGGAAGATTTTCCAGACAATGGTCAATTTTTAACAGCTGTTCCTGGAATTGCTGGGATGTTGCATCCGGAGGCTTGTAGACTACCACAATGACTAGGTTTTGGTTCTCGACCTTTACTGCTAAAACTTCCACTACATCATTTGAGGCATTAAGCAGTTCTGTGCAAACAAGTGACTCTGCAATGTACAAGGCCAACCCCCCCCTTTTGCCTGTTCACTCTGTCACATCTGTATAGGTTGTAACCTGGGATCCATATTTCGTTGTCCAAGTGATCCTTTATGTGGGTCTCAGTGAAAGCCGCGAACATTGCCTTGCCTCTGCAAGCAGTCCACGGATGAAAGGTATTTTGTTGTTTGTTGCTGGCTTTAGACCCTGTATATTTGCAAGAAGAATGTTATCGGACTGGTGGTATTGTTGGTACTGGGGGGGGGGATTTTTTTTCCGGCATTAGTATCTGTATCTGTTGGTTTGGAGTGGAGGCCATCGACTGTGGTTCCACTCCAGGAATGACTGGATTTGGTGTACGATTTCTGCCATTTCCTGCCAGTTTTTTTCCCTTCCTGGCACTAAAAAACCTCTCCCTCTTGAGTGGCTGTGGCTACCCAGTTTTCCCTGGCCTGGATGTTTTGTATCTTTTTGTCCCCTTTAGATGGTATGCCTGGCAATTTAAGTTATAGCACAGTCTTTCCTGTACTGAAGAGGTACACATTTCAGGGTGAAAAAGCTTACAGGAAGGGAGTTTGCATTTTCCTGTTGTCATATGGGCATGGCATTTTCTAGGGTGGTCATAGTTGCATGTCCCATCTGTTTTTCCAGATTTCCCATGCCAGCAGATACCAAGTGCATAGTATGTGCACAGGCTTGGTTTCCGCTTGCCTTGGGTTTCTGTGACTGTATTCCCTGTTGGTGCATGTTTCCCTGTCTTACTTCTATCCCCTCCCTAGCACCAACATGGAGCTCCCACCAGTTGTTTTTGGTAATTATCCTCACTATTGCTATTGGAGTCCTCTTGTTTGCTGTTTCCTGCGGTATTTCTAGTTTGCAATATTGGTTTTATCTTATCTTGGACTACACTTGTTTCCCTACTATGGCTCCTGTCCCCTATGAGGTCATTTATATGTATTCCTTCCTGCGTATAATTCCCGACTACCTGGACAAAATCTCCAGCTTCACCATTACTGTCTCCCAGGACAGTATCTCCAGCTTCACCATTTCTGTCTCCCAGGACAGCACCTCCAGCTTCACCATTACTGTCTCCCAGGACAGCACTATCAGCCCCACATTTACTGACTACCAGGACATCACCTCCAGCCTTACAGTTTGTGACTACATGGCCAGTATCAAGGGCAGTACCATTCAGCCCAGACTTTTTATGTTCCCATCTGTTGTAGAAAGCTTCCAGGTTTTCTATGAAAGCAGCTTTGATGTTGTCCTCTTTTAATACCCTTGTGATTTTAGTCCACAGATTTTCCTCATTTGGGCATACCCAAAACACTTCTCTGTTTTTAATACTGCTTGTAGCTAGTTCTGGGATATCTGCACAAGGAGCGTGACACCAATTTCCACAAAAATGACAATTTATCCATGTGGAAGCCCGTTTGTTTGACTGACCACAGACTACACACAGCTTCATAATGATTTGAATGGTTGATTTACTGCAATTCTACTAGCAACCTCTTGAATATTATATTAATAACCTTAAATGAAGCTCTAGCTATTTGTATTCTGTTTCTAACTCTTTTGTATATTGGACAGCTTACCGTCACGTTCTGATTTTTATGTTTGTGTTTATAAAGGCGCCTACAACCCCATCCGTTTACAGTCTGCTTTATGTCCAACGAAACTGTTTGAAACCAGTCCCGGGTTCGGACCAGTCAAGGGTTCGGACCAGTCAAGGGTTTGGACCAGTCGATCTGCTCTGATCAGTGGGTCACTTATTTAAAACAAACTGGTCGGTGATTTGAGCTAACACATGAAGGATCTACTGGAAATTATCTACCTGAGTAATATGTGATTTGACTGATACAAAAGTATAACTTGCGTGTTGAAGAGCCGGTGATATCTGGCAGCTCCTACAATGACGAACGGTCGACCTCAACCCTTGGTTATCAATCGCTGTATCTGGCTTTTCTATTTTTTTTTTTTCCGTCTCCACCACAATAAATGCTATATTATCACTATAGTTGACTGGTCAAATTTTGGAGGAAGGACGCTTTTTCTGTAGTAATAATTGCTTCTCGTTGTGTATATTGCGACCGCTGGTAACTACAGGTTATATGAAATTCACAGTAACGTCTCGTATTTCAAGAAAAGAAACTAATGAAAGTCACTCCACTCCACTAAGTACCATTATAATATTGGTTAGTTGCTACTACAACACTGTATTCTGCTATTCACTGGTATCACTAGATTATATGCGAGTACACTAGCAAGCCAGGAAGATTATTAAAACAGCTGACCTGTGTAAGTTTCTGGCGACTTCTGGCACCTGCCTCTATAGGCTTATCACTTCATTTACAAATTCACCTGTTTTCAAATGACACTTTAGCCTTTATCATCAATATACTAGGGAGCCACTGTAGTATACACTATACACTATGTATACTCAATGTTATCAGGGAGACTTTCTTTCCTCTGACACGAAAAGTTCAATTATTATTATTTTTTTCCCACACAGGACACAGGCCTATGATTCCCCTCTGGCAGTAAACTCTGCTAGGTAGTGCACACTAATTTTGACTCAGTATATAATGTTTTCCGCCCAAGATTGGTTCCAGGCGCTAGAGGGATGTATCGTATAGGATTGATGACACAAATTAAAGTTCTAGCACGTAAGAGCGACCGTGAAAACACGAGATAACCCGGAGCACAACGAGGCACGCTGACACGCTGATTGTGGGTCAGTCTTCACTTCAATCCGTAGTTTATCAGTTTGTAGGTATCACTGTTAATTATCTTGGGTAATGCTGGGTTCTACGTACGTTAGTGCAGTTATGATTGCAATTAGGCCATCATAGAAGCGTTGGTGGGCTCTGCAAATGAGAGAAAAGACAGAGCATGCTGTCGCCGCTGCCACTGCCGCAGTATAATAGTGTGGGGTGTCGCAGTGTCATTTTTAGGTTAAAAGTGCCTTCCGGTAGACCCGCATAGGCTCACATCACCCACGTTCCATGCTGGGCCAAATGAACTGTCCCATATTTCTCAAAAACTCTTCTAATATCAGCCTCATCCGCCTCGAAGGGAACGTTACAAAGCTTGATCCACGTGTAATGCCTGGATACATCAATCATCCTCACACGAACAGCTGGCGAAGCATCAAGACTTACGTCCTGAAAACCACTGACCAACGATTCGTAGACAGTTGCTGTGAGCAATTTTACAAAAATTCTGTGAGCTCCATTTAAAGCTACCCCATATAACTATCCATCCTGAATGCCATACATATCCCTGATGATCTTGGGTAGTAATACTTGCACCGAAACAGGCGATATTGCCCCTCGGAGAAGCTCTATTCCTACTGTGTTAATCCAGCATCTATGACTGAACTGTTAATCCAGCATCCATGACTGAACTGTTAATCCTAGCATCTATGACTGAACTGTTAATCCAGCATCTATGACTGAAACTGTTAATCCAGCATCTATGACTGAACTGTTAATCCAGCATCTATGACTGAACTGTTAATCAGCATCTATGACTGAACTGTTAATCCAGCATCTATGACTGAACTGTTAATCCAGCATCTATGACTGAACTGTTAATCCAGCATCTATGACTGAACTGTTAATCCAGCATCTATGACTGAACTGTTAATCCAGCATCTATGACTGAACTGTTAATCCAGCATCTATGACTGAACGCCATGTTGACTAATGGTAGGTCTCCTGGTGTGAGAGCAGAGGTGTGACAGCACTACCTCACACCACCGCAGCCAGGCAACTGAGGAGTGTCTGCGCAGTAGGTCCACTCAGCCCGGAAGCGAAGAGGACAATTAAGATCAGATTCACTGAGATGTTACCTGTACTCATTGTCATATTGGAACTAGTGTTTCTCTGATATTGCAATGTCTTTCTTTGTTTTTCAAGTTTTTTTTAGTTTTGGCATTGTTGAGATGAATAAATGAAGGATCTGCTGCCTGTATCAAAGTGGTATTTGAGTTTATGTTTCCCCAATAATATTACGATTATTTATTTTATCATTAATAAAGTTGAGAAGTATTCTCCAGTTCAGTTTATGGCCCTTAAACGTTCTCATTGCTAAACATTTGTTCACTGGTCATGCACTAGGAATAAACCCGGGGTTAAACCCCATCCCCCACTCTTTAATTTTGGGGGGGACACCCCGATGTGCCCCAGGGGACACCAACTTAGCGTGCCTCT